>CANIUD010000601.1:0-330000 GCA_947470075.1 Closterium sp. Yama58-4
CTAAATTGCAAGAACGAGGGCCTAGCGTCTACAAAATTGCAAGAACAAGGGCCTAGTGTCTACAAATTGCAAGAAAAAGGGCCTAGCGTCTGCAAAATTGCAAAAACAAGGGCCTAGCATCTGCAAAAATTCAAGAACAAGGGCCTAGCGAGTGCACAAATTCAAGAACAAGGGCCTAGCGTCTGCAAAAATTGCAAGAACAAGGGCCTAGCGTCTGCAAAAATTCAAGAACAAGGGCCTAGCGTCTGCAAACATTCAAGAACAAGGGCGTAGCATCTGCAAAATTGCAAGAACAAGGGCCTAGCGTCTGCAAAATTGCAAGAAAAAGGGCCTAGCGTCTGCAAAAAATTCAAGAACAAGGGCCTAGAGAGTGCACATTTTTAAGAACAAGGGCCTAGCGTATGCAAAAATTCAAGAACAAGGGCCTAGCGTCTGCAAAATTGCAAGAACAAGGGCCTAGCGTCTGCAAAAATTCTAGAACAAGGGCCTAGCATCTGCAAAAATTCAAGAACAAGGGCCTAGAGTCTGCAAAAATTTAAGAACAAGGGCCTAGCGTCTGCAAAAAATCAAGAACAAGGGCCTAGCATCTGCAAAATTCAAGAACAAGGGCCTAGCGTCTGCCAAAATATCAAGAACAAGGGCCTAGCGTCTGCAAATATTCAAGAACAAGGGCCTAGCGTCTGCAAGAAATCAAGAACAAGGGCCTAGCGTCTGCAAAAAATTCAAGAACAAGGGCCTAGCGTCTGCAAAAATTCAAGAACAAGGGCCTAGCGTCTGCAAAAATTCAAGAACAAGGGCCTAGCGTCCGCAAAATTGCAAGAACAAGGGCCTAGCGTCTGCAAAATTGCAAGAACAAGGGCCTAGCGTCTGCAAAAATTCAAGAACAAGGGCCTAGCGTCTGCAAAAATTGCAAGAACAAGGGCTTAGCGTCTGCAAAAATTCAAAAACAAGGGCCTAGCATCTGCAAAAATTCAAGAACAAGGGCCTAGCATCTGCAAAAGTGCAAGAACAAGGGCCTAGCATCTACAAAAATTCAAGAACAAGGGCCTAGCGTCTGAAAAATTTCAAGAACAAGGGCCTAGCATCTGCAAAAATTCAAGAACAAGGGCCTAGCGTCCGCAAAATTGCAAGAACAAGGGCCTAGCGTGTGCAAAATTGCAAGAACAAGGGCCTAGCGTCTGCAAAAAATTCAAGAACAAGGGCCTAGCGTCTGTAAAAATTCAAGAACAAGGGCCTAGCGTCTGCAAGAAATCAAAAACAAGGGCCTAGCGTCTGCAAAAATTCAAGAACAAGGGCCTAGCGTCTGCAAAAAATTCAAGAACAAGGGCCTAGCGTCTACAAAAATTCAAGAACAAGGGCCTAGCGTCTGCAAAAATTCAAGAACAAGGGCCTAGCGTCTGCAAAATTGCAAGAACAAGGGCCTAGCGTCTGCAAAAATTAAAGAACAAGGGCCTAGCGTCTGCAAAAATTCAAGAACAAGGGCCTAGCATCTGCAAGATATCAAAAAGAAGGGCCTAGCGTCTGCAAAAATTCAAGAACAAGGGCCTAGCGTCAGCAAAAATTCAAGAACAAGGGCCTAGCGTCTGCAAAATTGCAAGAACAAGGGCCTAGCGTGCGCAAAATTGCAAGAACAAGGGCCTAGCGTCTGCAAAATTGCAAGAACAAGGGCCTAGCGTCTGCAAAAATTCAAGAACAAGGGCCTAGCGTCTGGAAAAATTCAAGAACAAGGGCCTAGCGTCTGCAAAAATTCAAGAACAAGGGCCTAGCGTCTTCAAAATTGCAAGAACAAGGGCCTAGCGTCTGCAAAAATTCAAGAACAAGGGCCTAGCGTCTGCAAAAATTCAAGAACAAGGGCCTAGCGTCTGCAAAAATTCAAGAACAAGGGCCTAGCGTCTGCAAAATTGCAAGAACAAGGGCCTAGCGTCTGCAAAAATTCAAGAACAAGGGCCTAGCGTCTGCAAAAAATAAAGAACAAGGGCCTAGCGTCTGCAAAAATTCAAGAACAAGGGCCTAGCGTCTGCAAAATTGCAAGAACAAGGGCCTAGCGTCTGCAGAATTGCAAGAACAAGGGCCTAGCATCTGCAAAAATTCAAGAACAAGTGCCTAGCGTCAGCAAAAATTCAAGAACAAGGGCCTAGCATCTACAAAATTGCAAGAACAGGGGCCTAGCGTCTGCAAAAATTCAAGAACAAGGGCCTAGCATGCGCAAAATTGCAAGAACAAGGGCCTAGCGTGCGCAAAATTTCAAGAACAAGGGCCTAGCGTCTGCAAAAAAAATCAAGAACAAGGGCCTAGCGTCTGCAAAAATTCAAGAACAAGGGCCTAGTGTCTGCAAAATTGCAAGATTAAGGGACTAGCGTCTGCAAAATTGCAAGAACAAGGGCCTAGCGTCTGCAAAAATTTAAGAACAAGGGCCTAGCGTCTGCAAAAATTCAAAAACAAGGGCCTAGCGAGTGCAAAAATTCAAGAACAAGGGCCTAGCGTCTGCAAAATTGCAAGAACAAGGGCCTAGGGTCTGCAAAAATTCAAGAACAAGGGCCTAGCGTTTGCAAAAATTCAAGAACAAGGGCCTAGCGTCTGCAAAATTGCAAGAACAAGGGCCTAGCGTCTGCAAAATTGCAAGAACAAGGGCCTAGCGTCTGCAAAAATTCAAGAACAAGGGCCTAGCGTCTGCAAAAATTCAAGAACAAGGGCCTAGCATCTGCAAAACTTCAAGAACAAGGGCCTAGCGTCTGCAAAATTGCAAGAACAAGGGCCTAGCGTTTGCAAAATTGCAAGAACAAGGGCCTAGCGTCTGCAAAAATTCAAGAAAAAGGGCCTAGCGTCTGCAAAAATTCAAGAACAAGGGCCTAGCGTCTGGAAAATTGCAAGAACAAGGGCCTAGCGTCTTCAAAATTTCAAGAACAAGGGCCTAGCGTCTGCAAAATTGCAAGAACAAGGGCCTAGCGTCTGCAAAAATTCAAGAGCAAGGGCCTAGCGTCTGCAAAATTTCAAGAACAAGGGCCTAGCGTCTGCAAAAATTCAAGAACAAGGGCCTAGCGTCTGCAAAATTGCAAGAACAAGGGCCTAGCGTCTGCAAAAATTCAAGAACAAGGGCCTAGCGTCTGCAAAAAATAAAGAACAAGGGCCTAGCGTCTGCAAAAATTCAAGAACAAGGGCCTAGCGTCTGCAAAAATTCAAGAACAAGGGCCTAGCGAGTGCAAAAAATCAAGAACAAGGGCATGAGGGCATGATGGTGTGAGGGCATGAGTGCATGAGGGCATGAGGGCATGAGGGCATAAGTGGATGAGGGCATGAGGGCATGAGTGCATGAGTGCATGAGTACATGAGGGCAGGAGGGCATGAGGGCATGAGGGCATGAGGGCGTGAGGGCGTGAGGGCATGAGGGCATGAGAGCATGAGGGCATGAGGGCATGAAGGCATGAGGGCGTGAGGGCATGAGGGCATAAGGGCTGTTTTAGACACAATAGGCTTTATTGTGCCTAAAACGAAAGATAGAGTGCACAGTCGGATTTCTGCACAGCGGCTTTAAACGATCATAGCGATCTGCTCACAACTCCAAATGACCTCATTCAACTTGGATCTGGAGCGTCTCAACGTCGACTACAATAAGCAATTTAGATCGCACGATTGCATCAAGAACGGCATGAGAACGAACGGCACTATGGCAGCAACATAGTCTTAGAACACACTAAGGAACAACTAGGAAGGGTTACGAGTTGGGAATGACTCCCAGCTTCTACAAACCCCAAGAGCCGAGGTACAGTGATGTAGAACAGTGCCACACTGTCCCCAACCAAGAAGAGTCTCGAAACTACCCTCCCCAAGGGCCTACACCCATAGAAATGTTACACTACACATTGTAATGTAATTATCTTCACTATCTTGAGGTGTACCCTTTTGGCGAGCTTCGTAATCACTTGAAGCTTGAACCAAGGCTCGGGTTCTTCATCACAAAACTCATCCTTGAGTTCTTGATGGGTCTGCTGCACACACCTGCAACACACCGAACGTTCGACAAGCGACAAAATAGAAACCGCGCACAACAAAATAGAAACCGCGCGGGACACACAAAATGACCGCGTTATACGCGACTAGCGATAATTCGCTATTGACTTGATACACACACTCGACATCATGACCCATTATTCACACACCATTATTAGCATGAAATATATATGTTTATTTCATGCACTCATACCACTCCATGCACATACGCATGCACGCACACGCACACGAACAACAAGCTAAGTGCAAACCGTAGGGTTACACCAACAAGGGCATGAGGGGATGAGGGCATGAGGGCATGAGGGCGTGAGGGCATGAGGGCATGAGGGCATGAGGGCATGAGGGCGTGAGGGCATGAGGGCATGAGGGCATGAGGGCATGAAGGCATGAGGGCATGAGGGCATGAGGGCATGAGGGCGTGAGGGCGTGAGGGCATGAGGGCATGAGGGCGTGAGGGCATGAGGGCATGAGGGCGTGAGGGCATGAGGGCATGAGGGCATGAGGGCATGAGGGCGTGAGGGCATGAGGGCATGAGGGCATGAGGGCATGAGGGGATGAGGGCATGAGGGCATGAGGGCGTGAGGGCATGAGGGCGTGAGGGCATGAGGGCGTGAGGGCATGAGGGCATGAGTGCATGAGGGCATGAGGGCATGATGGCGTGAGGGCATGAGTGCATGAGGGCATGAGGGCATGAGGGGATGAGGGCATGAGGGCATGAGGGCATGAGGGCGTGAGGGCATGAGGGCATAAGGGCATGAGGGCATGAGGGCATGAGGGCATGAGGGCATGAGGGCGTGAGGGCATGAGGGCGTGAGGGCATGAGGGCATACGGCATGAGGGCATGAGGGCGTGATGGCATGAGGGCATGAGGGCATAAGGGCATGAGGGCATGAGGGGATGAGGGCATGAGGGCATGAGGGCATGAGGGCGTGAGGGCATGAGGGCATGAGGGCATGAGGGCATGAGGGCGTGAGGGCATGAGGGCATGAGGGCATGAGGGCGTGAGGGCGTGAGGGCATGAGGGCATGAGGGCGTGAGGGCATGAGGGCGTGAGGGCATGAGGGCGTGAGGGCATGAGTGCATGAGGGCATGAGGGCATGAGGGCATGAGGGCGTGAGGGCATGAGGGCATGAAGGCATGAGGGCATGAGGGCATGAGGGCGTGAGGGCATGAGGGCATGAGGGCATGAGGGCATGAGGGCATGAGGGGATGAGGGCATGAGGGCATGAGGGCATGAGGGCGTGAGGGCATGAGGGCATGAGGGCATGAGGGCATGAGGGCACGAGGGCCTGAGGGCGTGAGGGCACGAGGGCATGAGGGCGTGAGGGCATGAGGGCATGAGGGCATGAGGGCATGAGGGGATGAGGGCATGAGGGCATGAGGGCATGAGGGCGTGAGGGCATGAGGGCATGAGGGCATGAGGGCGTGAGGGCATGAGGGCATGAGGGCATGAGGGCATGAGGGCATGAGGGCATGAGGGGATGAGGGCATGAGGGCATGAGGGCATGAGGGCGTGAGGGCATGAGGGCATAAGGGCATGAGGGCAGGACGGCATGAGGGCATGAGGGCGTGAGGGCATGAGGGCGTGAGGGCATGAGGGCATGAGGGCATGAGGGCATGAGGGCATGAGGGCGTGAGGGCATGAGGGCATGAGGGCATGAGGGCGTGAGGGCATGAGGGCATGAGTGCATGAGGGCATGAGGGCATGATGGCGTGAGGGCATGAGAGCATGAGGGCATGAGGGCATGAGGGCATGAGTGCATGAGGGCATGAGGGCATGATTGCATGGGTGCATGAGTACATGAGGGCAGGAGTACATGAGGGCATGAGGGCATGAGGGCATGAGGGCATGAGGGCGTGAGGGCATGAGGGCGTGAAGGTGAGGGCATGAGGGCATGAGGGCATGAGGGCATGAGGGCGTGAGGGCATGAGGGCATGAGGGCATGAGGGCATGAGGGCATGAGGGGATGAGGGCATGAGGGCATGAGGGCATAAGGGCATGAGGGCATGAGGGCATGAGGGCGTGAGGGCATGAGGGCATGAGGGCATGAGTGCATGAGGGCATGAGGGCATGAGTGCATGAGGGCATGAGGGCATGAGGGCGTGAGGGCATGAGGGCATGAGGGCGTGAGGGCATGAGGGCGTGAGGGCATGAGGGCATGAGGGCATGAGGGCATGAGGGGATGAGGGCATGAGGGCATGAGGGCATGAGGGCGTGAGGGCATGAGGGCATGAGGGCATGAGGGCATGAGGGCGTGAGGGCATGAGGGCATGAGGGCATGAGGGCCTGACGGCGTGAGGGCATGAGGGCATGAGGGCGTGAGGGCATGAGGGCGTGAGGGCATGATGGCGTGAGGGCATGAGTGCATGAGGGCATGAGGGCATGAGGGCATGAGGGCGTGAGGGCATGAGGGCATGAGGGCATGAGGGCATGAGGGCATGAGGGCGTGAGGGCATGAGGGCATGAGGGCATGAGGGCATGAGGGCATGAGGGGATGAGGGCATGAGGGCATGAGGGCGTGAGGGCATGAGGGCATGAGGGCATGAGGGCATGAGGGCGTGAGGGCATGAGGGCATGAGGGCATGAGGGCATGAGGGCGTGAGGGCGTGAGGGCATGAGGGCATGAGGGCGTGAGGGCATGAGGGCATGAGGGCATGAGGGCATGAGGGGATGAGGGCATGAGGGCATGAGGGCATGAGGGCGTGAGGGCATGAGGGCATGAGGGCATGAGGGCGTGAGGGCATGAGGGCATGAGGGCATGAGGGCATGAGTGCATGAGGGCATGAGGTTATGATGGCGTGAGGGCATGAGTGCATGAGGGCATGAGGGCATGAGGGCATGAGGGCATGAAGGCATGAGGGCATGAGGGCATGAGGGGATGAGGGCATGAGGGCATGAGGGCATGAGGGCGTGAGGGCATGAGGGCATGAGGGCATGAGGGTGTGAGGGCATGAGGGCATGAGGGCGTGAGGGCATGAGGGCATGAGTGCATGAGGGCATGAGGGCATGATGGCGTGAGGGCATGAGTGCATGAGGGCATGAGGGCATGAGGGCATGAAGGCATGAGGGCATGAGGGCATGAGTGTATGGGGCATGACTGCATGAGTGCATACGTACATGACGGCAGGAGGGCATGAGGGCATGAGGGCATGAGGGCATGAGGGCATGAGGGCATGAGGGCATGAGGGCATGAGGGCATGAGGGCATGAGGGCGTGAGGGCATGAGGGCATGAGGGCATGAGGGCATGAGGGCGTGAGGGCGTGAGGGCATGAGGGCATGAGGGCGTGAGGGCATGAGGGCATGAGGGCATGAGGGCATGAGGGGATGAGGGCATGAGGGCATGAGGGCATGAGGGCGTGAGGGCATGAGGGCATGAGGGCATGAGGGCGTGAGGGCATGAGGGCATGAGGGCATGAGGGCATGAGTGCATGAGGGCATGAGGTTATGATGGCGTGAGGGCATGAGTGCATGAGGGCATGAGGGCATGAGGGCATGAGGGCATGAAGGCATGAGGGCATGAGGGCATGAGGGGATGAGGGCATGAGGGCATGAGGGCATGAGGGCGTGAGGGCATGAGGGCATGAGGGCATGAGGGTGTGAGGGCATGAGGGCATGAGGGCGTGAGGGCATGAGGGCATGAGTGCATGAGGGCATGAGGGCATGATGGCGTGAGGGCATGAGTGCATGAGGGCATGAGGGCATGAGGGCATGAAGGCATGAGGGCATGAGGGCATGAGTGTATGGGGCATGACTGCATGAGTGCATACGTACATGACGGCAGGAGGGCATGAGGGCATGAGGGCATGAGGGCATAAGGGCGTGAGGGCATGAGGGCGTGAGGGCATGAGGGCATGAGGGCATGAGTGCATGAGGGCATGAGGGCATGAGGGCGTGAGGGCATGACGGGATGAGGACATGAGTGCATGAGGGCGTGAGGGCATGAGGGCATGAGGGCATGAGGGCGTGAGGGCATGAGGGCATGAGGGCGTGAGGGCGTGAGGGCATGAGGGCATGAGGGCATGATGGCATGAAAGCATGAGGGGATGAGGGCATGAGGGCATGAGGGCGTGAGGGCATGAGGGCATGAGGGCATGAGGGCGTGAGGGCATGAGGGCATGAGGGCATGAGGGGATGAGGGCATGAGGGCGTGAGGGCATGAGGGCATGAGGGCATGAGGGCGTGAGGGCATGAGGGCGTGAGGGCATGAGGGCGTGAGGGCATGAGGGCATGAGGGCATGAGGGCATGAGGGGATGAGGGCATGAGGGCATGAGGGCATGAGTACGTGAGGGCATGAGGGCATGAGGGCATGAGGGCATGAGGGCGTGAGGGCATGAGGGCATGAGGGCATGAGGGCATGAGGGGATGAGGGCATGAGGGCATGAGGGCATGAGGGCGTGAGGGCATGAGGGCGTGAGGGCATGAGGGCGTGAGGGCATGAGGGCATGAGGGCATGAGGGCGTGAGTACATGAGGGCATGAGGGCATGAGGGCATGAGGGCGTGAGGGCATGAGGGCATGAGGGCATGAGGGCATGAGGGGATGAGGGCATGAGGGCATGAGGGCATGAGGGCATGAGGGCATGAGGGCGTGAGGGCATGAGGGCATGAGGGCGTGAGGGCATGAGGGCATGAGGGCATGAGGGGATGAGGGCATGAGGGCATGAGGGCATAAGGGCGTGAGGGCATGAGGGCATGAGGGCGTGAGGGCATGAGGGCATGAGGGCATGAGGGCATGAGGGCATGAGGGGATGAGGGCATGAGGGCATGAGGGCATGAGGGCGTGAGGGCATGAGGGCATGAGGGCATGAGGGCGTGAGGGCATGAGGGCATGAGGGCGTGAGGGCATGAGGGCATGAGGGCATGAGGGCATGAGGGCATGAGGGCATGAGGGCATGAGGGCGTGAGGGCATGAGGGCATGAGGGCATGAGGGCATGAGTGCATGAGGGCATGAGGGCATGATGGCGTGAGGGCATGAGAGCATGAGGGCATGAGGGCATGAGGGCATGAGGGCATGAGGGCATGAGTGCATGATTGCATAAGTACATGAGGGCAGGAGGGCATGAGGGCATGAGTGTTGTGTGATGCAATCATATGCATTCACGTCTGTCTGCCTCCCATCATGTGTTTGTGCGTTGCATGCGTTGTGTGAGCGTGTGCAAGAATTTGTGTTTTGCGCGGTTTGGATTTCCTGAGTGCGTGCGAATGTTATTTGGCCTGAGCAGATACCTGAAGTGACTCATCTACTCGAGAGCTTTTCGACGAGCCAAGAATCGTCGCGATCGGAGCTATATCAAGAAAGTGGTGCGTGGGGCAGTCGGGGCAGAGTGCGCACCTATAATGGGCGTACCGGGCAGAGTTCGGGCGCTCAAATCATGCCAACCACATGGAACGAAATGGAGCCACTTGTTGTGGATGTGGGAAATAGCCTAATGAAGAGGACTATAAAAAAAGAGGCATCCAATGCAGTGGACCAGTCAAAGTGGTGCGTTGGGCAGTCGGGGCAGTGTGCGCACCTATAATGGGCGTACCGGGCAGAGTTCGGGCGCTCAAATCATGCCAACCACATGGAACGAAATGGAGCCACTTGTTGTGGATGTGGGAAATAGCATAATCAAGAGGACTATAAAAAAAAAAGAGGCATCCAATGCAGTGGACCAGTCAAAGTGGTGCGTTGGGCAGTCGGGGCAGAGTGCGCACCTATAATGGGCGTACCGGGCAGAGTTCGGGCGCTCAAATCATGCCAACCACATGGAACGAAATGGAGCCACTTGTTGTGGATGTGGGAAATAGCATAATCAAGAGGACTAGCAAAAAAAAAGAGGCATCCAATGCAGTGGACCAATCAAAGTGGTGCGTTGGGCAGTCGGGGCAGAGTGCGCACCTATAATGGGCGTACCGGGCAGAGTTCGGGCGCTCAAATCATGCCAACCACATGGAACGAAATGGAGCCACTTGTTGTGGATGTGGGAAATAGCATAATCAAGAGGACTAGCAAAAAAAAAGAGGCATCCAATGCAGTGGACCAGTCAAAGTGGTGCGTTGGGCAGTCGGGGCAGTGTGCGCAGCTATAATGGGCGTACCGGGCAGAGTTCGGGCGCTCAAATCATGCCAACCACATGGAACGAAATGGAGCCACTTGTTGTGGATGTGGGAAATAGCATAATCAAGAGGACTAGCAAAAAAAAAGAGGCATCGAATGCTGTGGACCAATCAAAGTGGTGCGTTGGGCAGTCGGGGCAGAGTGCGCACCTATAATGGGCGTACCGGGCAGAGTTCGGGCGCTCAAATCATGCCAACCACATGGAACAAAATGGAGCCACTTGTTGTGGGTGTGGGAAATAGTCTAATCAAGAGGACTAGCAAAAAAAAAGAGGTCATGCCAACCACATGGAACGAAATGGAGCCACTTGTTGTGGATGTGGGAAATAGTCTAATGAAGAGGACTAGCAAAAAAAAAGAGGCATCCAATGCAGTGGACCAGTCAAAGTGGTGAACCCCTCTTCCCTCTCGATACTCTCGCTACTCTCGACCCTAGCCTAGGTTTCTCCTATACATTGACTGCATCATGAAAGAGAACATCACATCCACGATTTGTCTTGTTACACTTGAAGCATATTAGTGGTAAACGGACCACTAGTGGGTAGGTGGGTAGGTGGGTAGGTGGGTAGGTGGGTGGTGCACAGTGAGTTGGCCATGGTGTGTTGTGCTTAGGGTGGGGTGGCTGGTCAAGTAAGTGGTGGGTCGGTGGTGATTGGTGAGATAGTGAAGAGTGACAGGAGGGTGCAGGTGAGGTATTGAGGATTGGACACAGGGTGGGTGAATCAAGGGGGAACGAGGGATTTATGGTTGAGACAGTGATGGGGTGGTGAGGTTGATGTAGGTCGGAAGGCTTGGTATGAGGCAGGCTGGGCTGGATAGGGTTGGATGAGGACAACGTGAAATGGGTGAGGGCAGGCTGGATTGGGTGATAATTTTTTGAGGTAATGCAGGATGGGTGTGATAGTGCATTAGGGATAAGGGAGATGAGGGTTTGGGTGGGATTTGTTAGGGGGTGGGATGAGGCAGGTTGGACTAGAGATGGTTTGGGCTGTTTGAAGCATAAAGGGTGAGAATGGTTAGGGTCTGGGAAGAATGGATGGGAATTGTTGAAAATATGGGATGGTCGAGACAAGGGACGAGAGCTATGATGGTAAAAGATGGATGAGAGAGACTGGGAGGTGTAAGGATGGCGAAGGGGTACCATATGCTGATTCCAGTGCGTGATTGAATTGTGCATGGCAGAACGTGGATAGTGGTGAGCATCCTTAGTAAAAGCCTCTTGAATATTTTTCTATTATAAAAAACTTCGTTTCTGTGCTTGTGCAATAATAGATTTCATTTGTAGCAATCTATAGCAAACTTATCAAAAAAATAGTTTCTGTACACACTACTACAATTTCAAGATGAATCTGAAGGCTGCACTTTATTGTAGTGGCGTAATCCACTGCGCTGTAGTCGTATTCTACATCAGGTCCTAATGGATTCGGCAATGGGTGGGACGTACTGTACTGCAAGTCTGGCATCGCGCCGGATCCGAACCTAGCCTGACATCGCACCAAACCTCCAGTTTCCCTCCGATTTTTTTCAAAGTTTTGCTCCGACTAATTCGGCAACTGCCTGGGTCACCACTGCCCACTACTCTTGTACGATCCGAACCTCATCTCTTGTGGGCTCCTGCTCCCTCACTTCAGCCATTCTGCCACCACCAGTTGAGAAGAATTCCCTAGACGTCTCCTCGCCTCCGTTCTTCTTCGCCTCCATAGCTTCACCGATCTTTCAGGCGTCGCTTCTAAGCCGAATTTAGTTAGGACGATGTGAATTCGCTAAGCTGATACCGAGTTAAGGCTAATACGATGCTAAGCTGCTAGATCAGACGTTATTCAGCGTCGCTGCAGTTTATTAGAACAGCGTAGCCGTTTTATTAACCAGAAAAAAGGCGTCGTCACTGCTTTAGCTATCGAAGTTTAGCTGCTGCTTCTGCCGACAAAGTGACGTCGCTTCTGTTGCTGCCGTCAAAACAACCTCAACTACGGTTTCCGGCGTCCAAAGCGACGTCTTGGGCGTAGATGTTTTGAAGCTGACCTTTGACATAGCTGACGTTTTAAACATAGCTGACGTTCTATACATAGCTGACGCTTTAAACATAGCTGACGTTTTTTTCCGTCAAAGCGACGGCGCTGCTCTTTTCGTCGTCAATCCAACGTTGATGACATTTCCGCGAACAAAGCGACGTCTTTGCTGCTTTCGCAGTAAACACAACAATACCGTCGTTACCGCCGTCAGAGCGGCGTTTGCTGCTGTTTTTTTCCGTCGTCAAAGCAACGACGACCGCGACGAGACGAGAGCAACGACTGCTGCTGCAGCAGCAGCAGCAGCAGCAGCAGCAGCAGCAGCAGCAGCAGCGACTGATCCAACCTGGAACACGGGAAGCAGCAGCATGGTGCTTGGAACGAAGGCGTGGCGCAGCAGCAACCGAGAAACCTGGAGCAACGACCGTCAGAGGCAACGACTCAGAGCTGGCCAAGACGGGAGCAACGACCGAGCAGCTAGCCGTGACGCTTCAAGTGAAATCGTGGCGCAGGAGCGGCAGAGCGGCGATTGGAACATGGTACGTGCCAGGGGAAGCTTGCTGGGGGGAAGCGTAGTGAGTCTTAGAGCGTCGCCGCGCAGAGGCATGAGTCGTGTCTCTTGTCCTTTCCTCCACCGTTCTCCTGTTGCTGTTTCTAACCCTCCGTTATTGCATCGTCTCTTTGTGGCTGCCTCTCTCCCCATGCGTGTGTGTGCCTCACGGCCTGCGAGACGGACGGGAATGGCAGCGAGTGGACGGGGAATGGGCGGGCTTCCGTTGCTGGCTCGCACGAGGACGACCTGGAGCAGCACGCTCGAAGTGAAAGCGTCGCGAACGGAACACGGTACGTGCCAGGGGATGCTTGCAGGGGGGCAGTGTAGTGAGTCGCCGCGCAGAGGCAAGAGTCGTGTCTGTTGCCTTTGCCTCCACCACTCGCCTCCTCTCCTGCTGCTCCTAACCCTCCCTTGTTGTGCCGCTTCTGTGTGTGTGTCTCTGTCTCCCCATGCGTGTGTGTGCCTCATGTCCTGCGAGACGGATGGGGGTGGCAGCGAGTGGACGGGGATCACCAGTGGCTGCATCGACTGCAGGATGATGGCGAGCACACAAGAGGTTGTGAGTGGACCAGGTCACACA
Organism: Closterium sp. Yama58-4; assembly: GCA_947470075.1. Classification (NCBI taxonomy): domain Eukaryota; kingdom Viridiplantae; phylum Streptophyta; class Zygnematophyceae; order Desmidiales; family Closteriaceae; genus Closterium; species Closterium sp. Yama58-4. The sequence continues at coordinate 13,252 of CANIUD010000601.1, forward strand.
GCATACCATCTTCCTGCTTTCTGTTCCGTTCTCTCATGTCTACCATCCCCCCATGGCGCCCTTGAGTCTTTGCAGCTGTGCTGCCATGTTTGTATGCACTCTTCTCAGCTCCCAAACCCCTCCTCTCCTGTCCTCTCCTCCTCCCTGCAGCGACCAGTGGTTGCGACGGCAGCAACGACTGCAGCAGTAGCAGAGGCAACGGAGCAACCGGGAGCACAGGCAGCAGCAGGGCGCTGCTTGGAGCGAGGGCTTGGCGCAGCAGCAACAGAGCAGCCTGGAGTAGCACAATGGAAGAGAAGGCGTGGTGCAGGCAGAGGGTGGCAGATGGAGTGTGGTACGTGCCAGAGGGTGCTTACGGGGGGGCCGTGAAGTTATTCGTAGGGCGTCGCCGCGCAGAGGCAAGAGTCGTGTCTGTTGCTTGCGGGTCCGTCACTCGCCACCTGCTGCTTCTAACCCTCCTTTTTTCCGCAGCTTCTGTGTGTGTCTTTCTCTCCCCATGTGTGTGTGTCTCTCTCTCCCCATGTGTGTGTGTCTCTCTCTCTCCCCGTGCGTGTGTGTGCCTCGTGGCCTGCGAGACGGAGAGCAATGGCAGCACGTGGACGCCTGAAGTGAAGGCATGGTGCAGAAGTGGGAGAGCGACGTGCGGAGCATGGTACGTGCCAGGGGGTGCTTGCAGGGGGGCCGTGAAGTGAGTCGCCGCGCAGAGGCAAGAGTCGTGTCTCTTGTTCTTGACTTTGCCACTCCCCTCCTCTCCTGCTGCTCCTAACCCTCCCTTATTGCACCGCTTCTGTGTTCGTATTTCCTCTCCCCATGCTTGTGTGTGCCTCACGTCCTGCGAGACGGACGGGAATGGCAGCGAGTGGACGGGGACTGTGCATGTGCGTGTGTTGGGAATGGGGGAAGGGGGTTGGGGGTGTGCATGTGTGCGTGTGCGTGTGTGCATGCCTGTGCGTGCTCCTCTCAGCCTTCAAGCTCTGGAGTGTGGCGGATTGCTCTTTGTGAACCTGCCTGCCCATCGGTGGGGACAACAAGACTCAATCTCTTCCAAGACAAGAGGTAACTTGGAGTGAAGTGAAGATGCAGCAGCAGGGTGAATGCACCGTGCATTTCTTCTTGTCTTAGCTCTTTCCAAGCTAGCATCTGCTCTTCTACATCCTCACGCCTCCCTTCCTCTTCCTTGCCATCCCCTCTCCCCTCACCTCCAGCACTCACGGGAGGCAATGGTTGCAGCAACCGCAGGATGATGGCTGCAAACACACAAGGAATTGTGGGTCAAGCACACCAGCTCAAGCAGACCAGCTCAAGCAGACCAGCTCAAGCAGACCAGCTCAAACAATTTACTACTCCTCTGTTCACTGTCTTCCTGCTTTCTGTGTTCCGTTCCATCTTGTCTGCTATTCTCCCACGGTTCCCAGAGTCTTTGCTGTTGTGCTGCCATGTTTTCATGCCACTCTTCTCAACTCCCAAGCCTCTCCTTTCCTGTCCTCTCCTCTTCTCTGCTGCAGCAACGCGTGGTGGACGCAACGAGAGCAACAACTGCAGCAGTAGCACCAACGGAGCAACCGGGAGCACGGGCAGCGGCAGGGTCTCAGACTGACTATGGAACGTGCCAGGGGGTGCTTGCAGGGTGGGAGTGAATTGAGTCGTAGGGTGTCGCCGCGCAGAGGCAAGAGTCGTGTCTCTTGCTTGCGGGTCCACCACTTGCCACGTGCTGCTTCTAACCCTCATTTGTTGCGCTGCTCCTGTGTGTGTCTCTCTCTCACCATGTGTGTGTGCCTCTCTCCCCATGTGTGTGTGCCTCTCTCTCCCCATGTGTTCGTGTGTGTGTCTCTCTCTCCCCATGTGTGTGTGTCTCTCTCTCCCCATGTGTGTGTGTGCCTCGTGGCCTGTGAGGCGGAGAGCAACGGCAGCACGGGAACGCCTGAGGTGAAGGCATGGCGCAAAGCTGGGTGAGCGGCGAATGGATAATGGTACGTGCCAGGGGGTGCTTGCAGGGGGGCCGTGAATTGAGTCATAGGGTGTCGCCGCGCAGAGGCAAGAGTCGTCTCTTTTATTCTTGTCTTTGCCACTCGCCTCCTCTCCTGTTGCTCATAACCCTCCCTTGTTGCGCCATGCCTGTGTGCGTGTTTTCTCTCCCTATGCTTGTGAGGAAGGAGAAGGGGGAGGGTTGGAAGGGGGGGTGCGTGGGAGGGGGAGAGGAGGGGGTGGGGTGACGGCGCCTGTCCTTGTGTGCGTGTGTGTGTGCGTGTGCGTGCATGTGAGTGTGTCTCTCAGGCTTTAAGATGTGGAGTGCGTTGTGCTTTGACCTCTTGCCTGAGCGTCGGTGGGATGGGGACAACAAGCTGCATTCTGTTTCTTGCTTCTTGAAGACAAGAGGTAACCAACAGTGAGCATGCAGCAGCAGGGCGGATGCATCCTCACTTGCATCTTGTCTCACTCCCGTCTATCTGCCATTTCTTCTGGCATGTCAGTGCGCTTTCACATCCGCAGCCTCTCATCCACCCGCTTCTCCTCTCTTTGCTCTCGCGCCCTCTTCCTTGCCATCCTTCCTCCCCTCTCTCCAGCACTCAAAGGGGAAGTGGATGCAGCAACTGCAGGACGATGGTGAGTGGGCAATATCAACTGGTATGCCACTTGCGCATTCACCATGTTCATACGTTCTCTTGTGCCGTTCTGCCTTGTCTACCATGTCTCCACGGTGTCAATGTGTGAGAGGACCAGATCAACTGCCATGCCACTTTGCCATCCTCATTCTTTCTCTTGTGCCCTTCTGTCTTGTCTGCCATATATTTACAGTACCCATACGTCTCTGCTACTCTGTTGCCAGATGTTCATGCCCCTCTCCATGTCCCATTGCTGTCTCCAGCAGCATCCGTGGGGGAAGCAGTGGCAGCAACAGCAGTGGCAGCGACAACATCCATATTCTACATGGTACGTGTGATGGGAGATTCTGCAAAGGGGACTTACATGGTACATTTCTCACTTGATGCTCGCCTTTTAATGCCCATCTGGCGTGAATGCAATACACAACTATTATTTGCTGTCTATTAATGCTCCTTCTCTTTCTTCTTCCTTCCATGTCCCAATGCTGCCCTGTTGGCAGCTTCGCATAAGTGGCTCTTCTATGGTGAAGTGCAGGGCGAGGGAGAGGACATGTGGGGTGGGGTGGGGTGCTGCTTGCTGGTGGGTGGGCTACCAAGAGCTCGAGATGGGCTACCACTCCTGTTCTTAGCTCTGCTTTGGTTTGCTTGTCTGTGCGTGTGCCAAGGTTTGCTTAGGTGTGCTTAGGTTTTCTTAGGTGTGCTGTGTTGTGATGTGTTGTGCTGTGCTGTGCTGGGATGGGCCTGCATGTCGTGGAATAGGTGGGTGGGATGGGTGGCCTGGAAGGCATCTGGGCACAAAGGCGTCACACCCAAGCAGGATGCAGAGTCCTCCTGCAAGTGCTGTGCCGTGCCACACAGCCCGCACAAATGCAGGGCACTGAACCAGGAAGATGCTGCATGCTGCAGGAATCAGGATGCACAGCACATACAGAAAAAGCCACCACCAGCAAGTGTGGATGGCAGGGAATGATAGGAACCATGGTAGTCACAGATTGCGCACGAACTGCAGTACAGAAATGGTCAGATGCCACGGCCACCATTAAAGTCATCCAATCAAACAAGCAGCCAAGTAGCAAAGCATCCAAGCAGCCAACCAGTCAACCAACACTCCAGCGTACCAGCCAACCAGCCTGCCTCAGCCATCCAAAAACTCAACACTCCAGCCAATCAGCCCATCCCAGATCCTTGCATTATGACTTCAAGCACCAGTATTGGATGTAATGTGGCTAATTTGACAGGGTGTTTAAAAATAATGGATTTTATCAATCTCAGTACCGTATGTTATCATCTCAGTTAGTGTACAACCGTACTGACAAAGGTTTTTCCCTCTTGCACACTTGTGCTCGCCTCGCTCTGCCATTTCGTATGACACATTTTTCCGCTTCATCAGTGGTCGCCTTTCCTCAATGATCGACTTTTATCAGTGGAATCTCCGCTGTCCCGTGAGTCGTCCCGCCGTTTCCCGTCGTCTTTAACTTCCGCGCAAGCCTGGCGTCTTGCTCGGTGCCGTTAAGTAGTCGCGAGCTCGCCGTCGCGTCGGAATCGAGGCAGCCATGGCGGCGCGGCTCGCCGTTTCAACGGCCGTCGCAGAGTCGTTTCGTCAGATTCTGTTCTCCAACGTTGTAGCATCCTCCCATCCCGCCATCGCAGCGTGCGGGATTCCGTCGTTTCGCCACGCACTGGTTACCAATGCTTTCGCCGTGCGACCGCCGCTAGTCGCATGCGCGCTGTTCCATCGCGCCTCCCCTGCCGTCGATTCGTCTCACGGGAACTCAAATCCGATCCGTTCGACCAGCAGGCGCGGCGATTCCCGTTCTTCCGCCTGTAGCGGCGAACGCGCGCTTCCCTCCGCACGCGTGTTCCCCGTCCTCTAGTCTCCGTTTCCCTGCGGCCATCCCTTCTCCTAGACACGCCTGTCACAAAATCGGCCATTCCTTTGGCCGTCGATGCCGCTCTCGGCATTCCCCAGGCCGTCGTCGCGCTCCCCCACTGCTCCGCGTCTTCCGCTTCTTCCGCCTTCCGCCGATCGCTTGCTTCCGCTTCCCCTTCGTTACCTCCTTGTACACTCCGCACATCAGCGCATCCCGCCAATTCGCTCGCCCTCCAGTTTTCTCCGTTACCACTTTTGAACCACCAACGGCCTCGCTTCTCGTCTTCCTCTCCCTACCCCCACTCTTCCGCCTCCTCCCCCTCCTCCCTTTCCTCCGCTTCCTCCCTCTCCTCCTGACCCGCCACTCCCGTCGCGCTTTCCCCCTTCTCCTCTTCCTCCCGCCCCTTCTCCTCGTCGTCCCCCTTCCCCCCGCCGCCGCCGCACCCGCGCGGAGCGCTCACGAGTAAATGGACAGGAGGCGGAAGAAGGAGGGCCCTTGGGTGTCTGGGTGGGGGAGTCAGAGGAAGGGAGGTTAATCCCTTGGGAGGGAGAGTCAGTCCAAGGGAAATTAATCCCTTGGGTGGGTGAGTGAGAGGAAGGGGGGTAACCCCTTAGTTGGGTTGGGTTGGGTGTTTATAAGGGAGGGGGCCGTTTGCCTTCTTGAAGGGGTGAGTGAATCAGAAGGAACTGAGACCCCTAGGGTGGGTGAGTGAGAGGGAAGGGGCTTGAAACCCCCTCCATGAGTGAGGGAGAGGTAAGGTGCCTGAAACCCCATGGATGGGAGAGTGAGAGGAAAGGGGCCTGAAACCCCTTGGGTGGTTGAGTGAGAGAGAGGGAAAGGGAACCTTTTATTATGGGTGAGTGGAAAGGAATGTGAATGGGGGTGTAACCCGTTGGGTGGATGAGTGGAATGGGAAGGGGGCTGTAATGTAATCCTCAGAGTGAGTGAGTGGATGCACATGGTGAGTGGGAAGGGAAGCCGGATGCCAGATCAGGAAGCGACGTGAACATTCCTTTTTAGAAAGGTCTTACATTGCTTTGCTGCCGCATTATGCCGCAAAGCTCCATAATACCGTACATGTTCCTCACCGTTGTGCATGTGTGCAGGGCATGGTTTTGCTGGCTAAACATGGGCACGAGGATTGGCCGTTCTTCGTTGTGGCCAGATATGCTGGGAGTGCTACGAAGCTGAACAACCTGTTTAATGCCTAATATGTGTAAATCCTCTAGATTGCTACGAAAGGTGTACCTTTGACTAACTGATTTAACAGAGACGAGATTGTATGTATTTGTTCTATTATATAACTAACATATTCAGAGAGGAATGAGGAATGTTTTCTAAACCACCTGAAACCGTTGAACACCATCGTGTGTGCCGTTATCCTCCCTCAACACAAACCGCCAAACACCGTCGGGCAAGATTGTATCTGACCCGCTCAAGCATTCGATGTTTGTTCAGGTCAGGATTCACGGGGAGGATGGATGGTGATTCGAGGAACCACAATCCAGCGCAGACTTTGTCAGGCAAAACAATATCTAGAACCCAGTTTGTGTGGGATCTTGTTGCCACGTCATCCTTCACGCACTGATTCACCCCACCCCCACTGATCACTTGACTTGCGCAGAGAGGCATATCAGTACCAATGAGCCAGTCACGAGAAAGTTACATAGATCCTTCGCCACATGCTTCTTATCGAAACTTCGCCAGTCTGACTCTTCGCCACCACAGTTCCACCTGAAGCTGAACTGGTCTTGCAGGCAACGAGCCTCACACAAACCAGTTCTTCCCGCCTAGCTGGGAGAGGAGGCAAGCGATTTCACTTGCTATCACAACGGCTCTCTTACATGGCTAGGCTTCGCTGGCCTCTCATTGGTAGCACCGACAGTTCGAATTTGAGCGTCGCGGCGACAGATGTGGAGCTGACGAAATGACGGCCCCAACCGATAGATCTGCAGATCGACGGTCGATAGTCACCTGCTTTACGTTCGCTCGTTCATGACCCTGTTTCCCGCTTCCGTTAACGGACCCTTTCTGGGGAAATCTCTGGATTCTCTTTTTCGGTGCAGCCGCTTTACGGCGATGACGACACGTGACGAATGTAGCGCAAACGGAGCTTTCCATTCCACCGGAACCACACATTCATGTGACACGTTGGAACTACGAGCTACGGTTCGGATTGATTCCAGACCCACCTTTCCTCAGAGATGATGATCTCTGAACCGTTAGATTAGTTTTTTGAGAAACCACCGTCATTCCGAGGGGATAGTGAGCCTCACTCAATCCGTGACCCCCTCGTCTCGTTCTGGCTCATTTTCGACTCAATTTCTCTCCAACATGGTTCGTTCTGCTCGTTTTCAGCCAAGGTTTTCCCGCTGAGTGCATTCTCTTTCGTCTTCCTAGCGAAGCTCTTTCATTTTGTTTCCGAGCGTCGCAACTCTTCGATCACATTGAGTTGTTCCTAGACCGACATTAGGATTTTTTCAAATTAGCAGCCAAATCCGGCAAGCTGCACTCAGTTCGTTTTGAAGCTGCAGCCTCCGAATCGGTGCGTATTTCGTCGCCGATTTGTCATTTCTTGTTAGTTTTGGCTCGTATTTCCGATGTACGTTTTTGCTGAACAACTGCGTTCTTACGCTGTGCAGGTTTCCTAAACGTTCGCAGTCTTCTTATACTCCATTTCGACGCACTTGAACGATTTCGACAAGTCGTCGCCAAGCTGCAGCCAATACGTCGCCAAATATCAGCGATTTCTGGTGAGCGTCGTTCCTTGCTCCATTTTCAGTCAGATCGTCATCGTTTGTAGTGATGTCGCAGCCAATCTGTATCTCGCTATGAATTCATTGATCTGTTTTCGCGTTCAACTGTGCAGGCTCTGCTCACGCTGTCACACCCAGCGAGCAATTGGTGGCTGCGACCAATGCGACTGGGCGTCGCCAGCCTGCGATTTCGCGAGTTCTGGTGAGTGATGAGTCATTCGAGAACTTCCAAGTCTGTTCATGGTTGGAATATAACTCCGCTTTATGATGACTGCCATGTGCAGTTTCGATCTTCAAGGGGATCAGTGCTGTCACTGCGAGGCGTTGCAAGTGGGATGCTGCAGGGGAGCAGCGACTGTCACACTCACTCTACCTGCCTCGGATCATCTCCGCTCCAACCCTCTCTGCGCCAACCCTTTCCAAAGCAAGTTCCCTACACTCCATGTCCTCACCTGGCCTTTCTCTTCTGCCGCTTCTGGCCTGGCATGCTTTTGCTCTTGCTGCAAGGGGACTCGTTCAGGGATTAAACCACTTCCCCAGGTAACAGATAGCAGGTTCAGCTAAGGTATAGCAGGTGCGCTTCTCCTCAGGTATTTACAGCCCAGGTGTGGAACCACGTGGTAGACACCCTTGGTCGTGTCCCCCTTGCAGCCAGTGCTTTTCACCTTTCTTTCTGCTTCATCTGAATGTGTTTTTTCTTTTTTTTTTTTTCAACGTCTTTCTTCCTCGCATCTTGCTGCCCTGCACTCACCTCTCCCGTATGTGCCTCCTCCTCCCTCTCTGCGGCTCACATGGCGTGGCGGCAAGGGGGGGAAAGGCATGGGGAACCGAGGCAGCGGGGAGGCAGAGTGGCAGCATCACCATCGGCGATGGTAGAGTTGTGGAAGTGTCTTTTGCTGGCAGCAGCTGCAGCAGCAGCAGCAGCAGCAGCTGCACCCACAGCTAAGTACCCGCACACCTGTGTTGCTTTTCGTGTCTTGCATCATGATCCCTTCTTTACTGCTCTGTGCCCCACTCAAGAGACCTCCCTCCCCCAAGGTAGCAGGTATAAAACTTTGGTACAGCCTCAGGTATTTGTTTGTTTTTGGTTCAGCCGGTACGAGGTCTCTTGGGTGTGCCACCACTGCAGTCCATTCCTCATCTCACTCTTGCTCCCACTTCTCCCGCTGCTTTCACCTCGTTCCTCACGACCCTCCCTTCTCCTCCCACCCGTCCCCGCGCTCCCATCCCTTCCCTGCTAGGCGAGCCCAAGGCAAGGGGAAAGCAGCAGGCGAGCAGCAGGCGAGGGGAGCACCAGGGCGGGCAGCAGGAGCGCGGGCAGCGGGGCAGCAGCGCCGGCCTCATCAACGGTTGAGGTTGCAGTATCGCCCCTGCCACCACACTCCACTCGAGCCCACTCCCCCTCAGGTTCAGGTTCAGGTTCAGGTTCAGGTGCAGGTTCAGGTTCAGGTTCAGGTTCAGGTGCAGGTTCAGGTTGGTAGCGGCTCTTGTGGGGTTGTGGTTGGCGTCACATGCACTGTCGTTTCTGCTGTTGCACGTGTGTTTGACACTTTTCTCCATTGCAACCCCTCTTACTTTCGGCTGCCTTTCCTTTCCGCCCTCCCTCCCCTCCCCTCCCTTCTCAGCCAGGCCTTCACAAGCCGGGGGGACGGCAGCAGGCGAGCAGCAGGCGAGGGGAGCACCAGGGCGGGCAGCAGGAGCGCGGGCAGCGGGGCAGCAGCGCCGGCCTCATCAACGGTTGAGGTTGCAGTATCGCCCCTGCCACCACACTCCACTCGAGCCCACTCCCCCTCAGGTTCAGGTTCAGGTGCAGGTGCAGGTGCAGGTTGGTAGCGGCTCTTGTGGGGTTGTGGTTGGCGTCACATGCACTGTCGTTTCTGCTGTTGCACGTGTGTTTGACACTTTTCTCCATTGCAACCCCTCTTACTTCCGGTTGCCATTCCTTTCCGCCCTGCCCTCCCTCCCCTCCATCCTCTGCCAGGCCCTCACAAGCCAGGGGGACGGCAGCAGGCGAGCAGCAGGCGAGGGGAGCACCAGGGCGGGCAGCAGGAGCGCGGGCAGCGGGGCAGCAGCGCCGGCCTCATCAACGGTTGAGGTTGCAGTATCGCCCCTGCCACCACACTCCACTCGAGCCCACTCCCCCTCAGGTTCAGGTTCAGGTGCAGGTGCAGGTTCAGGTGCAGGTTCAGGTTGGTAGCGGCTCTTGTGGGGTTGTGGTCGGCCTCACATGCACTGTCATTCTGCACTCACACTGCTGCCTGTCTTCTCGTTTAAAAGAGTCACTCCCTCCCACCTGCCTCTTACTATCTCTCTATCTCTCTCTCCTTTCTCCTCTGCCTCGCAGGTCCGTCCCTTCAAGCCCCGCTCGCCCTGCCCACTCTCCATTGAAGCACCCATCCCTTCTGCCTGCACCACACAATCAGATAAGTACCTGTTCCCCCATGCCCGCACACTTGCCTGCCATACTGTTTCTTTGTTTTATCTGCTGTTGCACCGTCTTCTTGAAACAATGCCCTTGGTTGAGCGAGGTTCAAATGCTACAGACCCCCACACTTCAGGTAACCCTCTCAGGTGCAGGTACACCCCTCAGGTTTTTTTTCAGGTGCCCTTGGGTCTGCAGCTAGCTTGCAGCCGTGCCTCAACCAGTGGCTCCTCCTCCCTTCCCTTGTGCTGGACTTAAAGTCACAGTTTCCCATTCAACTTGCTCCCACCACCGCGCTCTGACTAGCTCTGTGTGTGCGCATTGCAGGTGGCGGGGAGGGGTGTGGGGTCAACACCGACGCTCCCTCACGCCCCTCCCCTGTGGCCGTGCAGGGAGGGGGGCAGCACTTCACTCGGCTCGGATGGGATGGGAGAGTATCGGGATTGGGTCGTCTGGAACAAGGTGAGCCTCTTTCTCTCATGCACTCGTGCTGCTGCTTGGTCTTCTCCCCATGCTCACTTCCGTTTTCTGCTCCCTGCCTGCCTTTATGCTTCCGCCTGCTCTTCTCCACATTCTCACTGCTTCCCGTTTCTTCCCTGCCTCCCTCCCTCCCCTCTCCCTCCCAGTAAACTGAAGGCTGTAGCAGGGCAGCAGGTGGCAGCAGCAGAGCAGCAGCAGGGCAGCCACTGAGGGTAGGGGAGGGGCAGCAGCAGCGGCAGGGTGAAGCAGAGTAGCAGACCGGCAGCAGCAGAAGCAGCTGTGGGGGTGGGGGGCTAGGCTAGGCTAGGTGTAGCTGCGCGCGAGGTATGGTACAAGGTATGGTATGGTAACAGGTGTGGTAAGGTGAGGTATGGTAAGCTGATCCCCTCCTCTCTCTCCTCCTCTCTGCAGGCTGAAAGTGGGAGCACTGGAGCAACGACGGGAGAGTGGAGTCCACCCTCTCACTCACCTCCTCCTCTCTCCCTTTTCCCTTCCCTCCCAGCAGCACCCTGCCTGGACCACAGAGGAGTCTCTCCCTCCGCTAATCCCCCCTTCTCCCTCCACTTCCCAGCAGCCTCAGCATCATGGCGCTCTGCACGGCTGCGGTAGGTACAGGTGAGTGCGCATGGGGGTGAAGTGTGGGGAGGGTGGGTGGGGAGCATGGGAGCAAGCGGGGAGTTCACTGCCTTAGGGGCAGCATCTCCTGGGGTTGTGGCTTATGGTGGTGGGGTGTGGTGGGTGGAATCTGCGCGGCACGGCACTCGGTGCTCAGGTTCCCAAACTGGCGTTTAAGGCTTAATGGACACCGTCAGAGCCGACCGGCCGGCGGCTCTGGTTCGCGTCAGCTCTAGCTACGTCAGGGGCGGGATTTGAGTCTTGGGCTGGAAGCGATTTTCCACGGCCACACCTCTTCCCCACAAGACTCAGCCTCTGCGGATGTTGTTTCCTAAAGGAAGTGGGCTGTCTGTTGCTCCTACTGCTGGCAGGTAATGGTGGGGAGGGCCTGGGTGGGTGAGAGAGAGAGGGGGCCTGAACCCCCTTGGGTGGGTGAGTGACAGGGAAGGGGGCTGAACCCCCTTGAGTGGGTCAGTGAGAGAGAAGGGGGAGTGAACCCCCTTGGGTGGTGTGTGGGAGAGATGGGGGACTGAACCCCCTTGGGTGGTGGTGGGAGAGAAGGGGGACTGAACCCCCTTGGGAGGTGGTTGGTGGTGATTGGTGAGATAGTGAAGAGTGACAGGAGGGTGCAGGTGAGGTATTGAGGATTGGACACAGGGTGGGTGAATTGAGGGGGAATGTGGGATATGGTCGAGACAGTGATGGGGTGGTGAGGTTGATGTAGGTCGGGAGGCTTGGTATGGGGTTGGATGACGACAACATGAAATGGGTGAGGGCAGGTTGGGTTGGGTGATAATTTTTTTAGGTAATGCAGGATGGGTGTGATAGGGCATTAGGGATCGGGGAGATGAGGTGTTTGGGTGGCATTTGTAGGAGGTGGGATGAGGCAGGTTGGACTACCGATGGGTTGGGCTGTTTGAAGCAGGAAGGGTGAGAATGGTTGGAGTTTGGGTAGAATGGATGGGATGGTTGAAAATATGGGGATGGTTGAGACAAGGGATGAAAGGAGGTAGGATGGTAAAAGAGGAATGAGAGGGTGTGGGAGGTGTAAGGATGGTGAGGGAGTATTGTATGCTGATTCCAGAGCGTGATTGAATTGTGCATGGCAGTACGTGGATAGTGGTGAGCAATGAGCATCCTTAGTGATTGAGTAATGAGCATCCATGGCGGGATTTGAGTCTTGGGCTGGAAGCGATTTTCCACGGCCACACCTCTTCCCCACAAGACTCAGCCTCTGCGGATGTTGTTTCCTAAAGGAAGTGGGCTGTCTGTTGCTCCTACTGCTGGCAGGTAATGGTGGGGAGGGCCTGGGTGGGTGAGAGAGAGAGGGGGCCTGAACCCCCTTGGGTGGGTGAGAGAGGGAAGGGGCCTGAATCCCCTTGGGTGGGAGAGTGGGGACTGAATCCCCTAGGGTGGGGGAGTGGGGACTGAATCCCCTAGGGTGGGAGAGTGGGGACTGAATCCCCTTGGGTGGGAGAGTGGGGACTGAATCCCCTTGGGTGGGAGAGTGGGGACTGAATCCCCTTGGGTGGGAGAGTGGGGACTGAATCCCCTTGGGTGGGAGAGTGGGGACTGAATCCCCTTGGGTGGGAGAGTGGGGACTGAATCCCCTTGGGTGGGAGAGTGGGGACTGAATCCCCTTGGGTGGGAGAGTGGGGACTGAATCCCCTTGGGTGGGAGAGTGGGGACTGAATCCCCTAAGGTGGGAGAGTGGGGACTGAATCCCCTTGGGTGGGAGAGTGGGGACTGAATCCCTAAGGGTGGGAGAGTGGGGACTGAATCCCTTAGGGTGGGAGAGTGGGGACTGAATCCCCTTGGGTGGGAGAGTGGGGACTGAATCCCCTTGGGTGGGAGAGTGGGGACTGAATCCCCTTGGGTGGGAGATTGGGGAGGCATGTGTGAGGGACAAGGGTAAGATGAGTGACGGATGCAGGAGGTGTGTGAATCATCCCAGTGGAAGTGGAGTAAGAGGGTCTGAAACCCTTAGGGCGGGCGAGTGAGTGCCAAGAAGGGGTCTGAAATAGGGTGGGCGAGTGAGTGCAAGAGGAGGGCTCTGAAATAGGGTGGGCGAGTGAGTACAAGGGAAGGGGTCTGAAATAGGGTGGGCGAGTGAGTGCAAGAGAAAGGGTCTGAAATAGGGTGGGCGAGTGAGTGCAAGAGAAGGGGTCTGAAATAGGGTGGCCGAGTGAGTGCAAGAGAAGGGGTCTGAAATAGGGTGGGCTGTCAGAGGTCCACTGGTGATCCCCGATTGATCCTAGGGAAGGGTTACAGGCACGTTGGCCTGGGGGGTTATGGGCGCACTCACCCGCTACATAAACAAGCCCTTTTATCCCAGTGGTTAGTGGCTGGGATTCTGACATGGTATCAGAGCGAAGGTCTTGGGTTCGAATCCCGGTGTGTGCACCTCGGGCATCCCAGTGCGGGGGGGTGTCAGAGGTCCACTGGTGATCCCCGATTGATCCTAGGGAAGGGTTACAGGCACGTTGGCCTGGGGGGTTATGGGCGCACTCACCCGCTACATAAACAAGCCCTTTTATCCCAGTGGTTAGTGGCTGGGATTCTGACATGGGCGAGTGAGTGCAAGAGAAGGGGTCTGAAATAGGGTGGGCGAGTGAGTGCAAGAGAAGGGGTCTGAAATAGGGTGGGCGAGTGAGTGCAAGAGAAGGGGTCTGAAATAGGGTGGGCGAGTGAGTGCAAGAGAAGGGGTCTGAAATAGGGTGGGCGAGTGAGTGCAAGAGAAGGGGTCTGAAATAGGGTGGGCGAGTGAGTGCAAGAGAAGGGGTCTGAAATAGGGTGGGCGAGTGAGTGCAAGAGAAGGGGTCTGACATCCTGAGGCTGGGTGAGTGCCAGCGGAGGGGGTTGGGACTGTGAGGGTGGTTGAATGGAAGGGAATAGGGCCAAAGGCGTGAGGGGGGGGGTGGGGGGGGGGGTGGGTGGGGCACAGCGCAGAGAGCAGAGCACGTGAGTGAGTAGGCATGAGGGTGGTGGGTGGTGCAGCGCAGACAGCAGAGAGCAGAGGGCATGAGGGTGGTGACGGGCGCATGGGAGGACGCGCAGCAGGTGACGGCCAGTGGCCGCATCGTTGCTTGACAGTGCGAAATATGGCAGTGTGGCATGCTGTGGTGTGTCATGCCAATAGCTTGAGGGAGGAGCAGGGAGGGGTGAAAGAGTGCGGATGCGTAGTAGGCGGCACCGTTTGCACTTTGTTGATTGTCTTTTAAATCTCCTTTTGATTCTGCGCAAGCCAGATTTGTAGGTATGGTGAAGCGCCATTGGTGAACTTTTTATGGCATTAATAACAATTGACATAATTGCTGTGTTATTTTGATACTTTAGTGAAAACTGATATAGATTCATTAAGGCAGTGTAAACATTCTTCATTTGCCTTTTTAAGTCATACTTGTACCAAAACAGAAAGCACTGCACTAATATGATTGTTAAGCAAGTGATCTCATCAATTGCTGTTTGGTGATATGACTTTTTATCCTTCCATTGTATACGTTTATTAGACCATATCTTGAGTGCTGTATCCGATACTGAAGCGCGCATACCTGAATCGATGCTGACATGACAATGTCTACACACCACAACTCAAGATATCACCAACATATCTAGTTGCCCCCTCTCGTGGCACTGTCCGAAGCAACAGATAGTAACAGATAGCATCGCGAAATCGCCCCTTAGCAGCGCCTCGACGCCACCAGGCAGCGCGATCTCGCCTCAGCAGCGCCAGACGCCTTAGGCAGCGCGAAATCGCCCCTTAGCAGCGCCAGACGCCACCAGGCAGCGCGATCTCGCCTCAGCAGCGCCAGACGCCTTAGGCAGCGCGAAATCGCCCCTTAGCAGCGCCTCGACGCCACCAGGCAGCGCGATCTCGCCTCAGCAGCGCCAGACGCCTTAGGCAGCGCGAAATCGCCCCTTAGCAGCGCCTCGACGCCACCAGGCAGCGCGATCTCGCCTCAGCAGCGCCAGACGCCTTAGGCAGCGCGAAATCGCCCCTTAGCAGCGCCAGACGCCACCAGGCAGCGCGATCTCGCCTCAGCAGCGCCAGACGCCTTAGGCAGCGCGAAATCGCCCCTTAGCAGCGCCAGACGCCACCAGGCAGCGCGATCTCGCCTCAGCAGCGCCAGACGCCTTAGGCAGCGCGAAATCGCCCCTTAGCAGCGCCTCGACGCCACCAGGCAGCGCGATCTCGCCTCAGCAGCGCCAGACGCCTTAGGCATCGCAAAATCGCCCCTTAGCAGCGCCTCGACGCCACCAGGCAGCGCGATCTCGCCTCAGCAGGGCGGAATCGCCGCAGAAACCACCAGGTACCACCTGAAACGCTATCATGGAAGACGACCCAGGCCCCGGGGACCCCGGGGTCTGGGCGGGAGACGGCGCAAACAACGGCACGACGGAGGCCATCGGGGGCAAAGGGGGGACAAGCACGGCGGCAGTCACGGGGTCGCTCTGCCTAGGGGCTGGCCACAAAAGACGGGGGGGGCCTGAGGGTGCGCTCCAGAGCCCACGCATCTGTCGCCTCCGCCACGAAGACATTCTGTGCCTCTTCGGCAAACCACCCAAGAGGCGGTGTTTTGAAGCGAACCGCCCGATTTCAGCAATTACAGGTGGACAATCCCCCAAGAACCCCCCCAGCAACCGGGCTGGCCAGAGCGGCGTCTCAGAGCCTTCGGCCGTCAACGAAGAGGGGGGAGAAGCAATGGGCGACAAGAGTCTGGCCGCCGATGTGGCATTGGAGGCTGCGAGGGCAGCTTGGGAAGAGCATCGTAGGCGCTTGCAACAACAGCACAACACTCGCAGGAGTGGCCTACCTGAGAGCGTAACGCGGCACAGTGCCTGCTCGACCGACGTCGACTCTCCCCTAGTCGTGCCACGTCTCGCACGGCGGCAGGAATGGCGGCGTCGGAGGGCGGCAGGAAGAGACAGGCAACGGGAGCCGCCGGTGGGGGGCCGGTGGGACCTGCAGGCGGGCGGACAGCAGGGGAGCCGGGAAAGAGGCCGACAGCCGCCGGAGGGGACGAGGCAGCAGCGGCTGCAGAGCGGAGGGCAGCATGAGCTGCAGGGCGGAGGGCAGCAGCAGCTGCAGAGCGGAGGGCAGCAGCAGCTGCAGAGTGGGGGGCAGCAGCAACTGCAGAGCGGAGGGCAGCAGCAGCTGCAGAGTGGGGGGCAGCAGCAGCTGCAGAGCGGAGGGCAGCAGCAACTGCTGCAGAGCGGAGGGCAGCATGAGCTGCAGGGCGGAGGGCAGCAGCAGCTGCAGAGCGGAGGGCAGCATCAACTGCAGAGCGGAGGGCAGCAGCAGCTGCAGAGCGGAGGGCAGCAGCAGCTGCAGAGCGGAGGGCAGCAGCAGCTGCAGAGTGGGGGGCAGCAGCAACTGCTGCGGAGCGGAGGGCAGCATGAGCTGCAGGGCGGAGGGCAGCAGCAGCTGCAGAGCGGAGGGCAGCAGGAGCTGCAGAGCGGAGGGCAGCGGCAGCTGCAGAGCGGAGGGCAGCAGCAACTGCTGCAGAGCGGAGGGCAGCATGAGCTGCAGGGCGGAGGGCAGCAGCAGCTGCAGTGCGGAGGGCAGCAGCAGCTGCAGAGCGGAGGGCAGCAGCAGCTGCAGAGCGGAGGGCAGCAGCAACTGCTGCAGAGCGGAGGGCAGCATGAGCTGCAGGGCGGAGGGCAGCAGCAGCTGCAGAGCAGAGGGCAGCAGCAGCTGCAGAGCGGAGGGCAGCAGCAGCTGCAGGGCGGAGGGCAGCAGCAGCTGCGGAGTGGAGGGCAGCGTCAGCTGCAAAGCAGAGCACAGCAGGAGCTGCAGAGGGGAGGGCAGCATGAGCTGCGGAGTGGAGAGCAGCAGGAGCTGCAGAGTGGAGAGCAGCAGGAGCTGCAGAGTGGAGAGCAGCAGGAGCTGCAGAGTGGAGAGCAGCAGGAGCTGCAGAGTGGAGGGCATCAGGAGGAGCAGAGTGGAGGGCAGCAAGAGACATTGTGGGTGAGCGATGTGGAGATGGTGGACGAGGCAGGCACCGACGAGCTGGAATCAAGCCCCATGGAGGGGGAGAATGCCAACCCCGACTCCTCGGACCAAGCGGAAAGGCCCCGAGTGCGGGGGCGGGTCCGGAGGCGACGGGCAACCAAACTGCTACAGCTGCAGAGGGGAGGGCAGCAGCAGCTGCAGAGCGGAGGGCAGCAGCAACTGCTGCAGAGGGGAGGGCAGCAGCAGCTGCAGAGCAGAGGGCAGCAGGAGCTGCAGAGCGGAGGGCAGCGGCAGCTGCAAAGAGGAGATCAGCAGCTGCTGCAGAGTGGAGGGCAGCAGGAGCTGCAGAGCCGAGAGCAGCAAGAGCTGCGGAGTGGAGAGCAGCAGCAGCTGCAGAGTGGAGGGCAGCAGGAGCTGCAGAGTGGAGGGCAGGAGGAGCTGCAGAGCGGAGGGCAGCAAGACCCACTGGGGGAGTTGGATGTGGAGATAGAGGCCGAGGCATACACCGACGAGCTGGAATCAAGCCCCATGGAGGGTGAGAATGCCAACCCCGACTCCTCGGACCAAGCGGAAAGGCCCCGAGTGCGGGGGCGGGGCCGGAGGCGACGGGCAACCAAACTACTACAGCTGCAGAGGGGAGGGCAGCAGCAGCTGCAGAGCGGAGGGCAGCAGGAGCTGCAGGGCGGAGGGCAGCAGCCCAATCAGAGCGGAGGGCAGCAGCAGCTGCAGTGCGGAGGGCAGCAGGAGCTGCAGGGCGGAGGGCAGCAGCCCAATCAGAGCGGAGGGCAGCAGCAACTGCAGAGCGGAGGGCAGCAGCAACTGCAGAGCGGAGGGCAGCAGCAGCTGCAGAGCGGATGGCAGCAGCAGCTGCAGAGCGGATGGCAGCAGCAGCTGCAGAGCGGAGGGCAGCAGCCCAATCAGAGCGGAGGGCAGCAGCAACTGCAGAGCGGAGGGCAGCAGCAGCTGCAGAGCGGAGGGCAGCATGTGCTGCAGGGCGGAGGGCAGCAGCCCAATCAGAGCGGAGGGCAGCAGCAGCTGCAGAGCGGAGGGCAGCAGCAGCTGCAGAGTGGAGGGCAGCAGCCCAATCAGAGTGGTGGGCAGCAGCAGCTGCAGAGCGGAGGGCAGCAGGAGCTGCAGAGCGGAGGGCAGCAGCAGCTGCAGAGCGGAGGGCAGCAGCCCAATCAGAGCGGAGGGCAGCAGCAGCTGCAGAGCGGAGGGCAGCAGCCCAATCAGAGCGGAGGGCGGCAGAAACTGCAGAGCGGAGGGCAGCATGAGCTGCAGGGCGGAGGGCAGCAGCAGCTGCAGAGTGGGGGGCAGCAGCAACTGCTGCAGAGCGGAGGGCAGCATGAGCTGCAGGGCGGAGGGCAGCAGCAGCTGCAGAGCGGAGGGCAGCAGGAGCTGCAGAGCGGAGGGCAGCAGCAGCTGCAGAGCGGAGGGCAGCAGCAACTGCTGCAGAGCGGAGGGCAGCATGAGCTGCAGGGCGGAGGGCAGCATGAGCTGCAGGGCGGAGGGCAGCAGCAGCTGCAGAGCGGAGGGCAGCAGCAACTGCAGAGCGGAGGGCAGCAGCAGCTGCAGAGCGGAGGGCAGCAGCAGCTGCAGAGCGGAGGGCAGCAGCAGCTGCAGAGCGGAGGGCAGCAGCAACTGCAGAGCGGAGGGCAGCAGCAGCTGCAGAGCGGAGGGCAGCAGCCCAATCAGAGCGGAGGGCAGCAGCAGCTGCAGAGCGGAGGGCAGCAGCCCAATCAGAGCGGAGGGCAGCAGCAACTGCAGAGCGGAGGGCAGCAGCAGCTGCAGAGCGGAGGGCAGCATGAGCTGCAGGGCGGAGGGCAGCAGCCCAATCAGAGCGGAGGGCAGCAGCAGCTGCAGAGCGGAGGGCAGCAGCAGCTGCAGAGTGGAGGGCAGCAGCCCAATCAGAGCGGAGGGCAGCAGCAGCTGCAGAGCGGAGGGCAGCAGCAGCTGCAGAGCGGAGGGCAGCAGCAGCTGCAGAGCGGAGGGCAGCAGCCCAATCAGAGCGGAGGGCAGCAGCAGCTGCAGAGCGGAGGGCAGCAGCGGCTGCAGAGTGGGGGGCAGCTGCAGCTGCAGTGCGGAGGGCAGCAGCAGCTGCAGAGCGGAGGGCAGCAACAGCTGCAGAGCGGAGGGCAGCAGGAGCTGCCCGATGGGGTGCAGCTTGCGAGGCTGCCAGAGGGGGAGATGGAGATGGAGTCGAGCAGACAGGTCTTGCCGGCGTGTTCGAGTGGAGAGGAGCACCCAGACCCTATGCTGACACCCCCGCCCCGCATCCCGTGCGAAACCTGTTATCGCACTTTCACGGAGAGAGGAAAGGCCACGCGTCATATGTCGGCCTGCAGGGCAGCGGACGCCAAGCGCCGTGCACAGGCGCTTGGGTTGACCCGCGACGTCACAGACGACTCGGACAGCGAACCTCCGCCACCACGGGATATCAGTGAAGAGGTGTGGGCCGCAGTTCCCACATGGGACTGGGAGTCGTTTTTCGGGATCGAATTGGTGCCAGGGAGAATCATGCGTCGCATCCCACAGCGCGCAAGACTGGGGGTGCTTGATGCACTAGCTTGTATCCTGAAGCGGCTCAAGTCAAAGGCAGCAGACGAGGCGGCATCCTTGGTGTTTTTGGCCTTCCCTCGTCTTTTCTTGGGGATTCCAACCGGGCAAGGCCAGGGGCAGAGGGCGGCAATTAGGGAGCGGTTGGAGAAGTTTTGGGCTGGGGAGTGGCAGCAGCTGTTTGAGTTGGCGGTGGCGGCGATGCAACCTGCGGCTCGCCCCTTGTCCTTCACCCCACCCGAGCATGATCCTGATGCCGTGCGCCTATCCCGCTGCCGTACAAGGTGCAAAGTGGGAGAATGGAGTCGGGGTTTGGCGTGCCTTACGGCTGGTAGCATCGCTCAGCCCTCTCAGCACATGGTGGACGCGCTACGAGCGAAACACCCATCGTGCGAGTCCGCCATTCCTGGGTGGGTGCAGGAGGAGACAGTCGAGCCTTCCCTTATCCCACAGCTCTCAGTGGAGGTACTCGGCCAGGCGATCCACTCAGCGGCTAGGGCGTCCGCACCAGGACCGTCGGGGTGGGTGACGGAGCACCTGCGCGACACTTTTCTCTCTGAGCCCGCGTATCTGTCCCACCTGCTAGAGGTCTTCACCCAGTGGACCAAGGGAGAGGTAGCGGAGCGCGTGCGACCCTGGCTCACTGCGTCCAACTTGGTGGGCCTGTCGAAGCCGAATGGTGACGTTCGCCCGGTGGCTATAGGCGAGGTGCTCCCCCGCATACTATCTCGGGCCATATGCATCGTGCTTCGCCCGAAGATGATGTCGCACTTTGCTCCGTGTAACCAGTTTGGAGTCGGGTCCAGGTCGGGAGTGGAAGTCCTCGCACATGCCTTTCGCTCCGCCATCTCTACTCACCCGTCGTGGTGTGCGCTGCAAATTGACGTGGCGAACGCTTTCAACTCCTTCCATCGGCGGGAAATGTTTGAGGGTCTTCGACAGTCGCCTTTCAAGGGATTGATTCCATTTCTGCGTGTCTTCTACGGCACTCCTAGCGACCTCTATCTCCGAGCGGGCCCTTTTGTCGAAGCTTTGGCTTCCGAGCGGGGCTCGAGGCAAGGGGATCCATTGGGTCCGTTTCTGTTCGCGTTCACACAGCAGCTGGTTATGGAACCAACCAAAATGGAGTACGCCGACTTACTCTTCCTCAGCTATGCTGACGATACGTATATCCTGGGGCCTAGGGAACGGGTTCTAGCAGCCTATGAGGCCTTGCGGGAACGACTGGACGGGCTGGGTTTGGAGGTGCAGCCGCATAAGTGTAAGCTATGGGAGCGAGGGAGGGACCAGGATGGGGAGGAGAGAAATGAGACTGTCCCGCCCGGCATGCAGCAGACATGGACGGGGCTCACTGTGGTAGGGGTGCCCATTGGGGAGGAGGACTGGGAGGTGGCTAGCCTGCGTCGCCGGCTGACGGAGCTGCATGCACCTGTCCCCTGGCTTCCTCTGCTTGACCACCCACAGATTGCGTCCCATTTGTTGGCGATCGCAGTGTCGGCGCGCCCGATCTACCTCACACGGACGATGCCTCCACGACCTGAGGTTGTGGAGGCTTTTCGGGACTGGGACACGAAGCTGGAAGATTGTTTCGAGGAGCTGTTTCCAGATAGTACCTGGGATCACGATTCGGGGAAGTCCCAGATGGCTCGTTTACAGCTGCACCTTCCTGCCAGACTCGGGGGGTTCGGCATTCGATCTGCGGCTGACCTTAGTCCTCTGTCGTATGCATGTGGCTGGTGCCAAGCAGTGAGCGATGTGGCTCGGTTGGGGGTGGCAGGTGAGGAGCGGATGTTTGAGGAGTTTTTCCGCACGCCCGAGGCTACGACCTTGTTGGACCCCTGGTTTGCGAGAGCAGTGGATCTGCTTCCACAGTCGGTTCGGCAGGAGATGCCACCCCTTGCCTTGTGCACCGCTGATCCGCCTATGCTGCTCTTCCCCACACAACACCGTCGCCTGGCGGTTGAGAGCCTCCAATCTCTTCGAGGCATGGCCCACAACGATGCCACCCTGGCCCGTTTGACATCCCTTCAGGGCCCGGGGGCTGGGGCGTGGGTTTCTGCCGTTCCTTCGCACGAGGAGGCTACCTTCACCGCAGCCGAGTGGAGCATCTGCGCGTCCATGCGCCTAGGCCTCCCTATTCAGCAGCTGATAGTGGCCGGCAAGTGCGCGTGTGGGTTTGAGTTTGCTGATCCCTCTGACCCGCATCATGCCCTTCGCTGCAAGTATCAGTATGCACCTTCTCGGGTTCACGATGCGGTTAAATTTGTGGTGGCGAAGATAGCTAAGGGTGCGGGTGGGATTGTGACCATGGAAGACGACACGTTGCTCCCAGGGAAGAGGGTTGATGTGGCGGTTCGGAAACTGAGGGAGGGGGAGGAGCACGCGCTGGAGGTTAGTGTGGTAGATCCTATCTCGCTATCCGCGCAGCACCATGGACAGATTGGTCGCAAGGTGGGTTTTGCCGCGAGAGAGAGAGAAAAGCGGAAGACGGCGGACTACAAATCGCTTCTACAGCGGCATGGGGGAGTGCAGTTCACACCACTCATTGCTGAGACATGGGGATGCTTGGGGGGGAGTTTTGGACGGTGGCTTAAGAAGCAGGGTGACGCGCAGATCGAGATAGCAAAGACGAAAGGGGCGGCGCGAGCTACGGGAAAGGGTTTCTCGGCTTATTTGCTCGGATCGCTCAAAGCGGCTGTGGGTGTGGCTTTGCAACGGGCTCAGGCGCGTGTGATCTTGTTACGCGCTGCGTCGATGATGAGAGGCCCAGAGGCTGTTTGGGTGGAGCGGGAGGATGTTGAGGAGGAGATGGGATGGGATGCTCCGTGGGCGGATGCACCATACTTGGTAGACATGCGGGTTTAGAAAGTGGGTTTAGGGGGGGAGGTTTGGTTCGATGGGAGTGCAGTTGGGGTGCTTTGATGGGAGGGCTTGATGGTGTTTTAAATGTGTGTGCTATTGGGGTTTTCTTGGGGTTGTGTGTGCTGCTTTTTCTTCCTTCTTCCCTGTTTTTCTTCCTCCTATCATTTTTCCCCTATTCCCCTCCTTCTTTCTTCCTCTCTCCTTTTTTCTACTCACGTTATTCCTCCTTTTCTCCTCTCTTCCCGTTTCCACTCCTTTTCCTTGCGTAATTATGCTACATTGTAATAGATAACACCTAATAAAACCGTGTGTTAAAAAAAAAAAAAAAACATATCTAGTTCAAGTTGTTGGTGCTTGTTTGGAAACTCGACAAGTGTTTTCGTGATTCCCCCGAATTCCGCCCACCCCAGCCAACCGTTGGAGCAGCAGCCCCGCCATCTGCGTCGGCGCTCCGCAGACCCCAAAAATCTGCGCACACAGCGCATTCCCCACCCCACTGGTATCCCAGCAGAGCCGTTGGACTCCGCGGGAGCGACAAGGGCTGAAAATCACCCGCGCTCGCGCCGAAACACATGTCGGCGGTGCTTCCTCCTCCGTTATTTGCCCATCTCGGGATTGGTTGGGAATCTTCAGGCTATTCTGAACATTTGCTGTGAAATCCAGCAGAAACTGGAACAACCAAGACACCGAGAACCTCGAAACCATTCCGAAACCATCTGAACCGAGGTTAACCTTGAGTTTCCGTCAACCTGGGTGTGAGAAGCATTTCGCTTGCCCACTGAACGCCATTCTTTCTCGTCCTTCCAAACTCAATTCTCCTCTTCAATTCTCATCCACCTCTTTCTCTTGCCTCTGCGACCTGCGTATTCCAACAGCCGCGTAGTGCTTGAAGCGTGTGTTTGCGTTCATTGCTGATTTCTGTCCTTCGTCTAGCGAAACCATACGCTCGGACGTCGTCGCATTTTGGAACAATGTTAGGCGCTAGCAGCGATTCTCACCGATAGTAGCGATCTCGCCCGTTTCCAGAAGTTTTCGCCATGAGCAGCAATTTCTGCAGTCGACAGCAACGATTCAGCAATAAAAATGTCGACGACAACGATCATCGCCGCTAGCACGCGATTCCCGACGATTTAGCGGGAATTTTCGCCATCAGCGGCAATGTATACGGTCAGCGATGTTGATTTCCGCGAGCGATGCTCACCGTCAGCCGCGAAATTTGCCGTTACCCGAGACTTTCGGCGTCAGCCGCGGTTTTCGTTGTCAGCCGTGATTTCCGCCTCTAGCAGCGACTTCCGCCGTCGTCGTCCGTTATGCAGAGTACGCATAGTCGCTCACCACACGCGCCATCCACGCAGCTTCTCCCCCCCGCAAATCAAGTGGATTGTCTGCACGAATCCGCAGCCAACGAATGTAAGCGTGCCTGCCTCGATCTCAGCTTCGCGGCTTATTCCTTCGCGTGACATCGCTTCTCGATTTCATGCCTGATTCTGTTATCCTCTTCTGACGCGTATCTTGTTCGCCACGCGCGTTGCAGACTCACTGCGACGTCGCCATCTCGTCGTCCTCTGCTCGCGACGATCGTGCTCTGCTCCTTATGATCGCGCGAGACGGTTGTCAGTCTACGGCGAACGGTTATGCGGCTGTCCGCGCTTCGTCGCAACGATCGTCCGTGGACCGTCGCGCAGAGGCGTTTGGCGTTCGTCGAACGGCAAGGCGTGTCGTATGGCGAGCTGTCTGCGCTCGCGCGACGGTTATGCAGCTGTCCGCGCTTCTTCGAACGGTTATGCGGCTGTCCGCGCTCGCGCGACGGTTGGTCGCGCAACGTCGCCTGGCGAGATTGTCGCGCGCGCATCATCGCATGGCTAGATAAACGCGCGCGCGCCGGCTTACGGTGCGACGTTGCATCGTCCATCTCGTACGCGGCGCGACATAGACGGCCGCGCATGTGGTGGGAGGCGGAAAACGGGACAGCAAAGGGTCGAAGGAGGTGAGGGAGGAGGGAGGTGGAAGGAGGCGGAGAGGGGAGGCGGAGAGGGGAGGCGGAGAGGGGAGGCGGAGAGGGGAGGCGGAGAGGGGAGGCGGAGAGGGGAGGCGGATAGGGGAGGCGGAGAGGGGAGGTGGAGAGGGGAGGCGGAGAGGGGAGGCGGAGAGGGGAGGTGGAGAGGGGAGGCGGAGAGGGGAGGCGGAGAGGGCAGGCGGAGAGGGGAGGCGGAGAGGGCAGGCGGAGAGGGGAGGCGGAGAGGGGAGGCGGATAGGGGAGGCGGATGGGGGAGGCGGAGAGGGGAGGCGGAGAGGGCAGGCGGAGAGGGGAGGCGGAGAGGGGAGGCGGAGAGGGGAGGCGGATAGGGGAGGCGGATAGGGGAGGCGGAGAGGGGAGGTGGAGAGGGGAGGCGGAGAGGGGAGGCGGAGAGGGGAGGTGGAGAGGGGAGGCGGAGAGGGCAGGCGGAGAGGGGAGGCGGAGAGGGCAGGCGGAGAGGGGAGGCGGAGAGGGCAGGCGGAGAGGGGAGGCGGAGAGGGGAGGCGGATAGGGGAGGCGGATAGGGGAGGCGGAGAGGGGAGGCGGAGAGGGCAGACGGAGAGGGGAGGCGGAGAGGGCAGGCGGAGAGGGGAGGCGGAGAGGGGAGGCGGATAGGGGAGGCGGATAGGGGAGGCGGAGAGGGGAGGCGGAGAGGGCAGGCGGACCCCACCCACTCACTCGCACCTCCTTCAACCTGCAGCAAAGTACCCGCTCCTGCCTCGCCCTCCCTTGTCTGTACGGCCCTCTCTGATTCCCCCGCATCAAACCTCGCCACTGCTTAGGACGCACCTCACGAGCCACACACCCCCCAATTCTACTGCAGGTATCCCCTCAGGTTGAGGTTCAGGTTCAGGTTCAGGTTCAGCCCCCCTAGAGCCCTTACAGCCCTCTCAGGTCCCCTTGGGGGTGTGTAGCTTGTGCCTGTGCGTCCAACAGTGGCCCTCCTCCCCTATTTCTGTGTGCACCTTTCAATCGCCATCCGCATGCCACTCTCTCCTCCTCATCACCACCTCTCTTTCTTCCTTTCCCCCCTCTTCCCTCCCCCTCTCTCCTCCCTTCCCTGCCCCTCTCTCCCTCCCCTCCCGTCCCGACCGTCCCTCCCTTTCCTTCCAGACGAGCAGCAGGCGAGAGGAGGGCAGCAGGCGAGAGGAGGGCAGCAGGCGAGGGGGGCGCCAAGGCGGGCAGCAGGAGGGCGGGCAGCAGAGCAGCAGCGCCGGCCTCATCAATGGTTGAGGTTGCAGTATCGCCCCTGCCACCACACTCCACTCGAGCCCACTCCCCCTCAGGTTCAGGTTCAGGTTCAGGTGCAGGTTCAGGTTGGTAGCGGCTCTTGTGGGGTTGTGGTTGGCGTCACATGCACTGTCATTTTGCACTCACACTGCTGCCTGTCTTCTCGTTTAAAAGAGTCACTCCCTCCCACCTGCCCCTTACTATCTCTCTATCTCTCTCTCCCTTCTCCTCTGCCTCGCAGGTCCGTCCCTTCAAGCCCCGCTCGCCCTGCGCACTCGCCATTGAAGCACCCTTCCCTTCTGCCCGCATCACACAATCAGCTAAGTACCCGTCCCCCCTTGCCCGCACCCTTGCCTGCCATACTGTTTCTTTCGTTTCATCTGCTGTTGCACCGTCTTCTTGAAATAATGCCCTTGGTTGAGCGCGGTTCACATGCCACAGACCCCTCCACTTCAGATACCCCTCTCAGGTGCCGGTAACCCTCTCAGGTGCAGGTACACCCCTCAGGTTTTTTTTCAGGTGCCCTTGGGTCTGTAGCTTGCAGCCGTGCCTCAACCAGTGGCTCCTCCTCCCTTCCCTTGTGCTGGATTTCAAGTCACAGTTTCCCATTCAACTTGCTCCCACCACCGCGCTCTGACTAGCTCTGTGTGTGCGCGTTGCAGGTGGCGGGGAGGGGTGTGGGGTCAACACCGACGCTCCCTCACGCCCCTCCCCTGTGGCCGTGCAGGGAGGAGGCACCTGGAGGAGGGCTGCTGCGGAGGGAGGCAGCTGGTGGTGCTGCAGCTGCCTTGAGCTCGCCCTCACGCTATCAGCTAAGTCACCCACTTCCATGCCCTCACCCTTGCCCGCCACATCATGGCTTGTTGCTTTCTTGCTGCCATTTCGTTTGCCGGTTGTGCTTTCGCCCTTCCCTTTGAAACAATGCCCTTGATTGAGCGCGGTTCACATGCCACAGACCCCCAAACTTCAGGTAACCCTCTCAGGTGCAGGTAACCCTCTCAGGTGCAGGTACACCCCTCAGGTTTTTTTTCAGGTGCCCTTGGGTCTGCAGCTTGTGGCCGTGCCTCAACCAGTGGCTCCTCCTCCCTTCCCTTGTGCTGGATTTCAAGTCACAGTTTCCCATTCAACTTGCTCCCACCACCGCGCTCTGACTAGCTCTGTGTGTGCGCATTGCAGGTGGCGGGGAGGGGTGTGGGGTCAACACCGACGCTCCCTCACGCCCCTCCCCTGTGGCCGTGCAGGTGGCAGTGGTGGGAGGGGAGGGGGGCAGCACTCCACTCGGCTGGGATGGGATGGGAGAGTATCGGGATTGGGTCGTCTGGAACAAGGTGAGCCTCTTTCCCTCTTGCACTCATGCTGCTGCTTGGTCTTCTCCCCATGCTCACTTCCGTTTTCTGCTCCCTGCCTGCCTTTATGCTTCCGCCTGCTCTTCTCCCCATTCTCACTGCTGTCCCTTGATCCCCTGCCTACCCCTGCCTTGCTCCCTCCTTCCCAGTAGATTGAAGGCTGTAGCAGGGCAGCACGGGGGCAGCAGCAGGGCAGCAGCAGAGGGGAGGGGAGGGGCAGCGGCAGCAGTAGGGGAAGCAGAGTAGCAGACAGGTAGTGGCAGTGGCGGCTGACATGGAGTGCACAGGCAGCAACTGCTCTCCATGCAACCCACCTACAGCTAAGTACCCCGCCCTTCCTCTCTTCTCTCTACCCTCGCACTGTGTTGCTTTGCTTGTCATGCTTGCACCATGCATTACACTCCCTTTTTCACTGCTCTTTGTCACACCCATTAGACCTCCCTCCCCCAAGGTAGTAGGTGATTTTTCTTGGTACAGCCTCAGGTATTTGTTTTAGTTTGGTTCAGCTGGTACGAGGTCTCTTGGGTGTGCCACTGCAGCAGTCCATTCATGCACGCATCATGCTTACGCTTTCTGCACTCTTCACTTTCACTTGTCTTGGCTTCTTTCCTCACTGCTCTCTCCACTCCTCTGCCCCCCCTTCACTCCCCCGTTTTCCTCCCCCTCTCCTCCCTTTCTCTCTCTGTCCCGATCTGCCCCCTTCTGGTCCTAGCAGGTCGCTCACACGGGAGTGGCAGTGGCGGGGGACATGGAGTGCACAGGCAGCAGCTGCTCTCCACCCAACCCTCTCACAGCTAAGTACCCTGCCCTTCCTCTCTATTCATGTGCTGCCCTCTGTCACACCCAAGAGACCTGAGCCTCCCTTCAAACCTGAGCCTCTGGTCATGCTACAGCTTCAAGCCACAGACCCTGTTTTTTTGGTAAACCACCCCAGGTACAGGTATCCTCTCAGGTTAAGCCTCCCTTTGAGTCTGTGTCTTGTAGCTGAAGCTGCACCAGTGGCCCCCTTTCCTGCTGTTACAAGCCACCCCACCCCACCCATGCACACCCTTCACCTTGTTCCCTCTACCCGCTCACTCACTTGACTTCAGTTCTCTCCTTGCAGGTGGAGGGGAGGGGCCTGGGAGTCAACACCGCCACTCTCCCGCGCCTCTCCCCATGTGGCCGTGCAGGTGGCAGGTGGGAGGGGACGGGGGCAGCACTCTACTCGGCTGGAATGGGATGGGAGAGTATCGGGGTTGGGTCGCCAGAACAAGGTGAGCCTATCTTACTCTCTCTGCCATTGTCTGTTTTGTTTCTTCTCTTTCTCTTCATTCATGTTGCTGCCTGCTCTGCTCTGCACGGACGCTTCTGCCGCTCCTCCCATTTCTCACTGCTGTCCCTTGCTCCTTGCCTCCCTCCCTCCCCCACCCTCCCTCTCAGCATTCTGCCAGCGCCCAGTCTGTTGAAGGGTGTAGCAGTAGGGCAGCAGGAGGGAGGGACGGGAGGGAGAGTGCAACAAGGGAGAGTATCGGGCTGGGGTTGGCCTCTCAAGGTGCGTTGGTCTCCTCCTTAGCCTCTTCCCCTCACCTCCCCGTCGAGTTCACTCTCTTCAGCAGCTTTGCTTCAATATTGCATCCTCGTTTTTGTCTGCTCCAGTGCTGTTCTGTCTTCTTGGGTATTTCACCGTATGCCAACTCACAAGCTCCCCCTGCGCCTCCTCTCCTGTCCCTTCCCCCCTTTCTGCCCGCCACCAGGTCACTTGGCATCAAGAGAAGATTGTAGCAGAGTAGCAGAGTAGCAGACCGGCAGCAGCAGTTGCAGCAGCAGAAGCAGCAGCAGCAGAAGCAGCAGTGGGGGCTGGGGGGCTAGAGGGCAGGCTAGGCTAGGTTTAGCTGTGAGGAAGGTGGTAGCAGGTGAGGTATGGTAACAGGTAAGGTATGGTAACAGGTGAGGCATGGTAATCTAATCCCCTCCTCTCTCATTCCCCCCTCTCTTGCAGGCCTAAGGTGGGAGCACTGGAGCAAGGGCAGAGAGTGGAGTCCACCCTCTCACTCACCTTCTCCTTTCTCCCTTTTCCCTTCCCTCCCAGCAGCACCCTGCCTGGACCACAGTGGAGTCCCGCCCTCCCCTAATCCCCCCACCTCCCACTTCCCAGCAGCCTCAGCATCATGGCGCTCTGCACGGCTGTGGTAAGTAGAGGTAAGTACAGGTAAGGAGGCATGGGGTTGAGAGTGGGGGGGGTGGGGGTGGGAGGGCATGGGAGCATGCAGTCAGCTCACTGCCTTAGGGATAGCATCTTCTGGGGTTGTGCCTTGTGGTGGTGGGGTGTGTGTGGGTGGAATCTACGCGGCACGGCACTCGGTGCTCAGGTTCCCAAACTGGCGTTTAAGGCTTAATGGACACCGTCAGAGCCGACCGGCCGGCGGCTCTGGTTCGCGTCAGCTCTAGCTACGTCAGGGGCGGGATTTGAGTCTTGGGCTGGAAGCGATTTTTCACTACCACACCTCTTCCTCACAAGACTCAGCCTCTGCGGGTGTTGTTTCCTTAAGGAAGTGGGCTCTCTGCTGCTCCTACTGCTGGTAGGTGAAGGTGGGGATGGGCTGGGTGGGTTAGTGAGAGAGAAGGGGGCTGAATCCCCTTGGGTGGGTGAGTGACAGGGAAGGGGGCTGAACCCCCTTGAGTGGGTCAGTGAGAGAGAAGGGGGAGTGAACCCCCTTGGGTGGTGTGTGGGAGAGATGGGGGACTGAACCCCCTTGGGTGGTGGTGGGAGAGAAGGGGGACTGAACCCCCTTGGGAGGTGGTTGGTGGTGATTGGTGAGATAGTGAAGAGTGACAGGAGGGTGCAGGTGAGGTATTGAGGATTGGACACAGGGTGGGTGAATTGAGGGGGAATGTGGGATATGGTCGAGACAGTGATGGGGTGGTGAGGTTGATGTAGGTCGGGAGGCTTGGTATGGGGTTGGATGACGACAACATGAAATGGGTGAGGGCAGGTTGGGTTGGGTGATAATTTTTTTAGGTAATGCAGGATGGGTGTGATAGGGCATTAGGGATCGGGGAGATGAGGTGTTTGGGTGGCATTTGTAGGAGGTGGGATGAGGCAGGTTGGACTACCGATGGGTTGGGCTGTTTGAAGCAGGAAGGGTGAGAATGGTTGGAGTTTGGGTAGAATGGATGGGATGGTTGAAAATATGGGGATGGTTGAGACAAGGGATGAAAGGAGGTAGGATGGTAAAAGAGGAATGAGAGGGTGTGGGAGGTGTAAGGATGGTGAGGGAGTATTGTATGCTGATTCCAGAGCGTGATTGAATTGTGCATGGCAGTACGTGGATAGTGGTGAGCAATGAGCATCCTTAGTGAAAGCTTCTTGTATAACTTAATATTAAAAAATTAACATTGTTTCTTTGCTCGTGCATAATGGATCTCATTTGTAGCAATTTATAGCAAATTTATTAAGAACAGTTTTTGTACTCAAGACTACAATTTCAAGATGAATCTTAGTTATAGTGGTGTAATTCCAGTGCGCTGTAGTTGTATTCTCAAATCAGGTCCTGATGGATTCGGCCCTGGGTGGGAGATACTGTACCGCAAATCTGACATCGCGCCCGAACCGAACCTAGTCTGACATCGCTCCAAACCTCCAGTTTCCCTCCGATTTTTTTCAAAGTTTTGCTCCGACTAATTCGGCAACTGCCTCGGTCACCAACACCCACAGCTCTTCAATGGTCCGAACCTCAACCCTTTTGGGCTCCTGCCCCCACCCACACTTTGAATGCCATGAAATGATTTCAGCCATTCTGCCACCTAGACGTCTCCTCGCCTCCGTTCTCCTTCGCCTCCATAGCTTGCTCCTAAGCAGAATCTAGTTAGGACGTTGTGAAGTCGCTAAGCTGATACCGAGTTAAGGCTAATACGACGCTAAGCTGCTAGATCAGACGCTATTCAGCGTCGCTGCAGTTCATTAAAACGGCGTATTCGTTATGTTAACCAGAAAAAAGGCGTCGTCATTGCTATAGCTATAGAAGTTCAGCTGCTGCTTCTGCCAACAAAGTGACGTCGCTTCTGTTGCTGCCGTCAAAACAACTTCAACTACGGTTTCCGGCGTCCAAAGCGACGTCTTGGGCGTAGCTGTTTTAAAGCTGACGTTTCTGCATAGCTGACGTTTTCAGCATAGCTTATCCTGAGCTACATGATGCTTCATCATAGCTTATCATAGCATACATGATGTATTGAACATTGCTGACGTTTTGAACATAGCTGACGCTTTGAACATAGCTGACGTTTTTCTCCGTCAAAGCGACGGCGCTGCTCTTTCGTCGTCAATCCAACGTTAATGACATTTCCGCGAACAAAGCGACGTCTTTGCTGCTTTCGCTGTAAACACAACAATACCGTCGTTACCGCTGTCAGATCTGCGTTGCTGCTGTTCCGTCGTCAAAGCGACGCTGCTCTGACCGCGACGAGACGAGAGCAACGACTGCAGCAGCAGCAGCAGCAGCAGCAGCGACAGATTCAACCTGGAACACGGGAAGCAGCAGGATGCTTCTTGCGACGAAGGCGTGGCGCAGCAGCAATCGAGCAACCTGGAGCAACGAGCGTGAGAGGCAACGGCAAAGACAACGACGCAGAGCTGGTCACGACGGGAGCAACGACCCAGCAGCCAGCCGTGACGCTTCAAGTGAAAGCGTGGCGCAGGAGCGACAGAGCGGCGACAGGCACATGGTACGCGCGAGGGGAAGCTTGCTGGGGGGAAGTGTAGTGAGTCTTAGAGCGTCGCCGCGCAGAGGCAAGAGTCGTGTCTGTTGACATTGCCTTCACCGCTCGCCTCTTGCTGTTTCTAACCCTCTCTTGTTGCATCGCTTCTGTGTGGCTGTGTTTCTCCCCATGCATGTGTGTGCCTCGCGGCCTGCGAGACGGACGGGAATGGCAGCGAGTGGACGTTGAATGGTCGGGCTTCCGTTTCTGGAGACCAAGCGAAGAGGAGCGGAAGCGTGGCACAGCAGCAATCGAGCAACCAGGAGCAGCACGCCTGAAGTGAAACCGTGGCGCAGGAGCGGCAGACTGGCAAGGGGTGGTACAGGAGTGGTACGTGCCAGGGGGTGCTTGCAGGGGGGAAGTGTAGTGAGTCGCCGCGCAGAGGCAAGGGTCGCGTCTCTTGCCCTTGCCTCCACCACTCGCCTCCTCTCCTGCTGATCCTAAGTCACCCTTCCTTTTGCGCCGCTTCTTGTGTGCGTGTTGTCTCCCCCCATGCTTTTGTGTGCCTCACGGCCTGCGGAATGGCGCGGAGTGGACGCGGAATGGCGCGGAGTGGACGCGGAATGGCGCGGAGTGGACGCGGAATGGCGCGGAGGGAGGCGGAATGGCGCGGAGTGGACGCGGAATGGCGCGGAGTGGACGCGGAATGGCGCGGAGTGGACGGGACTTGAAGTATCGTAGGGCGTCGCCGTTGCTGGCTAGCCTGAAGTGAAGGCGGGGCACAGGAGTTGGAGATTGGTGGACGGAGCATGGTACGTGCCAGGGGGTGCTTGCAGGGGGGCAGTGAAGTCTCGTAGGGAGTCGCCGCGCAGAGGCAAGAGTCGTGTCTCTTGCCCTTGCCTCCCCTACTCGCCTCCTCTCGTGCCGCTCCTAACCCGTCCATTTGCGCTGCTTCTGTGTGCGCGTTTTCTCTCCCACGCTTGTGTGTGCCTCACGGCTTGCGAGGTGGAGGTGAATGGCACGGAGTGGACGCGGAATGGCGCGCAATGGACGCGGAGTGGCGCGGAATAGCGCGGAATGGACGCGGAATGGCAGAGAGAGACACGGTGGCGGTCGCGTGATACGTGCCACAGGGGGTACTTGCAGGGGGGCCGTGAAGTTGGGTGTAGGGCGTCGCCGCGCAGAGGCAAGAGTCCTGACTTTTGCTCTTGCCTCCGCCACTCGCCTTTCTCCTGCTGCTCCTAACCCTTGCTGCTCTGCATCTGTGTGCGTGTCCCTCTCCCCATGCGTGTGTGTGGCTCATGGCCTGCGAGATGGACGGCAATGGAGCGAAGTGGACGGGGAACACACGGGCTGCTGTTTGCTGGCTGGCTCGCACGAGAGAGAGACAACCAGGAGCAGCATGCGTGCAGTGAAGACGTGTCGCAGCAGCGGCAGGGCGACGAATGGATCATGGTATGTTCCATGGGGTGCTTGCGGGGGGGCAGTGTACTGAGTCCTAGAGCGTCGCCGCGCAGAGGCAAGAGTCGTGTCTCTTGCCCTGTCCTCCACCACTCGCCTCTTGCATCATTTCTAACCCTCCCTTGTTGTCTCTCTCCCCATGTGTGTGTGTGCCTCACGCCCTGCGAGACGGACGGTGGCGGCGAGTGGACGGGGAATGGGCGGGCTGTCGTTGCTGGCGAGAGACGACCTTCCCAGCGAGGACAAGTGGAAGCGTGGCGCAGAGCGCCCAACACAACATGGTACGTGTCAGCCGATGCTTGCAGGGGGGACGTGTAGTGAGTCGCCGCGCAGAGGCAAGAGTCGTGTCTCTTGCCCTTGGCTCCGCGCTCGCCTCCTCTCGTGCTGCTCCTTACCCTTGCTATTGTGCCGCTTCTGTGTGCGTGTTTTCTCTCCCCATGCGTGTGTGTGCCTCACGGCCTTGGAGCTGAATGGCATGGAGTGGGCGCGGAATGCCACAGCGTGGACACGGCTTCCGTTGCTGGCTCGCAGAGACAACCTCTCAGTGAGGAGAAGGGGCAGCAACGGCACATTGACAAGTCAAAGGCAGAGACATGGTGGCGGTCAAGACGCGAGCAACCTCTGCAGCAGAAGCAACAGCAGCAGCAGCAGCAGCAGCATCAACGGAGCAGCCTGGAGCAGCACGCCTCGAGTGAAGGCACGGCGAGCCTGGAACGGAGCGTGGTACGTGCCAAGAGGTGCTTGCAGGGGGGCTGTGATCTGAGTCGCCGCGCAGAGGCAAGAGTCGTCTCTCTTCCTTTTGCCTCCACCACTCGCCTCTAGCTGCTTCTAAGCCTTCCTTGTTGCATTGCTTCTGTATCCGTGTCCCTCTCCCGCGCGTGTGTGTGCTTCATGGCCTGTGAGATGGAGGGGAATGGCGGGGAGTGGACCGGGGGTGACAATCTGGGGGCTTCGTTCCGGCCCGAGACACAGCAGCAGCGCCGGTGAGTGCAACAGCGCCTTGAATTTTCAGCCATGTATTTTCTCCTCCGAATGCTTTGCCTTTTGTGATGCCAAGCGCTTATCGCCTGTCGTGCATGTGCTTCACTGCTTTCTCCTCTGCATTCTCGCCACTGGTTGGTTTTGGCCCAACTCACGTGCCACAGTCCCTTGTTATTGAGGGTATCAGCAGCAGACCACGAGCAACCTGGAGCAGCACGCCTGAAGTCTGGAGCACGGGCCGCAGCAGGGTGCTGCTTGGGGCGAATGTGTGGCGCAGGAGCGGCAGGCTCTGCCAAGGAGGAGAAGTGGTACGTGCCAGGGGGTGCTTGCAGGGGGGCCGTGAAGTGTCGCCGCGCAGAGGCAATAGTCGTGTCTGTTGCTTTTGCCTCCACCACTCGCCTCCTCTCCTGCTGCTTCTGACCCTCCCTTGTTGCATCGCTTCTGTGTGGCTGTCTCTCCCCTCATGTGTGTGTGTGCCTCATGGCCTGCAAGACGGAGGGGGAGGGAGCGGACGGGGAATGGACGAGAGGCAACCATGGAGCGAGGAGAAACGGCACCTTCATTCTCCTGCTAAGTTTCTTCAAGTCAAGAGGTAACCATGCATGGTAACTGGGAGTTCATATGCACCATTCATGCCATTCTTTCTCAGTCCCTTCTCCAGCTTTCGTCTGCCGGCTCATCCCCTCGCTTCTGCTCGGCCTCTCCTCCACTCACTCGTCTTTTCTTGCTCGGCATCGCTTCCTCTTCCTTGCCTTCCTCCCTCCCCTCACCTCCAGCACTCAAGCAACACTCATCACCAGTGGCTGTAGCAACGCAGGGATAACCAGTGGCTGCAACAGCTGCAGGATGCAGGATGATGGCAAGCACACAAGGGGATGTGAGTCCATCAGTCCAACCAGTACACCGCTTCTCCATCCGCCGTGTTCTTGCCTTCTCGTGTTTAGTTTGGTCATGTCTACCATCTCCCCACGGTGCCCACGCATCTTTGCTGGTGTGCTGCCAGATTTTCATGGCACTCTTCTCAGCTCGTTCTCGTGTCTTGCTGTATGCAGTTAACATGATCCCCCTTCCCTGGCCAGGATGATGGCCAGGCCAGCACACAAGGAGTTGTGAGTACACCACACCTGGAGCAGCACGCCAGAAGAGAAGGCGTGGCACAGGAGTGCGAGAGCAGCCAAGGGACCATGGTACGTGCCAGGGGGTGCTTGCAGGGGGGCCGTGAACTGTCATAGGTTGTCGCCGCACAGAGGCAAGAGTCGTGTCTGTTGCTTGCGGGTCCACCACTCGCCACCTGCTGCTTCTAACCTTCTTCTATGTGTGTCTCTCTCTCCCCCCGTGTGTGTGTCTCTCTCTCCCCATGTGTGTGTGTGTCTCTCTCTCCCCCCATGTGTGTGTGTTTCTCTCTCTCCCCATATCTGTGTGTGTGCCTCATGGCCTGTGAGACGGAGAGCAAAGGCAACCATGGACGCCTCAAGTGAAGGCGTGGTGCAGGATTAGGGGAGCAGCAGATGGGGCGTGGTATGTTCCAGGGGGTGCTTGCAGGGGGGCCGTGAATCGAGTCATAGTGTGTCGCCGCGCAGAGGCAAGAGTCGTGTCTTGTTCTTGTCTTTGCCATTCGCCTCCTCTCATGCTGCTCCTAACCCTCCCTTGTTGCGATGCTTCTGTGTGTGTGTGTGTGTGTGTGTGTGTGTGTGTGTGTGTGTGTGTGTGTGTGTGCGTGTGTGTGTGTGTGTGTGTGTGTGTCTGTGTGTCTGTGTGTGTGTCTGTGTGTGTGTGTGTGTGTGTGTGTGTGTGTGTGTGTGTGCGTGTGCGTGTGCGTGTGCGTGCGCGTGCGTGTGCGTGTGCGTGTGCGTGCGTGCGTGCGTGTGTGTGTGTGTGTGTGTGCGCGCGCGCGCGCGCGTTTCTCCCTCCCCATGCGTGTGTGTGCCTCGTTTCCTGCGAGGCGGACTGGAATGGCAGCGAGTGGACGGGGACTGTGCATGTGCGTGAGGGGGGAAGGGGGAAAGAGGACGGGGGCTGTGCATGTGTGCGTGTGCGTGTGCGTCTGTGCATGCCTGTGAGAGTGCCTCTTATCCTTTAAGCTCTGGAGTGTGGCGGATTGCTCAAGGTGCAGGAGTGGGAGAGCAACGGACAGAGCGTGGTACGTGCCAGGGGGTGCTTGCAGAGGGTACGTGAAGTGAGTCATCAGCCATCAGCGCATCAGCATCAGCATCAGCATCAGCATCAGCATCAGCGCATCAGCATCAGCATCAGCATCAGCATCAGCGCATCAGCATCAGCATCAGCATCAGCGCATCAGCATCAGCATCAGCATCAGCGCATCAGCATCAGCATCAGCATCAGCCTTCGCATCAGCATCAGTGCATCAGCATCAGCATCAGCATCAGCATCAACATCAGCATCAGCATCAGTGCATCAGCATCAGCATCAGCGCATCAGCATCAGCATCAGCATCAGCATCTGCATCAGAATCAGATGGGGCAGGTGCCGCTTGCTGGTGGGTGGGCTACCAAGAGCTCAAGATGGGCTACCACTCCTGTTCTTAGCTGTGCTGTGTTGTGATGTGCTGTGCTGTGCTGGGATGGGCCTGCATGTTGTGGAATAGGTGGGTGGGGGTGGGTAGCCTGGAAGGCATCTGGGCACAAAGTCGTCACACCCAAGCAGGACGGAGAGTCCTCCTGCACGTGCTACATGCTGTGCCGTGCCATGGAGCCCGCACAGTGACGAGGGGAATGTGGAAACGCAGGGCACTGAACCAGGAGGATGCTGCATGCAGCAGGAATCAGGGTGCACGTGCAGAAAAAGTCACCACCAGCAAGTATGAGACAGACAAGCCCCTTTCGCACAGAAGTGTGACAGGAAGCAGGGTAGTCACAGATTGCGCACGAACAGCATTACAGAAATGGTCAGATGCCATGGCCACCAGTCAATCATCCAATCGAACAAGCAGCCAAGTAGCAAAGCAGCCAAAAAGCCAAACAGTCAACCAACATTCCAGGCTACCAGCCAACCAGCCTGCCTCATCCATCCAGAAACCCAGCACTAAAGCCAATCAGCCTATCCCAGATCCTTGCATCACATCCTGGCCCCAAGATTCAGCAGGGCATCTGTCCACTGGCGGTGGGTCCTATAGAATGCTGAAATCAAAACACGCGCTCCATCATGGCCCACAACTGCATTTGCAACTGCCACAAAGCAGCCACCAAACAGACCTCATGCCTACAGTTGGTGGTGTGGTGTTGAAGGGATTAGTTTCTCAATTGTAGCTGCAATAATTTCGCGTCGCTGATTCATTGCATGTTGTTGGGAGAAGTAACTTTGAATAGTGGATGAACAGCATCAGTGTTCAAGAAACTTGTTCCTTTGATGTGGTATAAGTATATGATATATATTACTTCTAAACGCTATAACATTCTACACTCATAACGAATGTACCCGTTGCTCGCCTCGCTCTCGCTGTGTCGTTTCGGCTGACATCCCGTTCCCGCTTTGTCAGTGATCCTCACCGCACAAGTCCCGCAATCTCTTCTGTCCCGTGAGCCGTCGTCGTTTTCTTCGTCTGCAGCTTACGCGCAAGCCAGGCGTCATGCTCGGTGCCGTTGAATAGTCGCGATACCGTCGCGATCTCGGTATCGCGTCGGCGGATTCGAGGAGGCTGCAATGGCGGCGCGGCTCGCCGCTTCCGCGGCCGTCGCAGCCTCGTTTCGTAGAATTTTGCTTCCCGGCGTCGTAGCGCCATCCCACCCCGCCGTCGCAGCAACCTTTCGCCACGCTCTGGCCACCAAAGCCATCGCCGTGCCACCGCCGTTAGTCGCATGCGCGGTGCTGCATCGCGCCTCCCCCGCCGTCGATTCGTCTCGCGGGGAATCCAATCCGTTCTGCCCGATCAGCAGTCGCGCCTTCGTCGCGCTCCCTCACTTCTCCGTTGCTTCCGCCTCTTCCATCTCTTCCGCCTCTTCCGTCTCTTCCGTCTCTTCCGCCTTCCGCCCATCGCTTTCGTCCGCATCCCCTCCGTTACCTCCTTGTACACTCCGCACATCAGCGCACCCCGCCAATTCGCTCGTCCTCCAGTTTTCTCCGTTACCACTTTTGAACTACCAACGGCCTCGCTTCTTTTCTTCCTCTCCCTACCCCCTCTCTTCCGCCTCCTCCCCCTCCTCCCTTTCCTCCGCTTCCTCACTCTCCTCCTGGCCCGCCACTCCCGTCGCGCTTTCCCGCTCCTCCGCTTCCGCCCGCGCCTTCTCCACGTCGTCCGCCTTCCCCCCGCCGTCGCCGCACCCGCGCGGAGCGCTCACGAGTAAATGGGCGGCGGACAGGAGGCGGAAGAAGGAAGCTTCGAAGAAGGTGCGGCTGGCGATCAACGCACTGAGGGAGCGGCAGTGGCAGGCGGAGAGAAGACGCGCGGAGCAGGAGGGGGCATGGCAGGCGCAGGGGGGCGGGCAGGGGCAGGGGCAGGGTCAGGGGCAAGGGCAGGGGCAGGGGGGGAGGACGGGGGACAGTGGCACCAGTAGCAGCGTCAGCAGCAGTAGCAGTGCCAGCGGCAGCAGCGGCAGCAGCAGCAGCAGCCGATATGAAAGGGATGGTGGGCGAATGGATGGCTCGCCTTCAACAGTTGCAACAGACCTCCACTTCCTCCTCCGCTTCCTCGCCCCTGTCCGCGGCCCCAGCAGCACCCCCACCACCACCACCACCACCACCACCGCCATCAGCAGCAGTGGGTAGTAGTGTGGGGTCGACAGCAGGGGGTGTGGAGCCATTAGTGGGTCCCCTCAGGCCACAGAGCAGCGACGAGGTGGGCAGCGTGTGACCGTATGGCGTGTGATTGTGTAGCGTGTGACTGTATGACGTGTGATGTGACTGTATGGCGCGTGACTTTGCGGCGTGTGGTTGTTTGGTCTGACCTCATAGTCCCGTTTCCTTTGCCCTGATCTCTGCCTGCCAGTTCCCAATATTCTCCCCTCCCCGTGCCTGTTCCCCTTGGCCTTCGCCCCCTCCTGCCCCCCTCGCCCGCCAGGCATCATTGGCGTCGCTGCTGGCGCGATCAGACCTCGTGGTCACTCGCAGGGTGGAGTGGGGCAACGTACTGCTGGGGTACGAGCAGGTGCAGTGCGGTGCCTATGCTCCACTCGTGCTCACATGCAAAAATATGTACTGTCGTGCAAATACATTTACTGCTTATTTGCTTCCCTCCAGATTTCCCTTAGCTATCTTTTCGATTTTCCTTTCCTTTCCCTGTTTCTTCCCTCATCCTTCCTTCTTGCTTCCCTCGCTCATGCACTCTTGCTCCCCCTGGCCTCCCACGCCCCTCTTCTGCCAACAGAGCAACCAATACGCGATCGTGGATGCACACACAGGCGAGGTCAGTCACGCACCTCTTAGCCCCTCGCCTGGCAGGGCTAACAGGTGAGGGGCGAGGTCAGCCTCCCAGTGTGCTCCCTCACCGCTCACCTCGTAGCCATCCGGCCGCTGTTAGCAACCCCCCTTCATGGCCAGATACGCTCCGTTTGCTCGCTCTTGCGCTGCCTCTCTGTCTCCATATTAAACCTGTTCGGGGCCCCGCGTGTCAACACCTCACCGCTCGTTCATTCCCTTCTTGATTCCCCCCTGCCCCTCCACGCGCCCTGCCTCTTCGTTGTGCCTGCCTGCCTGCCTGCAGCACGTGGGGGCCATTGTGGAGAGCAGCAACTGGCTCATGCGCCAGGTGTGAAAGCAAGGGGGATGGGTGCAAGGGGATGGGTGCACGGAGGGACGCATTGCGGTTTATTGTGCCCCATGCTGCCACGCTGCTGCCTGCCTGCAGCACGTGGGGTCGATTGTGGAGAGCAGCAACTGGCTCCTACGCCAGGTGTGAAAGCAAGGGGGATGGGTGCAAGGGGATGGGTGCAAGGTGGATGGGTGCACGGAGGGACACAGTGGGGTTTATTGTGCCCCATGCTGCCACGCTGCTGCCTGCCTGCAGCACGTGGGGTCGATTGTGAGAGCAGCAACTGGCTCTTGCGCCAGGTGTGAAAGCAAGGGGGATGGGTGCAAGGGGATGGGTGCAAGGTGGATGGGTGCACGGAGGGACACAGTGGGGTTTATTGTGCCCCATGCTGCCACGCTGCTGCCTGCCTGCAGCACGTGGGGTCGATTGTGAGAGCAGCAACTGGCTCTTGCGCCAGGTGTGAAAGGGGGTGGGTGCGAGGGGGTGGGTGCAAGGGGGTGAGTGCACGGAGGGACACTGTGGGATTTATTGTGCCTCTTGCGGCCTGCCTGCAGCACGTGGGGGCCATCGTGGAGAGCAGCAACTGGCTCATGCGCCAGGTGTGAACGGGGTGGGTGCAAGGGTGTGGGTGCTAGGGGGTGGGTGCGAAGTGGTGGGTGCAAGGAGGGACACAGTGAAAGTAGGGAGGCCACATCCACCCTGGGATGTTGTTCGTTTTCCAGAACCCCTCTTCTCTTGCTTCGTTCCCTCCACCTCACCTTCCACAAGCTCCCTCTCCTTCCGTTTCCCTCCCTTCTTCTCCCCTCTTTCCTTTCTCCCCCACCGTCCTCTCCCCTAGGCAGTTCCTGAGAGCGCCCCTTCTCCGCATCCATCCACGATGCACAGATTTGACGCGCCTCAAAAGTCCTCTTGTTCCTTTCCCCCCACCCCTCAGTTCCTGAGGGCGCATCGCCCCTTCACCGCATCCATACACGACGCACACTATTAAAGTCCCTTCCTTCTTCTCCCCCTCCTTCCTCCCCCCCACCGTCCTCCCCCCACCCCCCAGTTCCTGAGGGCGCATCGCCCCTTCACCGCGTCCATCCACGACGCACACGGCACGCTGCTGCTCACCGTGGGTATCACACTCATTCCCAAGCCTGCTCAAACTCGGTTCATGGTCATGGTGCCAATCCAGTCAATTCATCCACTCGAAGATGGCTTACAAAAAGCTGCTTGGGGCAGGGCGATTGCTCTTATGCTTATGATACTTGCTGTCTCCTGCCTGCCCCTCCATGCGCCCCTCTCTCCTTGCTGTCCCATCACCCTACCCCCCCTGCGCCGGCCCCCTATGCGCCCCGCTCCATGCGCCCCTCCGCTATCTGCTGTGTCAGGTGCGGCGGCCCATGTTTTTCATCACCAGCACCATCTACGTTGATCTGCCTGGTCAGGTGGGATTTCAGGTGCATTCAGGTGGAATCTCAGGGAATTTTGTCCCTGCCATGCCACGTATCCCACATGTGTCGACGTGTGCACTCTTTTTTCGGTATCCCCATCCGATGTGCATGTGTGCATGTGCTGGCATGTCTTGGTGTGTCTGCATGTGTCAACGTGTGCCTGTGTGTGCGTGCCAACTCATGCACGTATGTATGTTCACGTACATGCATCGCCCCTCACCATACCAGAAGGGCATAGGGCAGGTGCACAGGAGGTGGCACCTGTGGAAGCGAGTGTACGATGCGTACCTGCAGTGAGTGCTGCTTGCTTCCTCTCTTCCTGGTTCTCAGTGTTTATCTCGAGTTGAGTGCTTGTTGGTTCCATTGTTGCGTTAAGTGGTCCCTTGGGATAATCAGATTACAGCACCCATCTCCACACCTGGCTTCTTTGCTGCACTTCCCTTTTCTCATCGCACCCTTTCCTTGCACCAATCCTTCTTCCATCCCTCCACCACTCCGCTCTCCGTTTTATGCAGCAAGCAGCAGTTTGCGAGGGTGGTTAACCCTGGCTTTTGGTGGTGGTCCTTCGCGCTGTGTGACGGGGAGGGGCAAAGGTTAGCGGAGATCACGCGCAACTGGCGGGGGCTGGGCTTTGAGGTGCGCTGGGAAGGTATAGTGGGGCCTGGAATGAGGTGGGGGAGGGGATGCAGGGAAAGTTTGTGAGGTGTGTGTATGGTGCACGATGGCATGAGGGGATTGGTGGGCGCAGCACATGATGTGGTGCTTGTGCTGTGCGTGAGAGCCAGCCGTTGCGGGCACCAATGCTGCAATGCGTGTCTCGGCATTTCTGGGCATTGTGCCGCCAGGTGTTCACGGATTCTCAGGGCTGGTGCAATGCCAATGCTGCAATGCATTGCTCGGTCTCTGTGGTGGTGTGATGGCAGGTGTTCACAGATGCGGGGCAGTACGTGGTGCGATTCGGATCCGTGCCTTTGAGTCGACTCAAAAGTCACATCAGTGCTTGCCTCCGCATTTGTGTGGTGGTGTGCTGTGCAGGTGTTCACAGATGCGGGGCAGTACGTGGTGCGATTCGGATCCGTGCCTTTGAGTCGACTCAAAAGTCACCTCAGTGCTTGCCTCCGCATGTTTATGGTGGTGTGGTGTGCTGT
Organism: Closterium sp. Yama58-4; assembly: GCA_947470075.1. Classification (NCBI taxonomy): domain Eukaryota; kingdom Viridiplantae; phylum Streptophyta; class Zygnematophyceae; order Desmidiales; family Closteriaceae; genus Closterium; species Closterium sp. Yama58-4. Next base: position 55,370 of record CANIUD010000601.1, read on the forward strand.
GCAGGTGTTCACAGACGCAGGGCAGTACGTGGTGCGATTCAGCTCCGTGCGGCACTGGCAGCAGCAGCAGCGGGCGAAGCGCGAGCAGTGGGAGCGGGAGGGCAAGGAGGGTGAGGAGGAAAAGCCACAGCAGTATCATCAGCCGTGGTTCTCAACAGAAGCCGACGAGGTGAGATGAACGGCACAAGCACAATGGCACTGCAAGTGGCAGTGCCTGGATGTGTTGAGTGCATTTCCTTCCATCCAACCCTCTTGAGTTGTTTCCCTCCCACCACTGCCTGCCTTCAAACCACTGCCTGCCCTTGCACACCTCTCCCCTGCAGGGTCCCGTGCTCTCGGTGGCGCGCCCACTCTCTCTGCTGGAGCGAGCAGTGTGTTTGGCACTGGCCGTCTCACTCGACAACGACTATTTCTCACGGCACAGGTCAGTGGGAAGTGGTCGGCACATGTACAGGTCAGTGGGAAGTGGTCGGCACATGTACAGGTCAGTGGGAAGTGGTCGGCACATGTACAGGTCAGTGGGAAGTGGTCGGCACATGTACAGGTCAGTGGGAAGTGGTCGGCACATGTACAGGTCAGTGGGAAGTGGTCGGCACATGTACAGGTCAGTGGGCGGCACTCTCTGTGCAGTGCTTGATATGATCAGCACGAGTGTGTGTGTGGCGACAGCTTGTTCTGTGCGCCGTGGCATGGCCATGCCTACATATCTCAATCTGTTGGTTATTATCTGCGTGATTACACACCAGTGTGTTCTTATTCTCGATCACATGCCTTTCATTCTTGCTTGCATTGCAGCCATTCAGGCGGGATGTTCTCCTTCTTACCTTTCATCGGCTCGGAAGACTCCATTTAGGGAATCAGGTGCTTTGGTTACGGTTGTGAAGGGCATGAAGTTGGAAGAAAGGAGCATGGATGTTTATAACGTGTACAGGAAGGGCTTGTCGCATTCTCTATCTTGTGGTGAGCTGCCTGGGAAGCCTACCAAGATGAGCATGCGATACAGCCAAACAGGTGGAAAAATACCTGCACTAACGGGCTCATTGGAAAAATACCTCAACTCTCCGTGAATAGCATTCCTCCAGGTTTATTGGTTACTAACGAAACCCGCAACATTGGACGAGTTGCAGGGATATCTGGGTAATATCCCACCGAGGCTGTACCGCCACTGGCCCGTGGTTTCCTATCGTCGCCACGCCACGATGACCTGTCTTGGCGCGCTCTGACACACAACTGTCAACAACAACCCGCCGCTTTGTTGGGGCACCTCCCCCAGTACCCTCCCGCCAAGTCTTCTCCTGCGCAGGCAGTTTCCGCCAACGTGGGCAACCGAAAAGCGTAGCCGCGCAACGCAACTAGTCTTCTTGGTGCTCGCCGAATCCTAGCTCCTTACTCATCCCTGCCATGCAGTATCCCAGTCACCCAGTGTAGTTCGCGAAATTGACTTACCATCTGAACCGCAGAACGGTGTTTATTAGAAACTAATCCTCGTAGCAGCTCCGACGTTATCGTAAATTCCAATGGCCAGAGACAGCCGACTCGCCGCGCGTCTCTGCTCGCTGTCTCTTGAGCGTCCCGTGCCGTCCGACCCGCGCCGCTAGGGTGTAGACGCCGCTAATTCCGTACTCAGTTCTAGTAACCTCAGTTTGCAGTCGGTTCTGTATCGGAGGAGGGCGTTAGCGGCGGCACTCCGAGTCGCTCGCACATTCTGACTCTGACTCTCTGAAGACGCTTGACTTTGTTGACCTTCGATAAATTCACAATCCATTACAGGCCGCACACGTGACGAAGCCAGAACGGTGACCACGTGTTCCTCTATCACCGTTTAACTTTGTCGTATGACACCGCCCAGCTACTCTTGACACGAGCGCGAATTCCCGTCTGTGTTATTGTCACCCCATCACCGAGCATTGTAGCAGCGGACAGCGCAGCAGCGGGCAGCGCAGAAAGCGGCGGCAAGATGTCGGTCAGCACGTCCGCGTTATACGCGATTATGTTCCTCTGCGCCGCCTTCGTCTTCTCCTTCCTCTTCCGCGTCCTCCGCGCGCTTCTACTGCACGCCGCGCTGCTCTCGCCGCTCCCGCGCCGATCCGACGACCCAGAATCCACCATCCACGTGCGCACCGTTCTCGTCATTGACGGGGTTCCCGAGGGCGCGCCAGCGCGCGAGGGGGAAGGGGAAGCGGGGGGCGCGGGAGGGGGGACAAGGGGGAAAGGGTTGCGGGCAGAAGAGATTGCTGAGCACAGCGATTTGATTCGGTACAGTGAGGTGAAAGAAAAGCGGCGAGTAGGAGAGAGGGAGTTAGTAGTGGTAGAGATAGGCGAGAGGGAGGAGAGAGAGCAGGCGGGTGTGAGTGAGAAGGCGCGCACGGGGAAGGAAGGTGGTGCTGAGGCAGCATGTGAGGGGGAGGGGCAGCGAGGGGCGGATAGAGAAGCGGACACAGCAAGAGCAGCGGCAGCAGTAAACGGACAGGCCAGTGAAAAGGCTGAGCGGCGACGGGACGTGAGTGAGAGTCTTGTGAAGACTCAGCAGACGAAGCAGGAGACGGGGGAGAAAGGGGCGGAAGCAGCAGGGGCAGTAGAAGCAGGAGGAGGAAAGGTAGGGGACGGAGGGGTATGGGGCGGAAGAGCAGAGGGGAGGAAGGAGGGAGAGGGAGGAGTGGAGGGGGTGTGGGGGGCAGTGGCGGTGGATTGTTCAGTGTGCTTGACTGAGTTCAGGGAGGAGGAGCGAGTGAGACGACTGCACTGCTGCTCCCACATGTTCCACCAGGTCCTGCCCTTTTCAACTTTACATGAACACTGCTCTCTTTTGCACAACACCTGCACACGCGTGTGCATACAGACACAGGCGCTCACACGCGCATGCATGCACACACACTCATGCATACACAAATGTATCACTCAACACTCTCTTGGTCCTGCCCACTTCCCTTCCCTCCCTCCCTCCCTCCTGCCTTCCCCACCGTCTCTATTCACCCTGCTTTTATCCATGGGATGAGCCTGCACCGATGCCAGTGCTATTTTTCCAATTGGGGTTATGCATTGCTCACCCCTCTCCACATGCTCTCACCCTTCTCCACATTCTCTCACCCCTCTCTACATGCTCTCACCCCTCTCCACATGTTCTACCCCTCCACGTGCCCTTGGCCCGCTGTGTCCTATACCCAGGAGTGCATAGACGGCTGGCTGCAAGCCCACATCTCGTGCCCTCTTTGCCGTGCGTCGGTGGTGCCATCAAAACACCATCACCAATGCACGTCGCAACAAGTGTAGATACAGATGTAGAAGCTTACAGATCGTTAGAGGGAGGGACGCTCTGCTAGGTCCCAAAAACTGTCCCAAGCGCCAAAGCGGAGAACAATATGCTAGCTCTTGGCAAAATGGGCCGATCATTTATAATATGATATCAGGTAAGATATATCTAAGGTATACAGATGAGTCTTACAAGTACTGTATCGAAGCTTGTCAAGTGCCGCACCTGCTTGGTGGCATCTTGCAGGAATCTCCACCTCGCGCCGCTTATGCGATGAACACGTGGTCTTCTATGACTCGTCACAGAATGTCCCTCTACAAGATACAGTAGCCCCAAAGTCAGGCTGCAGGGGCATTCCACTCTCAACTAGCTCATGCTCCTTTCCAGTCACTGTTGAAGTCTTTAGGGCGTAGAATATGGATTGCTATTTTCGAATAACGCGGAACGCAGGTTCTGGCTCCAGCAGCCACGGGCACATTAAGTTTCAACGACCGTGGTTACCGGCTTGGAGGTTTCTCGTGCACCATCGCGACGCCCTTGTCTCCTTTCCACCAGCGCCATTTGCCGTAATCGTCACCTCGGCCCTCTGATCGCGCTGATCACTCTCGTACGGAAACCATCCCACTGCCGCACGCATAATTCGCTGCGCCGTCTATTTTCCGGGCCACGCCTAAGCCATTGACCCGACCAAAGCCCTGATTTTTCCCATCCCTGTGATGCCCCTGTCTGCCGTTGCGCCGCGGCATGGCCCTCCGCATTCCTGAGCCGCCTAACAAACCACCGCTTTGATGCCGATATAAGCCATTGCCGCCTTCCTGCCATTGCCCTTACGTGCCGTTCCGCTCGGCCATGGACCTCGGGATTCTCCTCGCGTTCGCCGTCATGGTCGCGTCCATGATTCTCGTCTGCGCCTACCGCCTCTGCCGCGTAATCTTGGCGGAGGAGCAGGCGGAGCGTGCGCGGGAGCGCGAGCGCGCGTTGCGCGAGAGGGCTGCGCGCAGCCGGCTGGCGGAGGCGCTGGATCCGAAGCTGCTGGGGGCGTTCAGCGACCTCGTGACCTACGCGGATGTGAAGCTAGCGCAGCTAGCGCGAGACGCGGATGTGCTGCTAGCGCGACACGCGAATGTGAAGCTAGAGCGAGACGCGGATGTGCTGCTAGCGCGACACGCGAATGTGAAGCTAGAGCGAGACGCGGATGTGCAGCCAGCGCGAGACGCGGCTACGGGTGGAAGCGCGCCGAGCTCTCCCTGCACTGCCAAGGGCTCGGTGACGCTGGCAGATGTGACTGTTGCGGAGGTGAAGCTACCAGGGATTGATGATTCACGCGTGGGCGATGGTAGTTCCTTACAAGAGGATGGGACGACTGTTGTGGTGGACATTCGAGGAGAGGGCACTGGGGCAGACGGCAGTGAGTGCAGCAGCAGGAAGGCTGAGTGTCTCACAGGCTGTGAATCAACATCATCAGAACCGCATTGTAAAGCACGAGCCGAGGGTGGGGGTGGGGGTGAGGGTGAGGGTGAAGGTGAGGGTGAGGGAGAGGGAGAGGGAGAGGGAGAGGGTGAGATGGAGGGTGGAGCCATTGAGCAGACGCCAGCTCGTCGAGCCACGAGAAATGGAGTGGCTGCAAGTTGTGATCCGACGAACTGGGGGGCTGAGGATGGGTCGAGTGCGGTGCAAAGAGAAGAACCCGCAGTGGTGGAAGGCCCAGAGTCCCAGGATGAGTCAGGGGTTGGTGCTAACAACACGGTTTTGCCATTCCCAGATGCTGCTTCTAAGCACTCCTCTCCATTAGGTGGTGAGGGGCAGGGCTTGTTACCGGATGCAATGCCTGCAGGACAGCCCGAATGTGCAGCAGTGGCAGGTAGTGGCGACACAGTTGGTGCAAGTGAGGTGGCGGTTCCTGTGATTGCTGTGACGGCCGCTGAGTGCGCCGTGTGTCTGGTGGAGTTTGAAGATGATGACATGCTGCGCCGCATGCACTGCTGCAGACACCTGTTTCACCAGGTGAGCTTGGGGGAGGGGAGTGCTGAGTCATGGGGGATGGGAGTGCTGAGTCATGGGGGAGGGGAGTGCTGAGTCATGGGGGATGGGAGTGCTGAGTCATGGGGGATGGGAGTGCTGAGTCATGGGGCAGTGAACGATGGATCAATGTGGACCACTGAGTAGAGCCATGCCCTCGTGCTTGTTCATAGAAGCCATGCATGTGTCAGCATTGCCTAACTGTGGGCTTTCTTTCCTGGCCTGAAGGTGCATTTGCTCTTACAGCTGATGAGCTCAAGGCTAATTCTCTTTCTGTTCATGTATGCACCCTGCAGGATTGCTTGGAGAAGTGGCTTGAGTACCGCCTGAGTTGCCCCGTTTGTCGTGTAAAAGTGAAGCAACTACTAACAGCTTCTGAGGCAAAGACAACAACAGCAGGTGCTTCTGCTCTGGCTTAACTTTTGAACGTGTTAGGTGGGTGGTAAGTGTAATGTTGTGCCAGTGATACCTACAGTTCCTGGGCAACTCCGATCTCAATAGTTCATAACTGATGAAGCCATAGGCGATGTTTTCTAAATTAACGAGTAGCAAGGCCAAAGGCCACTTTCTGTGATGGAAAGTGGAAGCTCTTGTGTTGCAGTCCAGTTTGGGGAGGGGCAATTTTTATTGGTTCCATGGCTCGTGGCTAGCAGCTAGCTGGCTGGCTTGAGTTTTTCACAGGGTATCCGAGCAGAGTGAGGTAAAACATAACTCATCACTGCAACAACTCCAATATCAATAGTAGATTACTGAAGCAGCCCTAGGCGCAGCGATCTACAAGAACAGGGTGCTTTCTGTGTGACAGTGGTTGAAGCTCTGCTTGCGTTTTGCAGCCGATTTGGGGAGGGTCATTTTTCTTAGTTCCACGGCTTGTGGCTGGCTGGCTTGAGCTACATACCTACCCAAGCAGAGTGAGGTAAAAAATAATTTATCATACTGTGTTTGACGTCACACATGATCAGTGTACACGTATGATACTTGTTCTGATCTTGTCTGAAGGGGACCTACTGGCTGTTTGAAAACAGTCTGGCAGTGGCAAAGGGAGGTGGTGAAGGGAGCTCCAGAGCTCAATCAGTCTCCAAACGCTTACACATACTGTAATGTGGAATATGTGAAGGTCACAGGTCGTGATGCATGTATTAATAAGATTAAAAGCGTTCATTTCATATAATCTTGCGATACAAAATACAACACACTTATTTTCGCCCAAATACGGACGACGGGGCGTGTGTATTGCCAATGCCAAGGGAAGACAGAGCCCCCACAGGATCTCTGTCCGTCTTTGTCCGCGCCACCCTCCAGTGCAGCCCGCTTTCCGCAGCCGTAAGTCAAATCATGCAGAATGAAGGATAAATAGTAGTAGGAAAGTGAGATGATCCAGTGAATGAAGTCGTCGCCTCTGCGCTGCTGTAGCAACTCGCTGAAATCATTAGAGCGACACAAGGCGTTCCGGCAATCCCAAGGTTGAAGCCTACGGCACAGGCGTGACACCGGGAATGTAGCCGCTGGTGCCGCCATAATCGCAGACGCCGAGAGTGCAGGTGCCTGGGCAGCGTTGGTAGCAGCCGCCGCAGTGCTCGAGGCTGGAGTCGAGGTTGGTGCACTTGCCGTCGCAGCACGACGTCGATATGTCGCAGAACGACCCGCACGCGCCGCAGTTATTCAAGTCGTTCTTCGTATCCACGCACACGCTGCCATGCCGCGGATAAAAATCAGTACACAAAAGAAAGGATTGTGAGACACACCGTAGCAGCCGGTATGAGATCGAGTGGGGAGGAGCGACGGATATGGAAAGAGCCGGAATGGATAAACAAAGGAAAACAAAAGGAGGGACCGCAAAACGGTAGATAATGGGAAGGAACATTGCAAACGGCGGATCAAGGAGAGCGATGAGATATGGAAAGGGTCGCAATGGACAAAAGAAAGAGAGCGAAAGGAAGGGCTGCTTTGCAGGGAGGGAAACCGTCACAAGATAAAAATGTGGATCATTGGCAGGGAGGTGAATGGGGGCACTTACGATCCGCAAGCGGTGAGGTTCATGGAGCTACAGGTGACGAGCACTTGCAGCTTTCTCCACTTTACGCGATGCCCGCCACTGCCGCTCCCCGCCGCACTGCCACCTTGCCGCAACCGGCCAGAGCGAACAGAGTATTTCTGTACCCACCCGAGACACAACACGAAAGGCAGATGGATCACTCAGCGAGAAACAAGGCTGTGACAGGCGAACGAGAGGGTATGGAAGCTGCAGTTGCGCTCGACGTCCCAGATTTCAATCATTTCCGATTCAACCCGCATGGCTTGATACATAAGAGCGTCTTGCATGGGAGCGGGTACATTCCGCAGCATGCGGGTCTAGCATACTGCGAAAGGAAAGAGGAGAGTGGCAGGATTACGTTTCCCGACCAATCTCAGAGGGAGGCACCTCGAAGTCGCTGGTGGAAGGCATGCCGGCAGCAGGCAGGGTATTCGCTACCACGAAGAGAACGACCGTTGCAACAAAAAACACGTTGAGATTCATCCTGCTCTGCTGACTAGACATTTTATTGCCTCTCGAGTAAGATTAGATAGTCGTCAAGGTATGTGAGTCGGAACCAGGGGAGATTATTCAGGCAGTTAGCTTCTATGATATCTTAGTCACCTCAGATGCCACCTCGGTGATGAGAAATGAAGGAGACGAAGGTCTAAAAGTGCCGAAAACGAGCAACAACGCGAGCGCGCGTTGGGAGCAGCCTAGTGGGAAGGCAGGAATGCGAACATAACTACTAGTAGGAGATGCAAAGGTCACATGTGGAGGCTCCAAGTTGGAATGCTAGCAACAGCCATGGCAACACTTGAAACCGCGGGCCGCATTCGCAAATGCCTCGCTGCCCAACATTCACCGGGGGGGGACATTTTGGAGGCGCCCCAGTCGCCGCGCGCGTGCCTGTGGGTTCCACTCGAGGCGCCCCATTCGATCAGTGTGGTCACTTCGCTGGCGCCATGCGGCCTCTACACTACGCGACTCCGAGGGCGAGGGAGGGCCTTCATGGTTGGCCTCAGGCACGTGGCGATCAGTTACCGGTAGGGTGGTAAGCTCCCGTTTCAGCGATGCAATGCGACATTTCGCCACAAATGAGTGGTTGGAAAGTGTAACAAGGCTTTCACACTCCTTTTGATTCAAGTAGCACATACGATTTACACATGACAAAACTGGAACTTATGCATGGATAGATGGACCCTTGCATCATACAGCATAGCAAGTAAATAATCTATCAATATGAAAACACTAGATATATAATTTACAGAAAATTGCAATAATCGGCTCATGTTCCTTTTTATCTTGGACTTGTTTCACCAATACCAGTAAGATATATTTAAAATAGCATGTCAATCTATAATAAGAGCATGACTCTACAACGCGACTGCCGCGTGTCTTGTTCTTGTGGTAGGTAGTCTCGTTGACCTTCCATACACCAAGCCGTTATCTTAGTGCGTCCTACTCGTCAGAGGCAGTCTAGGATGAAATTCACGCTTTGCATTGTCCCAATGGCGAACAAGCCGTGCCTTGCCCTGCTATCGAAGCACTTCCACGTCACGTCCTTGGCATCATAACGATGCCAGCTCACTTGTCCACATGACAATCGCAGCAATGGCAGGTCGCTTCTTCGCGTCTCCCGCGCTTCCGCCAGGCTCCCCCGAAGCGGGATACTGCAGCGCTCCCCCCGGTTACGTCTCCGCCGATGAGCCCGGCTCGGCGCGCATCCCAACGGTCAGCTCGCTCCAAGACCGACTTACAGCCGCTCCAGAAACCGCCAGCGGCCACGTGTCATTGGGCAAGGCGAGTAAGGCTGCGGAATCGTTGGCGCCAAGCGGGAAGTCGGGGGGAAACGCGGAAGGGGAAGGCGGAGCAGCCAGAGGGGAACAGTTGGCGGAGGAGGAAGCGGATAAGGCGGAGGATGCGGGGACGGATGAGGGGGAGGATGGGGGGGAGGATAGGGGGGAGGATAGGGGGAAGATGGACGGAAGTGGCGAGCGCAAGGGGCCAGGCGAAGGGCAGAAGGAGGGCGGGGTATTGGGGAAGTCGGGGGAGGGGGGGAGTGATGGCGGAAAGGGGGGGAGCAGCGAGGGCGAGTGGTGCGAGGCGCTGGGCGGGGAGGTTTGTCTGGTGGCGTGCAGGCGCCCGCAGCTGGTGGCGCGCAGTGAGAGGGGGCGGGGCGCTGTTTGCGTGAACATCGATGATGAGCTGGTGCGTGCCACGTGGTGCGTGCCACGTAGTGCGTGGGGCGTTAGCGGCAGTGGAATAGAGCGGTGCTGATGGTGAGGCGGAGGCCACGGCTGGTGAGAGGGATGGCCACAACACAATGCTGTTTCTTGGAAAGTTTCGTCAAGGGTCAACTCCCACGGCCTGCCCTGCCCATGGGCGGCCTTCCCAATCCCCAGCCCATCCAACAGCTCTCCCCTATCACCTCATCACCTCTTCCCTGCACACCCCCACGCTGCCACTCCTCTTCCCCCCCACCAGGTGTACGAGCCATACTGCATGGACTTTGGTCCGCTCAGCCTGGCGTGCATCCACCGCTACTGTGACACCATGGACCGAGCCCTGCAGGTGATAGTGGGTGCTGCCTGCCTGCCGTGTGTGCAACGCGGTCAATCAATGCTACGTGCCCTGCACCTGCCTTGTGCTTACCGTCATTCATTGCATGCGATGCTATGTCATCACACGCCTTGCCATGCCAACCCATTGCACTCATGGCAACCATGCCACCCCCTGCTGTTTGGCCATGTGTGCTCACCCCCTCGCTGCAGGAGGGGCGGGGCCTATCACGGCGGGTGGTGCATGTGTGCAGCAGCGCGCCGCACAAGAAGGCCAACGCCGCCCTGCTCGTCAGTGCCCCCTCCCTGCACTCCCCCCCTCCCCTCCGCTCTTCACTGCCCCCTCCCTTTTTGCTCCTCCCCCCTTGCACGACTGCCAGCCCTCTTCACCTCACCACCTCGCTGTCTATTCCCCTTGTGCGCCTGTGCTCTGCTGTGCCCCGCACGCCACTGCCTTTGCCCAGAACTTCACCCGTAACGCCCTTCTTTTCCTCCCCTTCCCCACCAACCCCTCCCTTTCCCCCACCCTGCCCCTTGCCCCTCCCTACGCTCCCCCATCCCCATCTCCCCTCCCCCACCACCCTCCCGCCCCCCCCCCCCCTCCTCCCCCCCAGCTAGCAGCGTATCTGATTCTGCGCCATGCCATGCCAGCCGATGCTGCCCACGCGGTGCTGCGCCCCTTGGAGCCGCTGCCGCCCTTCAGGGACGCGTCTAACGGCGTGTGCACGTTCCATATCACCGCACTCGACTGCTGCCAGGTGCGTGTGTGGGGCAAGGGGGGTGTAGTCTATTGTGAGGGGCAAGACGACAAGCACGGAAGCGGATACCTGTGTGACGGTAAGGCAATGCTGCGTCCCTTGGAGCCCTTGGCGCCCTTCAGGGACGCATCCAACGGTGCGTGCACCTTCCATATCACCGCGCTCGACTGCTGCCAGGTGCGCGGGGGGGGCAAGGTGTGGCGTGCAAGGGATGTGTGTGGGTGGGGGGGGTGGGGTGTGCGTGTGGGGCAAGGTGTGTGTGTCCATCTCCCCCAGGCTCTAGAGCGGGCACAGAAGGGAGGCCTGTTAACAGGGTTCAGAGCGGGCGAGTATGAGCGGCTGGAGCAGGCAGACCTCACGTGGATGGTGGCCCATGTGGCATCCCCCATTCCCATCCCCATTCCGCGTCCCCCATCCTGCAGGCGCTAGAGCGAGCACAAGGAGCGGGATTATTGACAGGCTTCAGGGTGGGCGAGTACGAGCGTCTGGAGCAGGCAGACCTCACGTGGATGGTGCCCCATGGCTCATCCGCCCTTTCCCCATACCCCATCCGCCCATCACCCATCCTCCATCCCCCACTCCTCCTTGCTACAGGCACTGGAGCGCGCGGAGGGAGCAGGCCTGTTGACAGGCTTCAGCGTGGGCGAGTACGAGCGTCTGGAGCAGGCAGACCTCACGTGGATGGTGCCGGGGCGGCTGCTCGCCTTCAGCACGCCTGCTGATGACCCCGCTAGCGTCATGGTGGGTGGTGGGTGGTGGGTGGTGGCCAGGGTGGCAGGAGTGCATGCATGGTGTGTTGCCTGGTGTTGTGGTGGGCGGCACTGGTCATGTGACCCACTGCCGTGCCATCGCTCTGTGCCACCACGTGGCATGGCATGCTGCTGCCACGAGTCTACGCAGCCTTGTCGCCTTCGCAACTCCAATGCTCGCTTTTGCTTCCCCTCCCGCCACTCACCGTCCATTGCCTGCCACTGCCCCTCCGTCCACTCCCCCACTGCATGTGACGGCCTGCATCCACCTGCCGTGGTCAGGAGGGATACCTGACGCCCGAGGACTATGTGCAGTACTTCCGCCAGGTGAGCTGTGCATGGGGGTTGTGCATCAATCACACGCCATGGGTTTGCTCGTTTGCTTGTAGGCCCTGTTGGGAAGGATATTTAGGGAACAGAGCAGAACCGACTCTGTCTTGGCCCAACCACTCCAAGTCTGACTTGGCCCAACTTGTTGTTTCACTCGTTTCACTACACTAGCACTGAAGCCGCAGAGCCATGCAAGTGCGTGCATGTGTGCTCGGGTGCATGTATGCATGTGTGTATGTGTGCAACAATGTGTGTGCATATGCATGCGTGCATGCATCCAGGCAGGCATAGCGGCCATAATCCGCCTCAACAGGCGCGTGTACGACAAGAGGCGATTCACCCGCCATGGCTTTGCCTTCTACGACCTCTACTTCCCTGATGGCGGGTCAGTGCTCCCATTCGAGCCAGTTATGGCTGGCGGGTGGGTTGGTTGGGGGGAAAGCGGTGGGTATATGGGAGAAAATATTTGCAGTCCTCGGGGTAAGCATTGGCCTCAAGCCTCCACTCTTCCCGTCGCTGCAACCTTTCTCGCTACTCTCTCCTTCCCTTCGCTCCCGTGCCTCACATCGCCTATCCCTCACCCCGTCAGAGCCCCCTCGGATGGCATAGTGGAGCGCTTCTTCGCCGTGGTGGAGGGCAGCAACGGGCCTGTCGCCATCCACTGCAAGGTGCCGTGCTGCTCCCTTACCCGCTTCTCTCTCCTGCTTCTCCCGTCTGTTCCACTATCTGCATTGCTGGCTTGCCACGCCTGCTGCTCTGCTGTGCCTTGCCAGGCACCCCTCTGAAATGCGTTCAACGCTTTGCCAGTCCCACTTTGCTGCACTGAACCGCTCCACACTAGCACTCTCTCTCACTCGCCTCTTTCTCCCTTCGCTCTCCTTCCCCTTTCCCCCTTCCCCTCTTTCCAATCTCCCTTCCACATCTCCTCTCCATTTATGCTGCTTCCCCAGGCGGGTCTGGGGCGCACGGGGGTGCTGGTGGGGTGCTACCTCATGAAGCACTGCGGCATGACGGCCACGGAGGTGAGGGTGATGAGGGGAGGTGAGGGCGGATGGCAGGGTGGATGGGAGTAGTGTGCTGTGAAAGGCGGGATTTGGGGGGTGCTGGTGGGGGTGGGGTGCTACCTCATGAAGCACTACGGCATGACAGCCAGAGAGGTGAGGGTAATGAGGGGAGTGATGATGTAAGAGCCGTGGTGAGAACAATTTGGCGAGCAGTTGTTGCGCGAGCAGTGTTGGGGAGAGGAGAGATCACCCACCACACTTACCATCCACACACCACACTTACCATCCACACACCACACATACCATCCACACACCACACATACCATCCACACACCACACATACCATCCACACACCACACATACCATCCACACACCACACATACCATCCACACACCACACATTCCATCCACACACCACACATACCATCCACACACCACACATACCATCCACACACCACACATTCCATCCACACACCACACATACCATCCACACACCACACATACCATCCACACACCACACATACCATCCACACACCACACATACCATCCACACACCACACATTCCATCCACACACCACACATACCATCCACACACCACACATACCATCCACACACCACACATACCATCCACACACCACACATACCATCCACACACCACACATTCCATCCACACACCACACATACCATCCACACACCATACATTCCATCCACACACCACACATACCATCCACACACCACACATTCCATCCACACACCACACATACCATCCACTGATCATACAGTGCAAATCGGATCACAGTATGCCATGCCTCTCGTGCACATGACATCCCCTCACACCCTCACACAATAACACCCTCTCATTCTCATACCCTCAAGCCCCCACGATCTCCCCTCCTCCACCTCATCCCACATCCCACCAGGCCATAGCATACACGCGCTTGGTGCGCCCGGGGTCAGTGATTGGGCAGCAGCAGCACTTCCTGGCACTCATGCACCCGCGCATGGCACGAGCAGTGAGTGCACCCGCGCATGACACGAGCAGTGAGTGCACCCGCGCATGGCACGAGCCGTGAGTGCAGCTCATCTGCAGCTATGTGCCTCCCTCGCCCTTGTGATTCCAATACCCGTAGCGCTTTTGTTCCTTCAACTTGCCATGCCATGCCATGGCGAGTTGTCACCATCACATTTAAGCCGTTCTCATCGCCCTTGTCTCTCCACCCACCCGCACCCCTCTCTTCTCTGCCATCCTCTCAGGGAGAGGAGTTTCGGCGCAAGACCCGAGCTCTTTCACCCTTCTCACCTCGCACCACCACCACCACCACCACTGCACCCGGCAACCCGCCCCCTGTTCTCCCCCACGCTCATGCGCCCAGCCTCGCGCTGCCCTTGCACACGGGGCGCAAGGTGTATGCGCGCACGGACGAGCAGGCAGCAGCAGCAGTGGCCGACCTGCAATTCGCCCGCCATTCTCGCTCGCTCGCCCGCACCGGCTCCGTGCCTGTGCGACCAGCTTCGGCAGGGCCAGCGCGGTCAGGCTCGGCCGGGCCGGTGCGGTCAGGTTCGTCAGCGTCTGCGTCGCTGCGGTTACCCCTGGGGAGGAGTGTGAGGCGGGCCAGCAGCAGCAGCGGTGGCCGCGAGAGCAGCACGAGTGGCGGGAGTGGGGGCGCGCGCGAGGCCATTGGGCCCAAGCGGCGGCGGCAGCGGGAGGGTGTGGGGAGGGAGAGGAGAGCAGCTAATGCAGCCAACACACCCAGTGCACGCGTGGATGGGGACAGAGTGGAGGGAGCAGAGGAGGGAGGAGGAGGAGGGGAGGGGAGTGGGAAAGGAAGGGTGGGAGGAGAGGAAGAGGATGCGATGGGAGTGCGGGAGAGCGGGGCATGGGTGAGACTGAGACGGCTGGGCGGGAGCATGCGCGTTCCCTTTGACTCCCTCGCCCACTCCCTCTCCTCCTCCCCTGCCCTGCGCCGCCCCATCACCAAATCAGCCTCCATGTCCCCGTACACGCCCATGCCCCCCATCACCCCCATGACTCCCGATGCCCCTATGCCCGCATCCCATGCATCCCATGCATCCCATGCATCCCATGCATCTGCTGCTCTCCCCCCCGGCATGGCGTCCCCTGAGCCTCGCCATGTGCGGGCTGCCAGGCGCCTCAGGCTGAAGGGGGGGTGGGGGGCTGCTGATGGGGTGCGGATTGGGAGGGAAGAGGGGAAGGAAGCAGGGGATGGTGGTGGTGGTGTGGGGGAGGGCGGCTGTGGTGTGAGGGACGTGGAGGGAGGACTGCGGTGCGGTGAGGGGGAGTGTAGTGGGGTGGAGGGTGATGCTGTTGAACGGGAAGCAGGTTGTGCAGGTGAGGAGGGTGCGGATGCAGCAGATGTAACGGGGGAAGGCAGAGTTAGAGAGGCAGGAGGGGCATCAGCGAGCACAGGGGCATCAGCGAGCACAGGAGGGTCAGAACAGGCAGCAGAGGGTGCAAGCGCGGTTGCAACGAGGATGGACAGTGCAGCACAGCTAGCAACACCAGTGGCAGCACACGGTGCAGTGATGGAAACAGTGGCATCAGAGCAGGGAGGGCCAGAGGCCGCGGCAGTGGCACCAGGTTCTAAAGGGCCGCAAGCAGTAGTAGCTGGGGGGCTGGGGGCGCGCAGGAGGACACACTCACGGGCAGCCTCATGGCTGGGCTTGTCCTTTTGTGGCTTGCTGCCATGCCAACCCGCACAACCACCACCATCACCATCATCATCACTCTCACTCTCACTCTCACTCTCACTCTCACTCTCACTCTCACTCTCACTCTCACTCTCACTTTCACCTCCCCCATCACCACCACCATCCCTGCCACTCGCTTCAGTTGCTGCTGCAGCGGCCGCAGCCACACCTGAAAACCCAGCAACTCCGCATGGCTCTCGTCTCCCCACCACAGCAGCCTCTCCTCCAGCCTGCCCTCCCTGCTCCACAGCAGGTGCAGCAGACGTGAGGGGGCCAGCAGAGGGATCAGCAAGAGAGCCCATGGCAGAGGCAGGAGGAGCAGAGGCATCAGCAGGGCCGTCTCCAGGAGACAGGGGGGGACACAGTGCCGCAGGGACACACCAGTACACGCCAGAAGATGCCGCCCCAACGCCTGGGGGTGCAGTGACACACCAGTACACACCGACCGATGCGGACCTGGCTCCTAGGTTCGGCCGCACACAGGCGGTGGGCGTGCAGGGTGCAGGTGGGGAGCAGGCAGGGGCGCGCAGCAGCACAGTGGTGCGAGTGATCAATGCAGGGGGGCAGCCCCGGAAGGTGGTGGTGCCGGCAGGCCAGGGGAGAGGAAGCGGTGTGAGTGTGGAGGCAGGGGTGAGAGGGGTGGCGGGACATGGGCAGGCGGTTTCAGTGGCTAAGTTTGGTGCAGTGCAGGGTGGTCGATTCAGGCTCGGTGTGAGAAGATAGCATGCCATTGCCAAGCTAGCTGTACATTCTTGTTGCCTGCCCTATTGCTTGTCCAATTCCTTGTTGGCTTATTGTGAGTTGGCTTTTCATTGCCCCGTTGCACATGCATGGGTGCTACCTGCGCCACTCCACATGCTTCCCTAACCCAACAAATCCATCAGCGGAGCCCCCAGCAATCCAGCAGCAGAGAAACCAGAGCAACCCACGAGCGGATCTTGCTAAGTTCCAGATACGTCACAACCATGTGTAGGGTTGGGTGAGTCGTTGCCTCAATGGGCAAGCCTTTCAACTTGTCATCATGGTACAAACAAATCCATTGTACATAATTTACCTATGGCACACACAACCACCATCACAGTGGCCTAAGGGCTACTTCACACCCTCAGCTCAGCGTCTTTCCTCGACCTTAGGTCCCAATCCCAACCAGTACGAGCCCGGGAAGTAGTGCATATCCCTTGAATGCGGTATCTCAGTAACCAATGAAGGCTACTGGCGACCAGCTCGGTCCCTAAAGCCAGTCAACGGTGCCTCGCCAGCATCCCTGGCAGTCTCGAGCAACAGCTGCACCACCGGCCGCCGCGCGCATCACTCGCGGAGTCTCCTCTCGCCCAGCAGTCTGCGCCCCACCGCACTCGCGATCCCCGGACCTACATCCCCCGCGCCTTCCGCGTCCTCCCCCTCCCCCATCATCTCCGCCACCGCCCACGATCCGTCGCTCTCCTCTCTCCGCTCGCCGACAACTCCTTCCGCCGCCTTGAACCGCGAGAACGCGCAATCCGCGGCGACGAGGCTGGACGACCGGTAACTCTCGACGGAGCCGTCAAGATAGCCGTCGCCGTTAACTCCTGCCACCTCCCACGCCTGCGCGTCGCGGCTCCACTGCAGGCTTACCGCGAAAGATCGCTCCTTCTGGGAACTCCGGAACGTTTGCCCCATCACGCCGTGCGGGTCGGTCAACCCGCCCCCAGATAACACCTCCACCGAGAAATGCACAAACGCGTCGGCTGCTGATTGTCGGTCGACGGCCTCTGGCCTAATATGAACAAGGAAGTCCGCCCCTTGCCGGCCACCGGACTGTATTCTGAGAGTCTCGGTTTCCACGCCGTTTGATTCGGTGACCCCCACGTGGTGCACTCTTAGCGCGCCGTCGTCGCTCTCTAGGATGTGCGACGGCGACAATCGCTGCGCGACGCCGTCTAACACTATCGACTGCAAGAATCCGTCGCCGAGCGACGCGTCTGCCCCCTGTCGCGCTCTGAGCTGCAGCGAGTGGCCGGCCACGAGCACACCTATCGCCTTGACCCATGTGCGTTGCGTGGCGCCTGGTGTTATGCTAGCATCGCCGCCTGAACTGACTGAATCGTCGCCTAGACTACCCGAGTCGCCGGCCATTTCCATGTTGATGTGCAGCGAGGGGTCGGAGAGCAGGCAGTAGGCCTCGCCGGGGACGCCGGTGAATCGGAAATGGACGCCATCTGCGCCCTCGAAGTGCGGATCGCCGAAGAAAGACGCTATTGGCCGCTGCTCCGCTGCTGCTAGACCTAGTCTGGAGTTGGTGAGAGCTATGAGAACTATGAGTGCTACGACGCGATAACGGCGAGCTGAAGCCATGAGTGTAGCCAGGAAATTAGTCAGACGTGTGTGTGGATATATATGCTAGGGGAATTCGTAACCAGAGTTGCTGAGTCTAGGAAGGACAGTGTCTTGCGTGTTGAAAACTGAGAGCCGAAACAGAGGGCAAGACAGGTGAAGAGAATACAGCGGACAATGAAGACAGGCTGAGGAGGGATGGCTCAGGGTTCGCGTCGAGATGTGGGATGCGTTGGAATGCGGTGGGAGAAGATGGGTTGCGATGGTTGGGATCCTGTCTACCCCACAAATACACCTGGGAGGGATGCAGGGGGTGCGCAGAAGACGTCGTGTCCCCTCCCCCATCCACCTTTTCTCCGTCCCGATTTCGATTTCTATGGTTGGTGGCGCGCCATTGCGCAAAGGCCGCCAGATGGCCTTGCCCTGGACCTCTCTATTTCCTGGTGACGATCAAACCAGCACAACCTGCGGTCTGCGAAAGGAATATCTGAAATCGATCGAAGCCGTCAAAGTCAGAGACCTAAAAGTTTGTAGCCGTTGATGGCTGCGAGTTACAGGCTGATTTGACGACCTCCAGAAACTGTGTGAATGCGCACCTGCGACGCGGGTGGGGCTTGGGGTGTGCCACAACCTGCACATAGGTCTCCACTATTCGCTGGATCGCATGGGTATTGCGGTCGCTCGCTGCTGCGAAAAGCCAGAACCGTTCTCCATCGCAGCTGGCATGGCGTGTGGGATCCCTTGTCAATTGTGATGTATGAATCCCGTTTAGTTCTACACTCTCATCACAACCACCATTACAGTATTTCAAATCACAAATCTGTGTGCGTACATGACGAATGCGGGCCGACCGAGTTGCAACCAATGACGATGTCAGTTCCAGAATGCTGTTCTGATGACATGGCAATTGCGCAATCCGATACTCACATCTTGGACGTCTGGGAAGCAACAACAGATTCTGCATCCAGTGTATTGCCAACACGTGGAGAACTCTGTCTTCACTTTCTGTGCCTTCTGAGAGCGACACGGCACTCGAATGGGTGTGTGTGATCATCGTCAATCAACCCACGCCAAGCTACAAGCACAGCCGCCATAAGCAAATTCTCATCGTATTATCGCTTTGCTGTCATCATTCCACACAAGTCCACAGCAACCAAAGACCAGGAACCTGCTGCCTCAGCAGCCACTTCCATTTCAAGACTAATTTGCTCACTGACTGATCTTTCTCATGGCTGCCATAACTTCGCTCGGAAATGTGTCTGTTAAGCTGCAAAGCAATGCGTTCATTGGTGAGTTGCTGGAACTTGCTTCACAGCTGTATAATAGAAACGAGCAGCAGCCTAAAGGCGAAGTTGTTTATTTCTTCCGCTTGCAGGTCATAGGGTTAGAAGTACGGCAGTTCCGGCTTGTCAGGTAGGCGATTTTTTCGTGGCATTCTGAACACTGCACCATCCGATGGTCCCGCCGCCTTAACCTTGCCACCGCAATGCCTCTGTTAGGTGTCCCATGGCCGGCCAGCGTCGTTGGCGGTGAGAGCAGAGGCAGCGGGGGGCGAGCGGAAGAAGACGGGTGCCGAGCTGCGAGAGGAGTTCTTTCTGGCGGCCGCCACTGGCAAGGAGAGAGGGTGAGAGGAAGGAAAGCGCTACGCAGAATGAGAAAGCAATCTTTTGAGCAAAGCAGAATAGGGAAGCAATAGCGGGAACGTCATGCTTCGTGAGTCTTTGTACAGCTCCTTGCCCTTGTAGACCAACGCTTGAACCTCCCACTCTTCTGCTTTTCAGATCGCAATGTCATTTCAGCGTGGCGTTAACCCTTGTCTCCTCCGTCCTCTCATCGATGCCCACTTAAATCCCCCTAGTCTGCCCGAGGGCGCGTTTCTGAACGACAATGTGGTGGACGGGCCCATGGTGGAGATCACGTGGGAGCCGTATGGCGACACCTGCAGCGCGCCGGTGAGTACATGCAACGCCAAATATCTCTCGTCTCGCGGTGACTTTGTGAACATATGGGTCGCACAGTGAGAATCAGAATCAGGACGAGAATGTCGAATTCGTGGGAAGAACGGAGCTAGGAAACAAAAGCGTGGAGCTAGTTTCAGGGAAGAAAATGGATAGGCTGTGGCCCAATCACTTCTGCTTTGTGAGTGCTGGTTTTTAACACAAAGTAAACTCCATTTTTCGTCGTTCAGCCCATACATATCCTTTCATGCAGCCGAAATGTAGAAATCAGGGGATCGCAGTCATTCGTGTTGCTTTAGTGCACACTCCGAACGTTTTACCTTGTCCTGCCTCCTTACTCCCCTCACGATTTTCCCAGACACAGCTTGCTTATTTCCAACACACTGCACCCCCGCCCGATATTTTTTTCCCAGGAGGGTTCCAGTCTGCTAAAGGCGGCTGTCGACGCAGGTGCCTTGACGATTGATAACCGCTTCTGCCTCACAGGGCAATGTGATGTTTGCATTATTGAGCTTGACGGCGAGGTGATGCGGTCCTGCATGAAGCCAGTTCCAACGTGAGTCATAGTAGGGCTTTTGAAAAACTGAATCTGTGGATTACCGTCTTATATGTGTGTGTGCATGCACATACATATAGTCTGTTTGTACGCTCATGTGCCCCCCATGTGACTCTTCTCCTCTTCCCATTGCATTTATAATATATGCGTGCATGACATGTGTAAATGCAGGGGGCAAAAGAGTATAACATGCCTCGTCCTTGACACTGATGACGCCTGGTGAGTTAAATTGGTGGTTTGTGGTTTACTGCCTCTTTGTTGGCCAGATGTATGACCCTTCTGCTTTCATGTGCAGGGACGAAATGATGGTTTGAGGATATTTATGTAACTTATAAACGCCAACGTACATCTCCTCACGGTACATGTGTTTGTTGTATCGGGGACATTTTCTGCATTCCCACTCCACTTAGACTTAGTGCCACTGCAAGATTTTTCGCTGACGAACTCAAAGATCGTGATTCTGAACCACAACTTCCAGCAATATGGATACATAATCTTTACAAAGAAAAGCATCGCACAAGAGGAGAGGAACGGGAAAGAAAGACACCAGCAATATGGATGGTGGTGTGGCTTCCGTTTTGTGGCTACGTTATTTGTCGAATCAGGTGCTTACATCATTATAACCCCAGAACACGTGTTCGGATCAGAAGTATTGTTTATGGATAGAAGAAAACATTGGTTTCGGTTTTGATGATTGACAAAACATTGGTTTCGCCTCAATGTAGACCTAAATTCTTCTCAATCTGTACCTTCGCAATCAGGAAATCGTATTGGTCTTCCAAGCCAAACATTTTCGTCCAATCGTATCCCTCGCGGGTTTCAGGGAGTTGCCACGTAGCCCTTGATTCTGCCCTCCCTCCCTGAAAATTCTTTCATAATCTCCCGCCCTGCATCTGCCCTCCTCAGCCTCAACCATTCTTGCCCACACTACGCAAGGCAGAGCATACATCACTCCCTCTGCACTGCACGAAACGCAAATAACTCCACGATTCACGACGAATCGGCTCTTAGCCTTATTGACTCTCGCAGCCTCCCGCAAGCTCCCAGCCTCTTCGCTAGCCATGGCAGGCCTTCCGTGCCAGGTGACGGCTGCGCTTGGGGGAGCGCGGCTCGCATTTCACTACGACGTGCGACCTGCTTGCACCATTAGCAATCCTGTCTCGAGTCTCGTGCGAATTTCACCCTTTTGGGGCGAGGCGATTGGGGGTGTGCACGCGAAATCAGGATGCGTGGGATCGAGAGAGCGGTTCTTCCAACACGCGTCGACCCGTGAGCCGAGAGTCTGCGTTAGGGCGTTTGGCAAGGAGGGAGCGAGCGACATTGACGGCATATTGGCTAGCGTATCAGACAACAGACAGCAGATCCGAGAAATTCTCGCGAATTCGGGCTCACCTGATGCGGACGTGAGCGCGGGAATGGGCGTGGGAGGGTGCGACTTCCTGCAGTCAGGCTGCGGCTCCGACTGTCCGATATGCGCATCCGCGGGTGCGGGAGGGCGCGCCAGCGATGGCGAAGCCCCGCCGTGCCTGATAGGCCTCACGACGGCCGCTCAATTCGCGCGCAAGGACGCCACTCTGCTTGCCAGGTCCCTCTTCCCTTCCATAGCTGCTGAATGTCTTTCTCGTTGACGTCACCCAAGCGCTATCGGTACATGGAACACCATTGACCTCTAGAAAGATCGCTAAGGGACCTCGGTTCACCTTTGCTATTCTTCTTGGTTCAGCTCGGGGACGGCTTGAGATCGCACTTGCTGGCCGCCGTCTCGCTCCCGCTCGTGTCGTCCCCACTCACTCTCGCCATAAAATCCCCTCCGATGAACTGCCCTCTCCGTGTGCACCGGTGCCCTGACAGGGGGTTCTGGTCGCTGGACTCGAGGGCGCGCGAGGACGTGGCGCTGCTGGGATCCAAGTTCCTCACGCTCGACGGTACGTTTCCAGCGCTCGCCGGTAGATTCCAAACGCTCGACGGTAGATTTCACCGCTCGCCGGTAATTTGGCCGGTTTGACGGTGGAGCTCCTTTCATTCGACGGAACGTCCCGTATCCCGCAAGTTCTTCTTCACGCTCGCCCGCCGGATTCTGTTCCTCGCCGCGGTTCGCGTCCCCTCATCCTCTCCCATAATCTTAATAGCTTGCCGTCATTCCCGTCGTCCCTTGCTCCCATCCCCTCCCAATGTCCGCCGGGCCTTGCCCGCCATGTGAGCAGCGAGGGCGCGGGAGGACGCGGGCGTGCTGGATGCGCGCGCGCGGCTGCGAGTGAGGCGCCTGCGACACCTGGCGCTGGTAGGACAGGTGGCAGGAACAGGTGCGGGGGAGGAGGGAGGGTGGGGGGGTGGGGGAGACGCGAGGAGCATCAGATTCAGTGCGCACCAGGAAGCACATGCATGTCGATTCTCACCTGTAGCAATTCAGCCTCTGCCACCGAATCCTTGCAAATTCCAAGCCAGGCCTGCTATCAGTGGGCTGGAATTGGGGGGGCTTTCTGTGCATGGGCTAACGAGCGTGTGGGCGTGGGGTGTGGTGTGTGCTGGTGTGGGGCCGTGGGTGCAGGGGTTGGAGGAGAGTGCACGCGAGGAGTTGAGCCGGCAGGCCGCACAGCACTGGCGAGATGGCGCCCTCGCGGTAAGCATTCAGTCATGTGTCATGCGCCATATTTCATGTGACATGTTTCATGCGGGCTGCTTGGGAGTCGGAGTGGGTGCCGTTCATGCTGACCCAGATTCTTTCTCCGTTCCAGCCTTCAAAACGAATGATACACCCTGAACCCTCATGCATTTCATTCTACCACCCCCCTTTTGGCATGGTATGGAATGGCGTGGCAAGGCATGGCAGGCGGATTTGCGGCTGGCTGACATGCGCATGAGGCGGCGAGGGCTAGAAGACGTCTTCCTGGCTCTGCAGGTGCTCTCATGCCCTGTAGTGTGGTGATTGTACTGCGTGCACCCATGCCGTACCCGCTGTTCTTCCACAGACTATGAATACCGATGTGTGTGTGTGCGGGACTCGCATCTCCCATCCATGTATGCGCATACCTGCTGAGTGCACATGCTGACCCATCCCCCATGGCATCGCCCCACACCATCCCTCTCATGCTGCATCCAATCAACCCTCTCGGCCCCCCATGCTGTGTCCTGCTTGCCCGTATTCCCTATTGTCACAAGCAGGTGGTGAAGAGCCTTCATTCCGCTATAGTCACACTGCTTCGCCCCGACGTCCTTCCCTCTACCGCCCCTTCCACCCCTGCTTCCACACCCTCCAACACTCCTGCCACCACCTCAAGAAGAAGCAGCACCGCTTTGAACCCATCGACACCCCTTCAAGACAGTTCAGCTGTATCCACCCCCTACTCCAGCCAAGCCGCCGTCCCACCATCTTCCTCACAATCGCGTCCTTTGATGGACTCTCAGAGCGAGGGTGCAGAGGGGAGTAGATTGGAGGAGGATGGGGAGGAAAGGAGGTCTGTGAGCACGAATCCCCTAACTCCACGTCAGCGGCAGCATCCGCTATCCACACTGTCGTTCAAGACGCTTGCTGCACTTGATGTATGTGCCTTGCCTCCAGCCATCCCTTGTGTCCTTTCCTAAACCTTCAAAGGCCATGCCCAAGCACTTCATCCTTGTTGCCGCCGCTCGCACCCGTTCTTTCACTAGTGCCCTCCTGTCTACCGGCGGTAGACTACCGCATGTCACCATTGCCTCATGCCATCGCTTCATGTCATGGCACCATGGCATTGTGGACACGCTCCGCATCACCTGTCATGTGTCTACTGAATCCTCTCTGTGTGTGTGTGCAGGAGCTGTACCGTGAGATCGGCCCGCACTCCCTCGCACCAGTGGAGGGGGAGGAGGACGGGGAGGAGGAGGAGTGGGGAGTGCTGGGAGTGGGGGGCGACGACAGCACCACAGAGGAGGTCAGCACAAGCACACCCACCGCACTGCCCCTTCTTTGCTGCATCTGCGTCCCCCTCGCCTCTCCTGCCTACCTTTTCCCGCTGTGCCCCTTATTGCTCCCTTTCCTGCTGTGCTGTGTCCTCTCGCATTATCGTGCTCCTCCTCTTTCCCTTCCCCCCCTCCCTCCCGTTCTCTTCCTTTCCCCCTCCCCACCATCCGTAGCTGGGCTTTCTGTTGGCAGCGCTGGTGGACATGGGCGAGGTGAGCAGCAGCTCACGCCCCTCTAACTCTCTCCCACTTCTCTCTCGTGCCCTTTTCCTCTTCTCTCCTTCCCCTCTCCTCGCCTTGCCCCCTCTTCCCCCCAGCTGGGCTTCCTGCTGGCAGCACTGGTGGACATGGGCGAGGTGAGCAGCAGCTACGGCCTGGCTCTGCTGCACCGCTGCTGCGCCTCCCCCCACGCGGCGCTGCGCCTCACGTCCGTTGACGCCCTCTCCAGCGCGCCCTCCCTCTCCTCCCTCGGGAATGCCGGCTGCGCCGTGCTGCAGGTCAGTGGTGAGGGGAGTGGTGCAGGTGAGGGGAGTGGTGCAGGTGAGGGGAGTGGTGCAGGTGAGGGGAGTGGTGCAGGTGAGGGGAGTGGTGCAGGTGAGGGGAGTGGTGCAGGTGAGGGGAGTGGTGCAGGTGAGGGGAGTGGTGCAGGTGAGGGGAGTGGTGCAGGTGAGGGGAGTGGTGCAGGTGAGGGGAGTCAAACTATATGTGCTGCATAGTGTCTAGGCTGTAGTGGGGTAGCCCACATGGGGTACAACCTAGTTAGGGTTTACTACTTGTACTCCTGCATCCTGTTAGTTCACCCATTCCTGCTGCTAGATTCTAACATGGTTTCAGAGCACTAAGGTCCGTAGGACCGTTTTTTTTTTTTCGGGCCCACCTACCGCTGCGGTTACCGCGCTACCCCACGTAGCCTTGCCTTGCCTTGCCTTGCCTGCGCGCTGCCCCTAGAGGCCCGTAAGGCCCGCGCGCCGCCTCTACACGCCTGTCGGGCCCGCACACACGCTGCAGCCACGCGCAGCCCGCACCGAGCCGCGCGCAGCCCGCTGCAGCCGCGCGCAGCCTGCACCGAGCCGCGCACAGCCCGCTGCAACCGCGCGCAGCCCGCACCGAGCCGCGCGCAGCTCGCAGCTGCCGCGCGCAGCCCGCGCCGAGCCCGCGCAGCCCGCGTCGAGCCGCGCGCGGCCTGCTACGGCCTCGCGCAGCCCGCGCGCGGCCCGCAGCAGCTCGTGCCGAGCCGCGCGAGGCCTGCTCCTGCCTCGCACGGCCCGCGCGCGGCCCGCAACAGCCCGCGCCGAGCCGCGCGCGGCCCGCTACTCCCTAGCGCGGCCGCGCGCGGCCCTTTGCCTCGGCCCCGACCTGCCGCTGATGCGGCCCCGCCCAGCAGCTGCCATGGCCCCGACCTGCCGCTGATGCGGCCCCGCCCTGCAGCTGCCACGACCCCGACCTGCCGCTGACGCGGCCCCACCCTGCTACTGCCGCTGACGCGGCCCCGCCCTCCAGCTGTTTCGGCCCTGCTCTGCAGCCGGTTTTGCGGCCCCGACGTCGCCGCTGTCGTGCGCCTACTCGAGCGCCGGCCCTGCTCTCCCAGCCTTTGGTGAGCGCCTGCCTGCCTGCCTGACGGCCTGCCTGTCTGCCTGCCTGCCTGCCGGCCTGGCTGCCTGCCTGCCTGCCGGCCTGCCTGCCTGCCTGCCTGTCTGCCTGCGTGTCTACTTGCCTGCCTGCCTGCCTGCCTGTCTGCCTGTCTGCCTGCCTGCCTGGCTGCCTGCCTACCTGCCGGCCTGCCTGCCTGCCTGCCTGCCTGCTTGCTTGCCTGCCTGCCGCGCCTGCCTTGCCTGCGCTACTGCTACTGGCAGGTGGCCAGATGCAGCTCCAGCGACATTCACGCGAGCCTCTGACGCCTCAGCAGCTTAGTGAGTGGTATACTAGCTGGGGTTGTCGCGGTAGCCGTCGTAGCTGTCGCCCTGGAGCTGGTCAGTTGGGAGCGTCTGGCAGTGGCCAGCTGCAGCTGCAGGGACGTCCACGTGAGACACTTACGCCCCGGCAGCTCCAGGAGTGGTACGCTCAGTGTAGCAGGTCTACGCGTACAGTCCGCTGCCCGTACGTCATTCGCACAGGTGCTAGGACTGGTCAGCCTTGTGGGACGCTTGGTCACACACAGTCCCGCTGCTTCGCCCGTCTGAGCGACGACTGGCGCACAGTGTTTGGCGACGAGGCTGAGCTCCCCACCTGGCTGGAGCTGCATAGACAGAGGGTAGATATCTTTGCGCTTGACTATGATGCTATTCTCACTGCCATGTATGCATTGTCTACTAGTGCTGACCGTGCCTGTTGCCTGTGCGTACCGCCTGACCCTGGTGAGGCTGCTGCCCTAGGTGCTAGTGCGTCTCCTGCTCTAGGTGCTGGTGAGGCTGCTGCTCTCGGTGCTAGTACGTCTACTGCTCTAGGTACTGGTGAGGCCGTGGCATCAGGTGCTGCTGTGTCTGCTCTCTCTGGTACTGCGCCCACTGCGGTCTCGCACACCTTCACCCTTGACTCAGGAGCTTCCCGCTCCTTCTTTCGCGACTGCACCGCACTCACGCCGCTCCGTCGGCCAGTCCCGGTCTCCCTGGCGGACCCCTCTGGGGGTCCAGTCCTTGCCCACTATTCCACGGTTCTGCCGTGTCCGGCCGTCCCGTCCGGCTCGCTGTCAGGTCTTTACCTCCCCTCGTTCTCTACGAACTTGGTGAGTGGAGCTGACCTCCAGGATGGGGGGGTTGACCAGTTCACTCCTGCGAGTCAGCGAGTGACTCACTGTACGTGTGCTAGGACGGGCCGGCACTTGGCCACGTTCACCCGTGCACCTGGCTCGAGTCTGTATTCACTGACCACTGAGTCCCCTCAGGTAGTTGCGTCTGCGTTTGCGTCTGCGTCTGGTCAGCTGGCGGCCCCCTGCGAGTGTCGCGCTTTGTCGCACGACACTCTCCTGTGGCACCACCGCCTTGGTCACCCCTCCTTGCCTCGCCTGCGTAGCATGCACTCTCGC
This sequence comes from Closterium sp. Yama58-4, assembly GCA_947470075.1. Classification (NCBI taxonomy): domain Eukaryota; kingdom Viridiplantae; phylum Streptophyta; class Zygnematophyceae; order Desmidiales; family Closteriaceae; genus Closterium; species Closterium sp. Yama58-4. Next base: position 82,548 of record CANIUD010000601.1, read on the forward strand.
TCCCTGGTCTCTGGTCTCCCCAGGTCTCTGCCTGCCCTCCCTCCCTCGCCTGCGCCGCCCTGCATTCCTTGCGTCGAGGGGCGGCAGCGCGCCGCTCCTCACTCCTCCTCGTTTCCTCCCACAGAGGCTCCACTGCAGACGCTCCACCTGGACGTGTGGGGCCCAGCCCGCGTCCAGGGACAGGGCCGCGAGCGGTACTTCCTGCTGGTCGTCGACGACTACACGCGTTACACCACGGTCTTCCCCTTGCAGAGCAAGGGGGACGTCCCTGCTGTTTTGATCCCCTGGATCCGCGCTGTTCGTCTCCAGCTCCGCGAGCGGTTCCGGTCGGACTTTCCTGTCCTGCGTCTGCACTCTGACAGAGGTGGTGAGTTCTCCTCCGACCTCTTGGCAGCCTACTGTGCGGAGCACGGCATCACCCAGTCGTTCACGCTTCCGGCCTCTCCGCAGCAGAATGGGGTTGCTGAGCGCCGCATTGGCTTAGTCATGGAGGTCGCTCGTACCTCCATGATCCATGCGGCTGCCCCCCATTTTCTGTGGCCATTTGCGGTCCGGTACGCCGCGCATCAGCTCAACCTCTGGCCCCGTGTCTCCTTGCCGGAGACCTCGCCCACACTGCTGTGGACGGGGAAGGTTGGCGATGCGTCGCGTTTCCGGGTCTGGGGTGCTCGTGCCTTTGTCCGCGATACCACCGCGGACAAGCTCTCCGCTCGCGCTGTTCCCTGTGTCTTCCTTGGCTTTGTCCCTGACGCGCCTGGTTGGCAGTTTTACCACCCCACCTCGCGCCGTGTCTTTGCGTCTCAGGACGTCACGTTCGACGAGTCGGTTCCCTTTTACCGTCTCTTCCCCTACCGCACTGCCTCGCTCCCCCCCCCGCCGCTCTTCCTTGCTCCAGGTGCTCCCCAGGTAGACCCCCTCCCCGCTCCCGGTCCTGCTCCTTCAGGTGTTTCTCAGGTAGACCCTCCTCCCTTGACTGCGCCGGTTGAGGTCACTGGTGACTCAGGTCCTCCTGCGAGTGGTCCTGCTCGGGGTGCTGAGCCTGGGGGTGCGGAGCCTGGGGGTGCTGAGTCTGGGGGTACTGAGCCTGAGGGTGCGGAGCTTGAGGGTGTAGAGCCTGGTGGTGCTGAGCCTGCGTGTGAGGGGTCTGGGGGTGCTGAGCTTGGCGGTACTGACGCTGGAGGTTCTGGAGCTACTGAGGGTGCTGGCGCTGGAGGTTCAGGAGCTGCTGGAGGGCCTAGTCCTGGTGGCGCTGGAGCTGGAGGTCCTGGAGCTGTTGAGGGTGCTCGCGCTGGAGGTTCTGGAGTCGCTGGAGGTACTGGTGCTGAGGGTACTGACACCGGAGGTTCTGGAGCCGTTGGGGGTGCGGGCGCTGAGGGTTCTGAGTCTGCTGTTGCGCGGTCTCCTTGGAGTGGCCGCCTTCGTCCCCGTGTGCCTCTCACCCCACAGCAGCTGCAGGACTGGTACGGTCGCCGTCAGCGTCGCACTGCTGGAGCTCGGAGTCGTGCTGGTCCTTTGTCTACTGGAGGTGCTGGAGTTGCTGGTTCTGGAGGGGCTCGTGCTGGAGACACTGAGGCTGGAGACCCTGGGACTGGAGGTGCTGGCTCTGGGGGTGCTGCTGCTGGAGACGCTGAGGTTGGAGACCCTGGAGCTGGAGGTGCTGGTTCTGGGGGTGCTACTGCTGGAGACCCTGCGGTTGGAGACCCTGGGACTGGAGGTGCTGGTTCTGGGGGTGCTGCTGCTGGAGACACAGAGGTTGGAGACCCTGGGACTCGAGGTGTCGGCTCTGGGCCTGGAGCTTCTGGAGCTACTGGAGGTACTGGAGCTGCTGGAGGTACTGGAGCTGCTGGAGGTACTGGAGCTGCTGGAGGCACTGGAGCTGCTGGAGCTGCTGGTTCTGGTGCAGCTGCGCCGACACGACTGTTCTTCGCTCCGCCGTCTCCGTCGTCTCTGCCGCCGTCTGCCTCTGTTCTTCGTCAGGTTCTTACTCTTCCGTCGTCTACTGGTCTTCCGTTACAGACTGGCTCGCCGCTGCCTGCTCCTTCTCCTTACGCTGAGCTGACTGGTAGTCCTGCTGTGCGTCGTGAGCCTGCGTCGCGTCCTGTCTCGCCTGCTCGTCCTGGTCGTACCGGTCCTCGTGTTCCTCGTTCGCGTCCGCCGGCTGTCCCCAGCGCGCACCTCGTAGTCCGTCGTCCTTCCTCTGTTCCGCAGCCTGTTCCTCTGCCGTCTCCTCCTGCGTCCTCTTTGCCTGACGTTCCGGACCCTGCGTCTGACCGGTTTCGTGCTCAGCACCCTACTGTCACGCGTCTACTAGCCACAGTTGTCACTGACCCGTCGTTTGAGTCTGCTGCTGCGTCTGCTCTTGTCGCTGAGCTTGTTGACTTTGCTGCTGCCTGTCGTCTAGACTTCACTGCCAGTCTTGTTACTGAGTCTGAGTCTGTCTGTCCTCCGTCCGTCGGGGGTGAGTGTGCTCTTAGCACGGACGTCCTTGAGGACAGGCAGGAGGAGTTCCAGTGCCTTGCTGCTGCTTTACCTCATCTTGTGTCCTCGCTACTTGCCCCTGAGGGAGACCCGGATGCACCAGACATCCCGACTCCGCGCTCTTACGCAGAGGCGATAGAGGGTCCCTACTCCTCTCAGTGGCAGGCAGCCATGGACGCAGAGATGGCTTCCTGGAAGTCCACAGGCACCTACGTTGACGAGGTTCCCCCACCTGGGGCGAACATCGTCAGTGGCATGTGGATTTTCAGGGTGAAGCGGCCGCCGGGTTCTCCGCCTGTCTTCAAGGCTCGTTACGTTGCTCGAGGCTTCAGTCAGCGAGAGGGAGTTGACTTCTTCCAGACCTTCTCCCCCACCCCGAAGATGACCACTCTTCGGGTGCTGCTGCACGTTGCTGCTCACCGTGACTACGAGCTTCACTCTCTTGACTTCAGCACAGCTTTCTTGCAGGGTAGCCTGCACGAGGAGATCTGGCTGCGCCGCCCCCCGGGCTTCACTGGGTCGTTCCCTCCTGGTACCCAGTGGAGCCTCCGGCGGCCGGTCTACGGTCTCCGCCAGGCGCCACGTGAGTGGCACGACACACTGAGGACTACGCTTGCGGCTCTTGGGTTTGCGCCTTCTACTGCTGACCCGTCGCTGTTTCTGCGCACCGACACTTCCCTGCCGCCGTTCTACATCCTCGTGTACGTCGACGACTTGGTTTTTGCCACTGCTGACACTGAGGCTCTCGCCCACGTGAAGTCGGAGCTGCAGAAGAGACACACGTGCACAGACTTGGGTGAGCTGCGCAGCTACCTTGGCTTGCAGATCACCCGAGACAGAGCACGTCGCACCATCACCTTGACTCAGTCACACATGGTGCAGCAGGTCCTTCAGCGCTTCGGCTTCACCTGGTCTTCAGCACAGGCCACTCCTCTGGCTACAGGTCACACGCTCTCAGCTCCACCTTCGGACGAGTCCGTAGAGCCGAGTGGTCCTTACCCAGAGCTAGTCGGCTGCCTCATGTACCTGATGACTTGCACTCGACCTGACCTCGCGTACCCTCTTGGTCTCCTCGCTCGCTACGTGGCTCCTGGTCGGCACCGACCTGAGCACATGGCTGCTGCTAAGAGGGTACTGCGTTACTTGTGCAGCACATCAGGCATGGGGCTAGTGCTTGGAGGGACGAGCCCAGTTGTCCTCACTGGGCACTCAGACGCTTCTTGGGTTGACGACCTGGCTACTCAGCGGTCGTCACAGGGTTACACCTTCAGCCTTGGCTCTGGTTCAGTTTCGTGGCGTTCTACACGCTCGACTTCAGTTCTCGGCTCCAGTTGTGAGGCTGAGATCTACGCCACCGCCATGGCTGCACAGGAGTTACGCTGGCTCACCTACCTGCTGACTGACTTGGGAGAGCAGCCTCGTTCTCCTCCAGTGCTGTACGTTGACAACAAGGCCGCCATTGCCTTGTGTGAGGAGCACAGACTGGAGCACAGAACGAAGCACATTGCTCTGCGGTACTTCCTGGCTCGAGAGTTGCAGCAGCGAGGCCAGCTTCGTCTTTGCCACGTGGCCACTCGGGCCAACACTGCTGACATATTCACCAAGGCACTTCCGTCTGGTGATCATCAGCGCTTTTGTACTCTGTTAGGCCTTGTGCCTACGTTTCCACACTTGCTGTAGTCTCTGCTTGTACTGTGATCTGTACATATATATATATGCATGCTGGCTCTTGCTAGGTAGCCATCACTGTACTGTTATTGCTGCATATATATCTCTGCATGTGAACTGGCCCAGTGGCCCTTTGCTTGTGCTCAGAATGCGTGGTGACGTTGTGATCCACCCTGAGCTTGTTTTGCTTCTCTTGACTGGTCGTGTGACCCCTTGTTCTCCCCCACTTTGCCTATGGGGGTGTGTCAAACTATATGTGCTGCATAGTGTCTAGGCTGTAGTGGGGTAGCCCACATGGGGTACAACCTAGTTAGGGTTTACTACTTGTACTCCTGCATCCTGTTAGTTCACCCATTCCTGCTGCTAGATTCTAACAAGGGGAGTGGTGCAGGTGAGGGGAGTGGTGCAGGTGAGGGGAGTGGTGCAGGGTGAGGGAACGCTATGAGGGTCTGTTGGAGCTTCGCATGTGACTTAGGGTAGTGGTGCCAGTGCAATCGTATAGATGAATGTGGTGTACATGCATGAGTTGTATCGCATGTTGAGTAGCACTGTATATTCATGGTTGTAGCATTCATGTTCTCACTCTTACCATGTGTGTACTCCTCTTTCATTCTCAGAAGCTGACAAACGATGCCGATCCGGAGGTGGCAGAGGCAGCAGCCATGGCCATAGCACAGCTGCAGGAGAAATGGCAACAGCAGCAGCAGCAGCAGCAGCAGCAACGGGAGGAGGAGGAGCAGGGCGGGGCAGCAGGCACAGGTTTAACCGGTGCCTTGTCTCTGGAGCAGGCATTCAGCCGTGCCGCTGCCAAATGGGAACGTGCTGCTGGTTCTGGGGGTGCAACTGATGGCGGGCACGCAGAGGAGAGCAGTGATGGCAGTGCAGATGGCAGTGGTGATGGAAGTGCAGATATTAATGCTGATGGTGACAGTGGTGGCTGTAGATAGGCCCCCCCGTGACAGGGCTACAAGTTAGGGATTCTCACGACTCACGAGCCATTCAGTGTGTGGCCAGCAAGAAAGCCTTCATGTGGCCCACATTCTATTAGCGACCGAGGAGTTACCTGTAACACGAATAACCTTCACGTGGCCCATATGTGTATGGCGTCTGTATATAATTGAACCCTGGGTGCCTTTGCACCATGCTAGTGACAGGCATTTCACAGCCTGAAAGTGGACGGACCACGTGTGACTGGCCCTCTGCTCTTTCTACAGGTCTGGTTGCAACAGAAGCGTGGGAGTTGTGTCAGGTACTACCGTGGAGAATGTGGGTTGACGGAGAAGTGTTTTGTAAGATGGAACAAAAGCTTTTTTACTATTCCTGAATACCAGGCAGGTACCACGAGTACTTGACCTGAAACTGGTCTATTTGAGGGCTACGTATATCAGTCTTATCATCACACGCTGACCCGCTAACACGTCCCCGATAAAGCACCCCTCAAACAACTCGGTGGACGCATTCGCCGCACCCGCCCCGCGCCATTATTCCCCCATCATCGAACCCTAAAAACGTTTCATCAGTTCCCTAGGGCATTGGGCTCGGCTTGTCACTTTTCTCTTCCATCACTTATACCTAAGTCCGTTCGTCCGCCTGTGCAGTTTTGCCTGCGAACGCCAAGAATTTATTTGCACTGCACCTGCATCTGACTCCGTTTCCGCCCCGCGCGCGAGTCACGCGGCGGAGCGAGCGACGGTGGTGCGCGGGGAGGGTTGGCACGCGCGGAGGCATGGCGGACGACGAGGTGGTAGAGGTGCGCGCAGGGGGGGACGACGAGCAGGGCGAGGTGAAGGACGGCGCAAGCGATTACGAGGACTACGGCGACGAGGACGGCGACGATGACGGCGACGATGACGGAGATAATTACGGGGATGAGGAGGAGGAAGAGTCGGAGGAAGAGGTGGAGGAGGATACGCAAGGGGTGGTTGAGGAGGAGGAGGTGCAAGAGGCGGACACCCCGCGAGGAAACGACAGCCAGTACAAGGCGAGTCGCTTTCACCCGTAACCCCCCCCGTGCTGCGCTGCGCTGCACGTGCGTAGTTCGGCTCCTCGCTTTCGCCGGCCACTGTTCGTTCTCACACCTCTTTCCGCTCTCCCGCCTCTGCTTTCTCCCTCCCCTCGCCATAACGCCGGCACCACCAACGGCCGCGCGAATGTCGCCACCGGCACCAACCGATCCCGACCGTTGCAGGTGCTGTCGGAGGCGGACATAGTGCGGAAGCAGGCGCGGCTTGTGCGCGAGATCGTGAGCTCCCTTAACGTCTCCGAGTCCACGTTTGAGTCGACTCAAAAGCCTGTCCCAACCGTTCTCAACCGTTGCAGGTGCTGTCGGAGGCGGACATCGTGAAAAAACAGGCGCGGCTTGTGCGCGAGATTGTGAGCTTCCTCAACGTCTCCGACTCCGCCGCCGCGCTGCTGCTGCGCTCCTTCAAATGGAGCGTCAACCGCGTCACGTGAGTCAACCGCGTCACGTGAGTCAACCGCGTCACGTGAGTCAACCGCGTCACGTGAGTCAGCCGCGTCACGTGAGCCGCGCACTCTCTTGCTGCCGCTCCCATCCGCCACCCCCGCCATCGCTGCGCGCTTCGCCATCCATTTCGCGTCATCTCCTTGCGGCGCACCATGCCTCCGCGCATCAAGCCTCCGCGCACCGTGCCTCCGCGCGCGTTGCCGTCGTTCATCGTGCCTCCCCTGGTCTTCCTCATCGCTCTTTCCTCAACCCCTGCCTCCCCCCCCCCCCCCCCCCCCAAACGTCTCCACCTTGTTCTTCCCACCACCCCCACTCCCCCCCTCTTCCCCCTTTGCGTCCGCCAGCGACGCGTGGTTTTCGGACGAGGAGGGGGTGCGCAAACGCCTGGGGCTATATGCGCCCGCCTCCCCCCCAGAAGCGTCGTCCTCCGCGGCTGTCCCCGCTACAGTGCGCTGCGGTATCTGCTTCGACGACCAACCCCTCGAATCGACGGTCGTGATTGCGCTGTGCGGGCAGCACCGCTACTGCGTGCCCTGCTGGCAGACCTACGTGGCATCCGCCATTGCTGACGGGGCGGGGTGCCTGTCGCTGCGCTGCCCTGCGCCCAAGTGCGGCGCAGCAGTGGAGGACGCGCGCATCCTCGCGCTCCTCGCGGACGCGGCTGCGCCCGCTCAGGGGGACGCGCTGGGGGAGGGCCGGGGGGAAGCGGGTGGGGAAGGGGACGTGCGCGCCGAGGAGAAGGGGAAGGGGAAGGAAGTGGGGGATGGCAGGGGAGCGGATACAGGTGGAGCAGGAGCAGGAGCAGCGGGAACAGCAGGGGCAGCAGGAACGGCACGTGAAGCTGCACCAGCCGGTGGCGCTGCTGGCTCGTCCCAGGGTGTTGGGCGCAGTGGCAAGGCGCGGAGGGTCAAAAGCGCTCCCTCTGCGCCCCTGCCTGCTGCTGCTGAGCCTGGATGCAGGGAGGGTGCGGCTTGTGCATCGGGCGCACAAGGAGCGGCAGAAGCACCAATGCCCTCAGCAGCGTCAGGGGGAGCAATGGCGGCTGCAGCAGGCGGAGTGGCAGCAGCAGGGGGAGGGGGAGAAGAGGCCAGTGGGGGAGCGGCATTCCCATGTGGGGCGGGGGTGGCGGCAGCAGCAGCGCAGCGGTACCGGCGGTACCAGCTGCGGTCGTTTGTGGAGGCGAGTGAGAGCGTCAAGTGGTGCCCCTCGCCCGGCTGTGACTTCGCCATCCACGCTGAAGGGGGCGCGCCCATCTCCCGCGCCCTGCCAGGCGCGGGCGCGCGCGGGGGGAAGCTGAAGGGGGTGATGGCGGAGGAGGAGGAGGAGGGCGGAGGGGGAGGGGCGGTGTGGGGCGGGAGCAGGAGCCGGGACGTGCGGTGTGCGTGTGGGCACGAGTGGTGCTGGCACTGCCTGCAGGAGCCCCACCGGCCAGTTGACTGCGAACTCGTGCGCAAATGGGTCGTCAAAAACAGGTCCGTGTTTTGCCTTGTTCTGTCTCTGCTGTGGGCATGGGGCAGCCTCCCCTCATCCCTCCCCACTTTCTCCCCATCCGCCCTCCTCTCCTCCGATTCCCCCCACTCCCCCATGTGTACTGCGCACGGGCGGCAGTGCGGAGTCGGAGAACATGAAGTGGATTCTGGCGAACAGCAAGGCATGTCCGCGCTGCCAGCGAGGTGCCTTTCCAGTCGACCCAAAAGTCATCCCATCCCTCCCCCCTCCTCCCCCCTCTGCCCCCACACCCCTTTTCCCCTTGTGATCTGTGCTGCCTGTGGCAGTGCGGAGTCGGAGAACATGAAGTGGATTCTGGCGAACAGCAAGGCGTGCCCGCGGTGCCAGCGGCCGATAGAGAAGAACCACGGGTGCATGCACATGACGTGCTCGCCGCCGTGCCGCCACGAGTTCTGCTGGCTCTGCCTTGGCGACTGGAAGGACCACGGCGAGGGCACCGGCGGGTTCTACGCCTGCAACCGCTACGAGACCAGCAAGAAGAAGGTGCGCGCAGGGGGGGGGAGGGGGGAGGGGGATCTGCAGGGGGATGGTAGCGTGTGGCAGAGGGAGGAAGGGGAGGGCAGTGAAGGGTAGTGGTGGTGGTTGAAGGCCGACAGGGAGGGGGGAGGGGTGGGAGAAAGTAGAGCATGCGGAGGAGCTTTGAAAAGACTCGAAAAGCATTTTCCTCTTCCATCCTCTCTTCCCCCGTCCCCCTTTCCCTCCCCCGCAGGGCGAGTACAACGTGGAGGAGGAGCGGCGGCAGCGCGCGCGGCAGTCACTGGAGCGGTATCTGCACTACTTTGAACGGTGGGCCAGCAACGAACAGTCGTGGCGGCGCGCACAGGAGAGCCTCAAAGAGGTGAGGACGGGGGGGAGGAAAGAGAGTGGAGGTGATTATGGGGAGAGGGAGGCAAGACAGAGCAGGTGTGTGGGGAGTCAAGTGACGACGGCATTGAGCTTCCATGACATCTCTTTCCCTTGCCCCATTCCTCTTTCCCTTCCCCTCTCACCATGCGCAACACTTTTCAGCTGACCCCCTCGTCTCCCCATTCCCACTCTCGTTGGCAGGTGGAGCAGCACCAGGCGGAGCAGCTGAGGGGGCTGATGGGGTTACCAGCGGCGCAGATGAAGTTTCTATCGGAGGCGTGGCAGCAGATCATAGCGTGCAGGCGCATGCTCAAGTGGACCTACGCCTATGGCTTCTACCTCTCCGACCACCAGCCCGCCCGCCGCAACCTCTTTGAGTACCTCCAGGTCTGTCTCAGGTGCCTTGCCCCCAGGTGAGCTCTCAGGTGCCTTCAGGTGAGTCGTCAGGTGCTTTCAGATAAGTCCTTGGATGTTTCAGTTAGGGACCTTAATGCCTTCATTATGCCTTCAGGTGGCTCCCACCTGCATATCCTGTAATTGTGCTGCTGTCACGGCCGGTGCAAGGCTGCCTGCCAGTTATGTCACCAATAGCCTCAACTCAGCCCCACCAACCAATGCAACCTCGTATCGTAACTTCAAATCTCCTCCTTAACCCACCCCTCCTGCCCCCTCCTCGGTGGTCGCAGGGCCAGGCGGATGCAGCGTTGGGGTGGCTGCACAAGGCAGCACAGAAGGACGTGGAGGCGTTTGTGCCCTCGCACTTCGAGGGCTCATTCGACGCGCACGCCAACCCCTCCCCTATTCAACTTCTTTCACCCCACCCACTTCCCTTCCTTTCGATGTGCATGGTGTTGCATGGAGCAGGGCCAGGCAGACGCAGCGTTGGGGTGGCTGCACAAGGCGGCAGAGAAGGATGTGGAGGCGTTTGTGCCCTCGCACTTCAAGGGCTGCTTCGACGCGCACGCCAACCCCACCCCCGCCGCCCTCTCCCCCCAGCACCGCCTGTCCGAGTTCCTCGCCTTCCGCTCCCACCTCACGCGCCTCACGGCCGTCACGCGCACCTTCTTCCATAACCTGGTTACCGCGCTTGAATCCGGACTCTCGGAGATTCCCGAGGATGTGCCGACAGGGGAGGGGGATGCTGGGGTGGGGTCGAGCAAGGCCGCGGGGGAGGGCGGGGAGGGCGAGGAGGGGAGGAAGAGGCGGAGGAGTGGGAGTGGGGTGAACCATGTGCATTTTGCTGATGGGGGGTTGGTGGGGGATGGGCGTGGAGGGGTGAGGATGCGCGTTGATGGGGGACCGGGGGGAGGGGTGAGCCTTGGTTTGGCGCAAGGGCAAGGGCAGGGGCAGGTGGCGGGTGGGGGAGGCGCAGCAGGGGAGGGCGAGTACTGGTCGTGCATGCACTGCACGTATGGCAATCCCACCAGCGCTGGCAGCACCGTGTGTCGCATGTGCCACCTGCCCCGCCACCCCCACTGATGCCCCTCTCCCTCGCCCCTGGATCATGATGATTCATGATTCATGCCATGCATGTATGCATGCAGGTATGCATGGTGCATGTGTGCATGGTGCATGTGTGCATGGTCCATGTGTGCATGGTGCATGTGTGCATGGTGCACGTGTGCATGGTGCATATGTGCATGTTGTACACATGAGGTGGGAACGCTGTGGTGTCGCATGGCACATGCTGTGTAGGGCGCACGTGGGAAGAAGTTTGTGGCTGTTGATGTATCAAAGAGCAGTGTCTCACTGGCAGTGGCAGTTGGAGAGCATTGTATTGTAATGTTATAAGGACCTTTTAGCACAGAAATTGTTTGGTATTGGATATCCAGTATGTAAGGATATCTAAGAGCATGGAGACCCAGTGGCAAAAAACCAAATCATGTACCAGCAGGCATGCTTGAGGTGTGAGCATGGGTGGGTAACAGGAGGCATCATCATAGTCATGACCATCCACTTGAACCCCACGCATGCACCACAGCTCTGGCCTATGAACAAGCACAGAAGCACAGGGAAACTACCGTAGAAATTCGAATGGGCTCAAGCCCTGTTTCTGCCTGTCTCTTTGGTTGCAGGTGTGGAGCGTGTGGGCATGAGGGCAGCTGTAGAGGAGTGGTACGGGCAGCCCTACATGGAGGTCTGGTGCAAGGCACTGCCTGTGCCCCTGCGGCTGCGTGCACCCAGTGCTGCGTGCACAACAGGCACACGGGCGTAGAGGGATGAGGGAGATGGGTGCGGTGGTGATAGCGAGGCAGTGGCTTGTAGGTAGGGTGATGAGGAGCGAGACACACACAGAGTGGAGTGGGGGAAGGCAAGGGAGCAGGTGGAGAAGTTGTGAGAGTGTGGGCGCAGAGTGAGTGTGAGTGAGGGTGGACCATGGACGGGCGGGGTGAGTGTGGAGGTGAATAGGTGGGAGATGGGAGGTGGGGAGGTGAGAAGGCTTGGAGGCGAGTAGCGAGAAGAGGGAGCGGCGTCAAAGCAGGGCAGCAGCGAGCCAGGACTCAACGCGGTGGTCCTCCTGCCCTGATCCCGTGACCAGTGCGAGAAAGTCCTTGTAGTCTATCTGCTTCGACCTCAAGCCCCCGTTGCCCTCTGCCCCATCTGCCTTGCAAGAGATCAGAGCAGCGCGGCAGCGAGCCAGGACTCGACGCGGTGGTCCTCCTGCCCTGACCCCGTGACCAGTGCCAGGAAGTCCTTGTAGTCTATCTGCTTCTCGCCCGCCGCCCCGCTGCCCTCTGCTTGGAGCGACCCCGCCTCGTTGCCCTGCATGCGTTGGTGGGGAGACGCACCGTGGGGCAGTCAGGTGGAGGGGTCAGGTGGAGGGGTCAGGTAAAATGGAGTGGGTTTTGATGGAGGGGTGCAGTGTAGGGGTGTAGTGGAGTGGAGGGACAGTGCACGTGGAAGGGCAGGGATGAGCAGGGAGGAGAAACAAGGATGGGGTGATAGGGCGAGACAGTTGAAACAAGTGTGGGCGAGGGAATGAGACAAGTGGGGAGAAACACCATAGCATGAATGAATGGCATGCGCAGCAGCTCACATATTCAGCGGCCGTGGCAGTTGCAATTATCTCGCGCATCTCCTCCAGATCTCCCATGCCCAGCCGGCAGCACACCGCCGCAAACTCCTCGACGCTCACCGCTCCCGACCCATCCGCATCCATCTCCTGGAAGGCGTGTTTGATTGCGGCGGCATGGCGGTCGCGGTGCAGCACAGTGGTGGCTGCGACGAACTCCGCGTACTCTATACTGCCACTGCCGTCCACGTCCACCTGGTGCGTGCGCAAAGACGCCAGTTCGTGGGGGAAGGTGGGGGGAAGAGGGCATGCTGTTGCACGGGTGTAGGGCATGTGCATGTGCATGTGCGTGTGCGTGTGCGTGTGCGTGTGTGCAGCACGGTGGTGGCCGCCACAAACTCCGCATACTCGATGCTGCCATTCCTATCCACGTCCACCTGCATGGGCCAGGGGAAGGGTGTGCCTTTGCCATGTGTAAGGAGTAAGAGACCACCAGAACGATCATGTGGAGAGTGTGGCATGTGGAGAGGTGCGAGGGGAAGCGCATGTAATGTAAGTATGTTTGTGTGCATGCAGGCGCACATGCACGCGCGTGTGCAAGGCTGCGAGGCGGATGTCATCATCACTTATGTGCATGTGCATGTACATGCGCTTGCGCTTGTGCGGGTGGGCAGCATGTGAGCAGCAGCACGCACGAAGGCAAAGATGCGGCGGATGTCATCGTCGCTGAGAGCCGCCCCCACGCTGCGCAGCGCAGCAGTGAGGTCCTGGAGGCTGAGCGCGCCCCCCTGGTCCGCGCCCACCGCACAGAACACCGCCCTCAGCTCCCTCTCCTGCTCCTCCCCCATGTGCCGCGTCGTCACCTGGGGGGGAGGCGGGAGGGTGTGGGGTGGGATGGGCGCATGAGGTGCAGAGGGATGGATGGATGAGGGTCAGAGCGAGGAGACGAGGGGTGAGGGCGGGGATGGGGAGAGGATGGTGCGAGACAGACAAGGATGGGATGGGAGAGGGAGTGCACAGATGCGTGTGAAGCGGCACGTGCAGAGTGAGCGAGGGGAGGGGTGGGAGGTGTGGGGTGTGGGGGTGTGAGGTGTGGATGGGGTGTGGGAAGAGGGAAGTGACGGACGAGCAGGGTGAGGTGGCGCAGCTTGGACATGGCGCTGAGTCGCTTTATGCGCGGCATGTGGCATGGGCATGGGGTGTGAGGCAGGGGGCAGGGCAGCGGCCAACTGACCAGAAGGGCGAGGTGGCGCAGTTTGGACATGGCGCTGAGGCGCTTCATGCGCGGCAGCATGATGCTCTGCAACGGCCGCTCCTCCGCCTCCTGCCCCCGGATCCATGGGTCCCCTGCTCACACGACGTGTGGGTTGGCGCGGCATGGGGTGGGGTGGGGTGGGATGGGATGGCATGGGTTGGGATGGCATGGGTTGGGGTGGCACACAGATGCAACAAGGCAGGGAGCGCAGTGAGGGAGTGGGGTGAGTGAGCTCTGCGCCATGGCGGGTCACACAGAACAGAACACATGCAAGGCCAGAACAGCTGAAAGCTGTGCCACCGCCCTCCGCCCACCACCCCCCGTCCACCCACCCACATCCCATGACCCACATCCCATGACCCACATCCCATGACCCACATCCCATGACCCACGGCCCATGACCCACGGCCCATGACCCACATCCCATGACCCACATCCCATGACCCACATCCCATGACCCACATCCCATGACCCACATGCCATGACCCACGGCCCATGACCCATGACCCACGGCCCATGACCCATGACCCACGGCCCATGAGCCATTAGTGCCCATGGGTGGCCGTGGCCTGCCCAATGGTGGCCACGGGCGGTACTAGGCTCACCCAGCAGCTGCTCGGCAGTGGGGCGGGCGGAGGGGTCGCGGTGGAGCATGCGCGAGAGCAGCGCCTTGGCGCCCGGGGAGATGAGCGGCCAGGGGTGTGACGACAGGTCCAATGGTGCCGTGCGGATGGCCTCAAATATCGCCAGCACTGAGTCTGGCGGCGAGGACGGCGGAGAAAGTGGTGGGGGGGCACGCGCATGAGGGAGTGGGAGACTGGGTTTGGAGGTGGTGGGAGAAGTGGTGCGATGAGACTCGGTATGAATGGGTGACAGGAGGGAAAAAAAATGAAGGGTTGAAGGGAAAAGAGGAATAGGGGGAAGACTGAGAATAGCGGAGTAGCAATGGATGGGGACAGCAGGGGATGGGGTGGGGGCAGAGAGGACGGGGAAGGGCGGAGACAAGGGAAGGGCGGGGCAGCAAGGGATGGCGGAGCACCTCCTTGGAAGGGCGGCGTGCCGGCGAGCAGTGTGTGCAGCATGATGCCAGCGCTCCACACGTCACAGGGATGTGAGTATCGCTCCCCCAGCACCTCCGGTGCCATGTACATGGGACTGCCCGCCATCGCCTCTAGCTCCTCGCCTGCTCGCAGCCCATGGGGTTGGGGTGGCACGGGAGAAAAGGAGGAGAGGAGTAGGGGGCTTGGGCAATGAGAGGCGGAGAAGCGGAGTTTGGAATGGAGAGAGGCGGGCAGTGGCATTTGAATAGAAAGTGGAGGAGAGACGGCCGGACTTGGGGCGGGCCGCGGGCAGGTCTCGCGGGAAGAGAAGGGGACGGGAGGGGAGGGGTGTCGGGCTCGCCTGGGTGGCAGAATGCGGCGGAGCCAAAGTCAATGGCTTTGAGTGTGGCGTGGTCTGACTGGTCGCTCAGCAGGAAGTTGCCGAGCTTGACATCCCGGTGCACGATGCCCTGTGCGTGACACGCCCTCACCACCTCCAACACCACCCGCATTATCGCCGCTGCTGCGCGCTCGCTGTACTCGCCCTGGTGGGTGGGATGGGGAGGAATGGGGAAAGAGGGAGGGGGGAAGTGGAGAGGGCAGGCGTGAGGGGAGGCGGGGGAAGGCAGAGAGCGGAGAGCAGGAAGTTGTCGAGCTTGACGTCCCGGTGCACTATGCCCTGGGCATGGCACGCCCTCACCACCTCCAGCAGCAGCACCCTCATTATGCCCGCTGCCGCCCGCTCGCTGTACTCGGCCTGGGCAGGGGGAAGGGAGGAAGGAGGAGGGGGAGAGAGCAGGAAGTTGCGGAGGAGGTTGACGTCCCGGTGCACTATGAGGTGACTTTTGAGTCGACTCAAAACATGCCGATCGCATGGCATGGCATGGCATGGCACGCGCCCACCCCCTCCAGCACCACCCTCACTATCGCAAACGCTGCATGCTCGCTGCACTCGCCCTGGGGTTGGGAAGGGCGGAAGGGGGAAAGAGGGACGGGGAAAGAGGAGAGGGCAGGCGTGAGGGGAGAGTGGGAGACAGGCAGCGGTGCATTTTGAGTGGAGTCAACAGTCACCTCACCTGTTGTGCGATGTGGTGCGTGAGCGTGCCCCCTTCACATAACTCCATGACGATGTGCACAGCCGTCTGGTCCTCAAACACGCCCTCCATTCGCACCACGTGCGCATGCCCGCGCAACATGCCCAGCACCTGCACCTGGTGTGGGGGGGGAAGGTGGGGAGATGTGGGGGAGAGGGGGGGATGAGGGGGGAAGGGATAGAGGAGCAAAGAGGAAGAGGAGGGAGAGGAGGGAGGGGAGGGAGGGCGTGTGTGAGGCAGGGAAGCTGAGTCCGCTGCACGTGTCAATGCCCCAACGCCCCCCATTCCTCATTCTCCTCCACCAAACAACCAACCCCCTCCCCCCATCTTCCTTGTCTATCCTCTCCCCCACCACCCTCCCCCTTTTGCGTGCGCGCACCTCGCGCTGCACGTCTCTCGCGGTGCCTTCGGAGTGGATGGTCTTTTTGAGGATGCTCTTAACGGCCAGCCGCTGCTTTGAGTCGACTCAAAACACGCGTACCTCGCGCTGCACGTCGCGTGCGGTGCCTTCGGAGTGGATGGTTTTCTTGAGAATGCTCTTAACGGCCAGCCGCTCGCCCGTGTGGCGGTGCGTGCACGCGCTGATCACGCCGCTCTGCCCGCGCCCAATGAACCCGCCCAGCTCGTACAGCTGTTCCAGCTTCACCGCACTGTACCGCTTCCCCGTGATCGTCCCCACGTGGTCGCTGCGCGCCGTGCCGTCCGCCGCCGGCCAGCCGTCCCCGCGCCACGACGAGTCCGCGGAGGCATAGCCGCTGGGGGAGCGGCGGGCGCGGGGGAAGGAGATGGGGAAGGCGGAGGAGAGGAACGACGAGGACGACCGGTTGCGGTGCCGGTTGGAGCGGCTGCCGGCTAGATTGCCGGCGCCATCAGCCGGTCGTGTGACGGCGTGGGCGAGTCGGGATGGGAGGGAGAAGATGCGCGAGGCGAGGCGGTAGGCGGAGCGGCGGGCGGACGGCGGAGCGGAGTGTTTGGAGGCGTCGGCGGAGTGGGGACGGGTCATCGCATGGCGGAGAGGGGGGGGAAGGGGATGCGGGGAGAAAGGGGCTGCGCGCGATGCCGCCGAGTGGGATGGTCCGTGGAAAGAAGGATGGGCGGTGGGCACACCGGAACGGAGGCGAATGGGCGAATGGAAGGTGGCTAATGGATCAATGCGGTACGAGGCAGCGCCTGCCGATCACCGCGCCGCGCCGCCCTGTGACACGCCGGTTATCGTCTATCAGACTCCTTCCACCCTATCGCGCCTTCCCCCACTCTATCGCACCTTCCCCCTCTCTATCGCGCCTCCCCGCACAGTACTCCCATTCGCGGGGCGCATGGCGGGCGCACAGTCTTGGCGGCACGCGTCGGCGGAATGATCAGCCAGCACTCGACTCTTTCGCGGCGAGCTCGCAGTATAGACGCGCGCGGCAAGCGGCAAGCGGCAAGAGGCAAGCGCAGCACGCGGATCACGACGAGAACGACGCGAGGAGTAGTGGGAGTGCGCAACGCTAGAGGTGCCTATCGCCGAGAGCCGCACAGAAGTGTTGCGGCGAGTGTGAGTGTCGAATATGCCGTTGGCCGGCTGTCGGTCCTGTTGTGTTGGGAGTGCAGCTTTTAAAAAATGCTGCACCGCGCTGGACGCGAGTGGAGGCGAGGCCGAGAGAGGCGGTGATGGAGGAGGTAAGTAGACGATGATCGAGGAACGTTTGTGGTAATGCTGCCGAGTTGACAGCATTGACGCTGTTGGGGGTGTGTTGTGTGATTTGTCTGGACTCTTGGATTCCCGACTCGATACACCACCCTCGCGCTCGTGCAGTATGACGGCTGTACATTATGATACAATATAGCTGTATGTCGCTTGGACGTTAACACAAAGCGGAGGGGGATAAGGCATTAACTTCAGCAAACACCCATGCTGAGGCACATCCCCATGACACTTCGTCAAAACTAAATAAAAGCGTTAAATCAGCCTTGAGCGCACAGCCAGCGGAGATGTAAAATCAGCAACAAGGAGAAGCAGAGCACCGCATCCGGACCACTAAGCCCCTGCCGGTTGCGTGGGCGCACCTGCTGCACTAGCAGCAGCCTCAG
The DNA here is from genome assembly GCA_947470075.1 of Closterium sp. Yama58-4. Lineage (NCBI taxonomy): Eukaryota > Viridiplantae > Streptophyta > Zygnematophyceae > Desmidiales > Closteriaceae > Closterium > Closterium sp. Yama58-4. The sequence continues at coordinate 99,991 of CANIUD010000601.1, forward strand.
CTGCAGCCGCCGCTGCCGCTGCAGCAGCCGAAGTGGCTGTTTTCGGCACAGACGGAACACCAGCACCATCACCCGCCACAGCAACAGCAGCAGCGCCGGCCGTAGCAGCAGCAGCACCGGCCTTGTTCCTGGCAGCCTCCAGTACAGCCTTCACTTGTGCGCCTGTGAGCGTCTCCCTCTCTAACAGCGCCCCTGCAAGTGCATGCAACTCTGCTTCATGCTTCACCAGGATGGCCCGTGCGTTGTCATGCGCGCGCTGCAGCAGCGCCCGCACCTCCCTCTCAATGGTGAGCCGAGTCTCCGTGCTCATAGACCGCCCGTCGTCCTCGTAATCATGTGCCACCACACCCACCGCCTCGCTCATCCCATACTTTGTCACCATCTCCCTCGCAAGCCTCGTCGCCTGGACAATATCACTCGACGCACCAGAAGTCACCTCCCCCGGACCAAACACCAATTCCTCCGCAACCCGCCCTCCCATGCAGACGTCCAGCCGGGCCAGCATCTGCGTGCGCGACACGCTCACCTCGTCGGTCTCCGGCAGTTGCGCCACCATGCCGAGCGCCACGCCCCGTGGGACGATGGTGGCCTTGTGCACGGGGTGTGCGCCCGCCGTGTGCACGGCCACCAGCGCGTGCCCGCCCTCGTGGTACGCCGTCAGGCGCCGCGTCTGAGGGGAGATGACGGCGGACTTGCGCTCGGCGCCCATGAGGATGCGGTCCTTGGCGTGCTCCAGGTGCGCTAGCGCCACCGCACGCTGCCCCTCCATGGCTGCCCGCAGAGCCGCCACGTTCACCAGGTTCGCCAGGTCCGCCCCGCTGAAGCCTGGCGTGCCGCGTGCTATGACTGACACGTCCACGTCATCTGCTCGGGGGATCTGGAGGGCGGAGGGGAAGAGGAGGGTGCACATGACGGGAAAATCACGGCACACTTGCGCTCGGCGCCCATGAGGATGCGGTCCTTGGCGTGCTCCAGGTGCGCTAGGCCCACCGCCCTCTGCCCCTCCATGGCCGCTCGTAAAGCAGCGACGTTGACGAGATTCGCCAGGTCTGCCCCGCTGAAGCCTGGCGTGCCGCGCGCTATCACCGACACGTCCACGTCGTCTGCTCGGGGAATCTGAGGGGGTGGGAGAGAAGAAGTGGGGGGAGGGGAGAGGAGTGATGGGGTTGGTTGGGAGTTAAAGGGGAGGAGAGGAGGGAAAGATGGAAGTTTGCATAGGCTGCTGAATATGCTCATCAAACATTCTATGCACAGCGTGGAATTTGATGGGGAAGGAGTGAGGGGGGAAGGGGCAGCGGAAGGTGAGGAAAGTAATGAAGCCAAATATGGAAACACAGTTTCTTGCACCCATGAATGGAGCACCTATGCATGCAACACCCCCCCCCACCGCACTGCACCTTGCGCAGATGATGCTCCAGAATCTGCCGCCGCCCCTCCACATCAGGGTTCGGCACAACCACATGGCGGTCAAACCGCCCCGGGCGCACGAGCGCCTTATCTAGGCTCTCCGGGAAGTTGGTAGCGGCCACCACAATGACGCCCTGGTTCTGCTTAAAGCCATCCAGCTCCACGAGCAGCTGGTTGAGAGTCATCTTCATGTACTGCTGGTCCTTGGGGTTGCGGCTGCCCCCGATGGCGTCGATCTCATCGAGAAACACGATGCAGGGCGCGGCTTTCTTGGCCGCGGCGAAGAGCTCGCGCACGCGGCGCGCGCCGACGCCGACAAACATCTCCTCGAACTCAGAGCCTGAGGCGTAGAAGAAGGGCACGCCCGCCTCGCCCGCGATGGCGCGCGCTAGCATCGTCTTGCCCGTTCCTGGTGGGCCCACCAGCAGCACTCCCTTTGGCAGTTTTCCCCCCAGGCGTGTGAAGCGCTGTTGGGGGGGGGGGGGGGCAGGGCATGGGGCATGTGGGGGAGGGGGCAGAGGAAGGTGAGTTCAAGGTGCGAGGAGGAGGGAAAGGATAAGTGCGCCAAGAAGGCGCGCGCCGACGCCGACGAACATCTCCTCGAACTCGGAGCCCGACGCGTAGAAGAAGGGCACTCCCGCCTCGCCTGCTATGGCGCGCGCTAGCATCGTCTTGCCCGTGCCTGGTGGGCCCACCAGTAACACTCCCTTTGGCAGCTTTCCCCCCAGGCGTGTGAAGCGCTGTGAAGGGAGGGAGGCAGGAAAAGGGCCACAATGGAGAGGGGGCAGAGAAGGTGAGTTCAAGGTGCGCGGAGGAGGGAAAGGATAGGTGCGCCAAGAAGGCGCGCGCCGACGCCGACAAACATCTCCTCGAACTCGGAGCCCGACGCGTAGAAGAAGGGCACTCCCGCCTCGCCCGCTATGGCGCGCGCTAGCATCGTCTTGCCTGTCCTGGCGGGCCCACCAGCAGCACTCCCTTGGGTAGCTTGCCCCCCAGGCGCGTGAAGCGCTGGATGGGGGGGCACGGGAAGTGGGGGCGCGGAGAAAGGTGCACGCGGGGAAGGGTGCATAGGGGGAAGGGTGCATAGGGGGAAGGGTGCATAGGGGGAAGGGTGCATAGGGGGAAGGGTGCATAGGGGGAAGGGTGCATAGGGGGAAGGGTGCATAGGGGGAAGGGTGCATAGGGGGAAGGGTGCATAGGGGGAAGGGTGCATAGGGGGAAGGGTGCATAGGGGGAAGGGTGCATAGGGGGAAGGGTGCATAGGGGGAAGGGTGCATAGGGGGAAGGGTGCATAGGGGGAAGGGTGCATAGGGGGAAGGGTGCATAGGGGGAAGGGTGCATAGGGGGAAGGGTGCATAGGGGGAAGGGTGCATAGGGGGAAGGGTGCATAGGGGGAAGGGTGCATAGGGGGAAGGGTGCATAGGGGGAAGGGTGCATAGGGGGAAGGGTGCATAGGGGGAAGGGTGCATAGGGGGAAGGGTGCATAGGGGGAAGGGTGCATAGGGGGAAGGGTGCATAGGGGGAAGGGTGCATAGGGGGAAGGGTGCATAGGGGGAAGGGTGCATAGGGGGAAGGGTGCATAGGGGGAAGGGTGCATAGGGGGAAGGGTGCATAGGGGGAAGGGTGCATAGGGGGAAGGGTGCATAGGGGGAAGGGTGCATAGGGGGAAGGGTGCATAGGGGGAAGGGTGCATAGGGGGAAGGGTGCATAGGGGGAAGGGTGCATAGGGGGAAGGGTGCATAGGGGGAAGGGTGCATAGGGGGAAGGGTGCATAGGGGGAAGGGTGCATAGGGGGAAGGGTGCATAGGGGGAAGGGTGCATAGGGGGAAGGGTGCATAGGGGGAAGGGTGCATAGGGGGAAGGGTGCATAGGGGGAAGGGTGCATAGGGGGAAGGGTGCATAGGGGGAAGGGTGCATAGGGGGAAGGGTGCATAGGGGGAAGGGTGCATAGGGGGAAGGGTGCATAGGGGGAAGGGTGCATAGGGGGAAGGGTGCATAGGGGGAAGGGTGCATAGGGGGAAGGGTGCATAGGGGGAAGGGTGCATAGGGGGAAGGGTGCATAGGGGGAAGGGTGCATAGGGGGAAGGGTGCATAGGGGGAAGGGTGCATAGGGGGAAGGGTGCATAGGGGGAAGGGTGCATAGGGGGAAGGGTGCATAGGGGGAAGGGTGCATAGGGGGAAGGGTGCATAGGGGGAAGGGTGCATAGGGGGAAGGGTGCATAGGGGGAAGGGTGCATAGGGGGAAGGGTGCATAGGGGGAAGGGTGCATAGGGGGAAGGGTGCATAAGGGGAAGGGTGCATAGGGGGAAGGGTGCATAGGGGGAAGGGTGCATAGGGGGAAGGGTGCATAGGGGGAAGGGTCCATAGGGGGAAGGGTGCATAGGGGGAAGGGTGCATGGGGGAAGGGTGCATAGGGGGAAGGGTGCATAGGGGGAAGGGTGCATAAGGGGAAGGGTGCATAGGGGGAAGGGTGCATAGGGGGAAGGGTGCATAGGGGGAAGGGTGCATAGGGGGAAGGGTGCATAGGGGGAAGGGTGCATAGGGGGAAGGGTGCATAGGGGGAAGGGTGCATAGGGGGAAGGGTGCATAGGGGGAAGGGTGCATAGGGGGAAGGGTGCATAGGGGGAAGGGTGCATAGGGGGAAGGGTGCATAGGGGGAAGGGTGCATAGGGGGAAGGGTGCATAGGGGGAAGGGTGCATAGGGGGAAGGGGGCAGGGAAGGTAAGACACAACGTTGGAGAACGTGGGAAAGGATAAAGATGTGGACAGTGGAGGAGGAGGAACGAGTGGCACGAATCAACTCCGCGAAGTGGGAAATATAGGGACCTAAGGGTCTTTCTAAAAGTACAGGAACCACCCAGCAGCGGGAATGCAAGGCATGATGAGGAGTTGTAACAGCTCAACCAGCATGGCGCACAGAAGGGAGGGGAGAGTGAGAGGGGGAGCGCACCTTGAAATCTCTGAGGTAGTGCACGATCTCTTCCAGTTCCGCCTTGGCCTCATAGTGGGGTATGCGAGGCATGATGAGCGAGCAGTAACGACTAGCATGGAGCACAGAGGAGGGGAGCGGAGGAGAGTGAGAGGTGACGCACCTTGGGGTCGCGCAGGTAGTGCACGATCTCTTCGAGCTCCGCCTTGGCCTCATCGACGCCCTTGACATCGCTGAACCGCGTGTCACTCTCCGCCATCGGCTGCACCTCCTCGTTCAACCCCAACCCTGCTCACGGGGATAGAGATGGGGGAGGGAGGGGGGGGTTGGGTTGGATTGTGGAGGAGGAGAGCAGTGCGGAAGTGAGCGGGAATGGAGGGATGGATGAAGGCGGTGAGGTGGGATGAGGGAGAGGCATGGCGAGGTAGGTGCTAACCAATCACTCATGCTGACTGCAAGAGGGCATGCACCGTGCCAGTTACACTCACATCCACCCATCCCATCACCCCGCCAGACTCACCCCCCACCACCCCCTCGTCCCACCCCCTTCCCCCATTCCCCCACTCACCGCGCCCCACGTCGCGCTCGCGAGCAATGGCCCAGAGCGCGCCGAGCACGAGGGCGGCCGTGCCCAGCGACCTGAGCGCGCGCCACGCGTGTCCGCGCGCGCCCTCGCTCGCCACCATGTGCAGCGGCGCGCTCGCCGTCCCCAGCGCGCCCTCCACCGCCACCGCGCCCACCGCCCCCGGCAGCGGCGCGCGCATGGACGACAGCGGCGCGGGGGAGGCGGGGAACGGGGAGGGGGAACGCGCAGCGCCTGCAGGTGGGTAATGGAAGGGGTTCCGGGAGAGACAGGGGGAAAGTATTGTGGGAGGGGAAAGGGGTGAGGGCATGAAGAGAAGGGATTGAGATCAGGAGCAGGAGGAAGGAGGCATGGGGTATCTGGCATGGGCGAGTGCGTGTGGTAGGGCAGCATGTGGAAAGGGGGCCGTACAGCCAAGGGGCGCGTGGAGTGGAGGAGATGCGCGCAGTACCTCGTTGCAGTGTGGCGAGGAGCGCGCTGCCATCAAGGCGGTCGACAGCCACCAGCGCGCGCACGTACTCCGCCAGCGCGTCCGGCGCGGCCTGCAGCTGTGCGCTCGCCTCAAACGCGCGGATCGCCTCCTCGGGGTTGTGCCGCGTCATCTCCGCCAGCCACGCCACCTGCTCCCGCTCCCCCGCCCCCGCCCTCCGCGCCGCTGCCGCCCGCCCCCAGCCGCCCGTGCTGGCGCTGCCTGCGCCGAAGGCGCTGGGGTAGGCAGCTGTGGGGCGCGCGGAGGTGAAGTGGCGCAGCGCGACGCGGAGAAGCGGCGGGTCCGCTTCACCGCGCGCGCTGCTGCATGGCTGCCAGCCGACCCCCGCCCGCACGCCCTCGCCTCCCGCGCATCCCCCAGCCCCGCGCGCACTCCGCGCAGGTGCTCTTCCCCCCAACGCAGAGGCCGCCCCCCGCCCGACCTGCTTGGCGCGCTCTTGCGCAGCTCGTGCGCCCTTCGGGGGGGGAGGCAACGGGATGGTGTAGGACAAGGAAAAGCGAGAGAATTTGTGTGAAGCGCGAGTCAGAGGGGGGGGCGGAGGAGAAAACGGTCATGCGCAAACGAAGGGGCAGCGTGGGGAGATAAAAGAGGAGCAGCGACAGGAAGTGAGAGGTGCCGATATAGCGGAGAGATGCGGGGAAGAGGGGAAAAGAGAGAGCGGCAGGGTGCTGACCACTCTAAGCATGGGCGCGCGTTGACGACCGACGAGAGACGGAGTCTGACGAAATTACGAGGGTGACGGCGAATCTGACGGAAAGTACGCGCTCGGACTCAGGCGGCTGACGGAGAGACGGACGCGCGGGTGGATGGCTGAGAGCACGTGCGTCGGACGCGTGTGCGGAGCCACAGCGGGAACAGCGGGGGCGAGCGGAATTGGGCGATTAAATCGTGAGCGTGGATTCGAGTCAGGGTTGCGATGCGATGCGATGCGAGGCGGTTATGTGCCTGGCAGCACCGCGGTCACGTCAACGAGCGTCGTGGTCGCGCACGCATAGTAAGGCCAGACGCGAGTGGCGTGTCGCGGTGTGTAGAAGGAACGCAAGAGCACGAGTGCCAGGCAGTCAGGCGTGTTTGGTGAGCAAAGCTTTTGACATGCTCGTTTCGCCACTGGTAACCGGCCTACGGTGTTGTGCGAGCTCGCGAAATGCTATTTTCATGGTCGCACCTTTTCGGTGGTGGTTTGGTAGGGTCAAATAAAACTACAGTACGTTCAAGTGCGGTATGAGCTACACCAATTTCTCCCTGCCTTACACCAATTTCTCAAGCTACAAGCATCAAGTGTGTATCTTAGCACCCCACAACAGCGTGGAAGCGGATAGCGAAGCTATCACTAACGGGTTCACGGCACCATGAGAGCATTCAATACTTGCTAGTCAACTCCACCATCACTCAAACTCCCACTCCCGCGTTTGTCGCTCGCAGTCCGGCCGCCATGGCCGCGCTTCCTCTCGCCCGCGCGCATCAGCTTTGCGCGCCTCTCATTCCGCCATTTTCGCCTTCCCCATATCTCCGCTCCGCCCCGCTACCGCCTCTCTCCGCCATCCCCGCGAGTCCGCTCTGTCGTCGCCGCACTCCGCTCGCCCCACTCCGCGGGGCGGCCAGGCGGCGCGCGATCGCGCTGAGGGCGCAGGCGGCGGCAGCCGCGGATGAGGGGAAGGAGCCGAGGGGCGGGGTTGCGGGCGAGCGAAGCAGCGGCGGGGTGAAGCGCGTGGTGGTTCTCGGCGGGAGCGGGCGCGTGGGGCGGTCGACGGCCGTGGCGCTGGCGGCGCTGGCGGCGTCCGACGACGAAGCGACGCGCGCGGACTTCCAACTGGAGCTCATCATCAGCGGGCGCAACAGGTGCGCGCCCGCCCGGAATGGCGCACTCTGCGCGTGGCGCTCTCTGCGCGTGACGTCTCTACGCGGAGCTCTGTCGGTGCTGCTTCCTCGCGGCGTGTGTGCATGCGCGCATGGCTGCATGTGCCCCTTGCCTCGGTGCTTGCGAAAATGTGTGGCCGCTCTCCACTCATTCCTTCTTCCCTCCGCTCTCGTCGTTCCCCCCCCCCCCCCAATCCCCGCCCACCCGCCCACCACCCTTCCATACGCGCGTGCATGCGCGCGCGCATCTATGTCGCAACGGGGGCGAGGCAGGGGGAGGGGCGAGGCGGTGTGTGAGGAGGTGAGGGCGGCAGCGGGGGCGGCAGGGAGTGCGGTGTTCATAGAGTGCGACATCACCCACGCCTCTGCACTTGACAGCCTCCTCTCAGGTGCTCCCGGTCGCACGTCTCCCATTGATCACGCCGCGCCGTGCACTCCACAGCCTCCTCACATCCCGCCCTCCTCTCAGGTCGCCCTCACATGCCTGGGTCTCGCATCCCATGCCATTCCGTGCCATGTTCTGCCATTTTCTGACACTGGCGCTGCTGCTGCCTCGCCCTGCATCACCTCTCCTTCCCTGCTCCCCCGCCCCTCCGCCTGCTCGCAGGAGCCGACCTGGTGGTGCACTGTGCGGGGCCCTTCCAGCGAGAACCGCACTGCACCGTTCTGGAAGCAGCCATCCGCACCAAGGTGGGGTGCCTGCCTCTCAGGCGTCTTCCTCCTCTCTCCCCTCCACACACCTTTCCACACCGCTCGCTTGCGCTGTCCATCACCTGCCCTGTGCTGTCGTAGCACCATACCATCTTCTCTGCCTTCCCTTCTCTCCCACCCCTCCCAACACCCCCTTCTTTTAGACGCCCTACGTGGACGTGTGTGATGACGTGGCATTCGCTGCCAACGCGCGGTCGCTGCACGGCGCTGCTGTGGCGGCGGGTGTGCCGGCCATCACCACCGCCGGCATCTACCCGGGCGTCAGCAACTGTCAGTGCGCTCAGAGGGGAGGGGAAGCAGGGTGCCAGATGTGTGCCAGCAGTTGTCTGCTTGATGCTGCCATGCTGCACGCCCAATTTGTTCCAGCCAGGGCATGTGGTGCATGACAGCATGAGCGACGTGCAATTCTCTGCTCTCTTATGTCACATGCTGTGCTGTCCTGTCCGCAGTGATGGCAGCGGAGCTGGTGCGGCTAGCAGGGGAGGAGGGGGCGCGCATGGAGGAGCAACAAGGGCAGCAGCAAGCCGCTCTCGGCCTTCGACCAAAGAGCCTGCGGTGCCACCACTCACTCACTCACTCACACGCTCATTCACTCACTCACTCACTTACCTGCACCCACCAAGTTCCAACTTCTCCATGTTCTGTCGTTTCCCAGCACCTGTCTCCTCTCCGGCTCCGCCATTCTCTCCACCCACTCCTCTCCTCCGTGCACTCCCGCTCGCTTCTCTTCCGCCCACAACAAACCTTGCCCTCTCCCCCCCTTTCCCGGCCTACTAGCTTCTCGTATTTCACGGCGGGCACGGGAGGGGCGGGTCCCACCATCCTGACCACCAGCCTGCTGCTGCTGGGGGAGCCTGCCACCGCCTTCAAAGACGGTGCGGGGGGAGATGATGGGGTTGAAAGGGGGAAGAGATGGGGATGTTGTGAAGTGAATGGGGGATGAAAGGTGTTCTGAAATGCGTGGGAGAAGACGGTGGAGGAATGGGTGGAGTGGGGTGGAGAGACTGAAACGTGGAGGAGGAGGGGGTGGGATGGAACGAGAGCACTGGAAAGATGCTTGCCTGTTCTTCATTTCCCGCCACCCCTGCTTCCCCCTGCTCGCGCTTGTGTCTTTGGTGCCTCACTCGCCCCGTGCCCTCCTCCCCTGCCCTCGCCCTCTTCTCCCCGCCAGGGCAGCGTCTGCAGCTGCCAGCGTACAGCCAGCAGCGTCTGGTGGACTTTGGCCCGGGCGTGGGGGAGAGAAGCACGTACCTGCTGTGAGCGACGGCGCGCCTTGCCTTGCCTTGCCTTTCCATGCCATGTCATGCCATACCTTGCCTTGCCATGACTGTGCTGCACATATGTCTGCAGCAGCTGTCGCCACTGCTCCTTAGGGCTCTGCCCTCGTCTCTGTCCCAATCCTCTCCCACTCCCTTCCCACTCCGCTCCCACTTCTCTCGCGCTCTTCGCCCGTTCCTGCCCACTCCTCCTGCCTCCCCTCCCCCCCCCCCAGCAACCTACCGGAGGTGGTGTCAGCGCACGAGGTGCTGGGGGTGCCCACCGTGTCGGCCCGCTTTGGCACGGCGCCTCACATGTGGAACTGGGCCATGCACCTGCTGCGCTCCCTGCTGCCTCAGGTGCGCCCTGCTGCCTCAGGTGCGCCCTGCTGCCTGCTTCCCCTCCCTGTTGGGAAGGTGGGGGACTGGACGCTGCACTGCATGCTCACACCACCCCCACCCATCACTCACCCTCTTCCCCTCCTCCCCCCCCTCCCCCACCTCGTCCCTTGTGCGCACATCCCCGCCAGTCAGTGCTGCAGGACCGCAGGGCAGTGCAGCGCATGGTGGGGGCGTTGGAGCCTCTGGTGCTCACACCACCCCCTCCACATCTTCCCCTCCACCCACTCCCTGGGGCCCACATCTGCCAGGCCGTGCTGCAGGACTGCAGCGCAGTGCAGCGCATGGCGGGAGTGTTGGAGCCGCTGGTGCGCGCCGCTGATGGCAGCGCGGGGGAGAGGGTCGCCATGCGGGTGAGAGGGGAGGGCGGTTGGGGGGAATGTGAGTAAGCGGCGTTGCATGCCGTGGGTTTCTCCAGAATCCATTGTTTTTCCTCCTTTCCCTCCCTTCTCTCGGTCTGTCTACTCTCTAGGTCTCCCCTCGACACCCCCCTACCTTCCCTCACTCGATCCCCCTCCCTCCTTCCTACTCGCGCCACTACTCCCCCCGTTCCTCTCTCCTGTGTTTCACATGTTTCAAGGTCGATTTGGAGACAGAGAATGGTCGCTCCACAACGGCTCTGTTCTCCCACCGCCGCTTATCAGTGTGAGTTCTCAGCACTGGGAGTGTTTATCCATGTGATTTTTTTATCAGTGTGAAATCTTATCAAAGTGAGCGCTTATCCGTATGAGTGCTACTCAGTGTGAGTTCGTGACATTGTAAGTACTTACTGGTGTGAGGGCATGGGGTTCATCCAACGGCATCACATCAACATCAACATCATGTCAAGGAAACTAAACAACATGTCATGCACCTTTCTGCTGCTCCTCACACTAACTCCCCCTGCGCCTCAACCGTCCCTCCCCCCACTCCCTGAGTGCCCCCCAGGAGTGTGGGCGTGGCTACAGCAGCATTTGCTGTCGCTCTGCTGGAAGGCACGTCCCTGCCAGGCGTGCACTACCCCGAACAGGTATGTAGGGCTGGAAAGGTGTTGGGGAAGGGCTGTGGCTGCAGCTGCCTCCTCCCTGCCACAGCACAAGTGGGGTGTAAAGAGAGCAGTGTAAGCACATACGAGTCGCATGTCTCAACTTTTGCTCTCACCCTTCTCAATTCCTCCTCTCATGCACAACCCTCCTCCCATTCACTACCTTCCGCCAATGCACTAGCCTCATTTAAATCACCTGGGTATTCTCCAAGGCTCTTGGTACCCGTGTTCTCCTGGGTCCCTCGTGTGCGTCTGTGCGTGCTGCCCGGAGGAGCAAACAGGCTGAGGCCATTCCAGTGGCACAGCGAGAGTTGCTATTGCAACGCGCCGCTCTGGGCGCACGGTTTTTCGCCATCAACAAGTGAGTGAGCTCTGGCCTGTGACTGCCCCATGCCCTCAAGCTCTCAACTCTCACACTCTTGAGTGGTGCGTGCGCTGGTTAAGTGCTGCTTGCACCTGCTCACTGACTGACCGAGCGTGTGTTGTTCTGTGCAGGCCCGGTTGGATGATTGAGAGGGAACCCAAGCAAATTGGCATGGGTTTGTACGTATGATACATGAAGGGCGCTTGTGAAAGCCTCTTCGTCACATGTGGTGCTCTAGTTGGTAATGCTTCATGGAGTCTTTTATCATTCCGTATAAAAGAAAACATGTCCCTCTATGTCGTTTCATAGGACCCATTGTTTAAGTGGAATGCACCTGGAAAACTATGCACATGTCTAACATGTCTCTGTCAGAATGAGGAATGGATGATGCATTGATGTTGGTTGGGGTACATATAGCTAACCCTAAGTTTTGTACCCCCTAAGACAAACCTCACTATAGGCTACAACATTTGACACACCCCCATAGCCTAAGTGAGGGGTGTCTAGCAGAACCAAACGAGTACGGTCACAAGACCAGTCCAAGAAACGAAGCTCAGGGTGGATCACAACGTCACCACACAGTCTGAGCACAAACAACAGTGGCCACAAGGCCAGTCCAAGAAGTAACAGAGGTATATAGAAAGCAAAGTAAACAGTACACTCAAGCCTAAGCAACACGAGAACCAGTGTCAACAAGGCCTAACTGCACACAGCACCTCTGGTGGTCACAAGGCGGAAGCGCCTTGGTGAAGATGTCTGCAGTGTTTGCCTCGGACTCCACAAACTCAAAGCGAGCCTGTCCACGCCTCTGCAACTCTCGCAGAAGAAAGTACCTGACGTGAATGTGCTTCACTCTGCTCTCCAGTCGTGGCTCTCGACAAAGGAGAATAGACGCCTTGTTGTCAGTGAACAAGGTCGGTGCAGAGCTCGGCCGCTCACCAAGGTCGGTGAGCAAGAACGTCAACCAACGCAGCTCCTGTGCCGCCATGGCACCAGCGTAGATCTCAGCCTCAGCTGTAGAGGTCGAGACCGAAGAGGAGCGCGTGGACCGCCAGGAAACAGCTCCAGAACCCAGGCTGAAACAGTACCCCTGAGTAGACCTGTGAGTCTCAGCGTCGTCAGCGTAAGAGGAGTCACAGTGACCAGTAAGTACGACAGACTGCTGCCCTCCAAGAACTAGCCCCACGCCTGACGTCGTCGCTAGGTACTTCGCCACCCTCACAGCTGCTGTCCAGTGAACAGGACGGTGTCTCCCTGGCGCAACAAAGCGCGCAAGAACGCTGAGAGGGAAGGCGAGGTCCGGGCGAGTACAAGTCATCAGGTACATGAGGCAACCCACAAGCTCTGCGTAGGGACCACTAGGCTCGAACGGCTCGTCAGGAAAGGGTCCAGTGAGTCTGTGGTCAACAGCAAGAGGTGTGCGCTGTACTGTGGAGTGCTGAAGCCCGAACCGCTGAAGGACCTGCTGCACCATGTGCGACTGTGAAAGTGTAATGGTGCGAGCAGCTCTGTCCCTGGTGATCTGCAGGCCAAGGTAGTGGCGCAGCTCACCAAGATCAGTGCAGGTGTGTCTCTTCTGCAGTTCGGACTTCACGTGTGCCAAAGCAACCCTGTCAGGGGTGGCGAAAACAAGGTCGTCAACGTAGACCAGAACAAAGAAAGGTGTGGGGCCACGACGAACGAACAGCGACGGGTCAGCAGAAGACGGCTGGAACCCAAGGTCAGACAGGGTAGAACGCAGGGTGTCGTGCCACTCACGAGGAGCCTGACGAAGACCGTAAACCGGTCGCCTCAGCCTCCACTGGGTCCCAGGAGGGAAAGAGCCAGTGAAGGCAGAGGGACGACGCAACCAGACCTCCTCGTGAAGACTGCCCTGAAGGAAAGCAGTAGAGAAGTCAAGAGAGTGTAACTCGTAGTCTCTCTGTGCTGCTACGTGTAGTAACACCCGAAGAGTGGTCATCTTCGGGGTGGGCGCGAAGGTCTGAAAGAAGTCAACTCCCTCGCGCTGACTGAAACCTCTAGCCACGTAGCGCGCCTTGAAGACCGGAGGAGATCCCGGTGGCCGCTTCACCTTGTAGATCCACATGCCGTCGACTACGTTCGCCCCCGGAGGGGGAACCTCATCGACGTAGGTGCCTGTGGATCTGTAGGAGGCCATCTCTGCGTCCATGGCAGCTCTCCACTGAGAGGCCCAAGGCCCTGACACTGCCTCAGCGTAAGTGCGAGGAGTCGGAATGTCAAGGGCGTCGGGGTCACCCTCAGGGGCGAGGAGCATGGCACAGAGATGAGGGGAAGCGGCGGCCAGGAACTCTAGCTCAAACTGCCTGTCCTCTAGGGCGTCACAGCCAAGGGCAGACACACCCCCGACGGCCAGAGGACTGGAAGGAGGAGCAGCCACAAGAGCGGTGGCGAAGTCAAGGCGGCGGGTAGAGGCAAAGTCAGTGACTGCGGCAGTAAGAGCGGACACAGAGGACACAGAGGCACGAGGGTGAGTAACAAGCGAGGCGAGAACACGAGAGAGAAGAGGACGGTACGTGCGGTAGTAGTCTGTGACAGGAGTAGGGAGCGACGCAGTGAGAGCCGACTCAGGAGGAGACGGAAGCACAGACGGAGACGGACGAGGTGGACTAGAACGAAGTAAGGCAGTACGAAGGTCAGTGAAGGGAACAGGAGACGAGGGACGAGCACGAGGGGAGCGACGAGAGGCCCAAGTCTGAGAAGAAGGAGGGGACAACGAAGACTGAGAACGAGGGAAAACAGCGGGAGAGGGGTCAGGAGGAGGAAGCGAAGGACCAGAGACGGGAGGAGAGGGGGAGGAGGAAGGAGAGGGAGAGGGGAGACCAAGGGTCCGAAGACCCGAGACAGGAGGAGGAGACGGCAGCTGCTGCTGCTGCGGCTGCTGCGGCTGCTGCTGCTCCAGCGGCTGCTGCCCCTGCTGCTGTCGCTCCTGCTCCTCGAGCCGCTGCAACTCTCTCTCCTCTCTCTCCAACTCCAGCTGCTCCTCACGAGCACGGCGAACACGAGCCTGGAACCTGGTCGGGTAGGGGTGGGGGGAAGGAGTAGTGTCCGGGGCAGCGGCAGCCCCAGAGTCGACCTCCGAAGCACCAAGCACACCACCCCCAGAGGCAGCACCAACACCAGCTCCAGACCCAGGCTCTCCAGAAACCGAAGGAACACCCTCACCCCCAGACGCAGCACCCCCAGACTCCGCACCAGCACCCCCAGACTCCGCACGACCAGTACCAGCCCCCGGAAGACAAGAGTCCTCTGCAACCCGCGGCTCAGCTCCAACTCCAGCACCCCCAGAACCAGAGACCTGTACAGGGACAGTCGCAGGACCAACCTCCCGAGAGGGAGCACCTGCAGGAGGCGGCGAGGAAGACTGTGGGGAGGGAGGCTGTACAGGGGGGGCTACCGAAGGGGGAGGGCTAGCCTGAGACACACCAGACGGGGCTGGACCAGGGGGGGGAGGCTGTACCGGGGGAGCAGGCGGGGGAGCGGCTGTCAGGAAGAGGGGGGGAGGAGGAACCGGGAGACCTCGACTGGGGTACCTGACGTAGTAGGGGGTGGACTCCTCGAAACGGACGTCACGGGAGTCAAAGAACCGGTGAGAGGGAGGGTGGTAAAAGGTGAAGTCAGAGGAGTCCTCAGGGAAACCAAGGAAGACACAAGAAACGGCGCGAGGCGAGAGCTTGTCCGCGGAGGTGTCGCGGACAAGAGCCAAGCACCCCCAGACACGAAACCTCGACGCGATACCAGGGGACCCTGTCCAAAGACTGGTCGGTGAAGCCTCCGGCCGAGAGACGCGTGGCCAGAGGTTCAGCTGGTGCGCGGCGTACCTGACTGCGTATGGCCACAGGAAATGGGGGGCACGGGCGTGAGTCAAGGAGGTGCGGGCAATCTCCATGACCAGGCCTATGCGACGCTCAGCAACCCCATTCTGCTGTGGGGACTCCGGAAGCGTCCAGGACTGACGAATGCCCTGTTCGCGACAGAATCCAGCGAGAATGCCGGAGCGAAACTCGCCCCCGCGGTCGGAGTGGAGACAGCTGACACGACGACCACGAGTGTCCTGGGTGGTAAGCAACCACCTGATCAGCGTAGAAGTCACCTCAGACTTCCTCGCCAGGGGGAACACTGTGGTATAGCGGGAGTAGTCGTCAACGACCACCAAAAAGAAACGCTCACGCTCAGGGCCAGGGCGAGGAGAGGGGCCCCAGACGTCCAAGTGCAGTGTCTCAAAAGGCTCGGTGGCCGGACGAAGGGAGGAGGAGTGAGGGGTGGCACGCAGCCTACCCTCGACGCAAGGACCGCACGGTGGTGCAAGGGACGGCGGCAGCGACGGCAAGACACGCGGGAGACCTAAGACCAGACGCTGACTAGACATAGCACGCAGACGTGGAAGAGAAGGGTGTCCCAGCCGGTGGTGCCACAGAACGGTGGGGTGGGCAAGCGACCGACAGGAGCAAGACGCAGCGACTGGACTGGACGCGACAACCTGAGAGGACGGAACCACCTGGTGAGACGCAGGGAGGAGACTAGGGGGAGGGACAGGAACTGGGAGGAGGGGCTGCTGTGACGGCGGCCGCTGTGGCTGCGGCTGCTGCTGCTGCCGCTGCTGCTGCTGCGGCTGCTGCGGCTGCTGCTGCTGCTGCAGTCGCTGCTGAGCGCGCGGGCCAGTGTGAAGAGTGTAGAGACCGGAGCCCGGCTCAGCAGCAAAAGTGGCGAGGGGCTGGTAAGAGTCCCCGTCAACACACACCGCAGTCTCTCCAGAAGGCTCAAACCACACACCCACGTGCTGACTCACAAGGGGTCGCACGCCCACCAAGTTCCGGGAGAACGAGGGGACGTGAAACCCAGTGAGAGACCCAGAAGGAGCAGCCGGACACGGCAAGGTGGTAGTGTGACGCGCGGTGACTGGTCCCGAAGTGGGATCAGCCAGCGCCACAGAAACAGGCGCAGGAAGAGGCGTAAGTGTCGTGCTGTCACGAAAGAAGCAGTGAGAGGCTCCAGAGTCCAGCGTGAACGACAGCGAACCGTCCTCTGAGGTAGCCGCTGGACTAGAGTCTACACAAGAACCTACACTAGCAACAGGCAACTGAGCAAGGCTAGCACCTAAGCTAACAACACCAGAGTAAGCAGAGTCAGAAACACTAGAGTCAACAACAGCATACATAGCATGAGGAGCACCAATCAGATCAACTAACTGCTCAGCAGACATGCCCCACAGAGCGGAGCCGTAGCGCTGAACCAGAGGAAGCCAGTCAAGGGCAGGACCGCCAACCCCGTAGGCCAACCGGACCGTGTCAGTGAGCTGAGCAAAGCACTGACCAGGGGGGTGAAAGCGGCCACAAGGGTGGCCCCGACGAGGACCTGTCAGAACCTGATAGGTGCAGGGAGGGTAAGCAGCACCACGCTGGGGCTGACGCAGCCCCGACCCCGGAGCCAGCTGCTGACGCTGCTGCTGCTGAGGCTGCTGGGAGGAGAGGGGCTGCTGCTGCTGCTGAAGCCGCTGCTGACGCTGAGCCTGGTACCACGCCGCTGCTCCACCTAGCGGGGCCGGCAGTACAGGAGACGACTGACGAGCTCGGGCGTCGCCACCACCAGCAGGCGCAGTGGAGTCACCAGCCGCTGCACGAGAGGTCTCTCCAGACGCTGCACTCCCACCACTACCTCCGCTACCTCCGCCTCCACCTCCACCAGAACCACCTTTCTTGCCCCCCTTGCCGCGGGACCGCGACGCAGTCGTAGCAGCAGCTGCAGTCGCGTCAGTAGCGGCAGTGGCAAGAGAGGCAGTGAAGGTGGGTAACTGCGGGACTGTGCACCCGTGGAAGAGTGGGGGGGGCACAGCACCAGAGGCGGCAGCTACCGAGCGAAGGTTGCTCTCGACGTCCTTGAGCGCAGACTCAAGGACCTCAACTGTCAGCTCACTAGGGTGCTTCAGCAGGAGCGCGTCACGTACGGAGGCAAGGCGGTCAGGGAGGCTAGTGGCGATGAAATAGATAGTAATCGCCATGGGGGGAGGAAGCAGTGCAAGCTGTGCCTCAGTGCAAGCAGCGCGGTAACTAGCGTCGAGCGAGCGGAGGTGAGCGATCAAGTCAGCAGAGCGCTCAAACGAGGCGAGATCAGGAAACAGGAACGGGAGGAAAAGACGGCCAAGAGAGACAGTAGCGGGAGTAGAGTAGCGGGCCTTAATCGCAGTGAGGTACGCAGCAGCGGTGCGAACCTGAGTGAAGTGGACCTCCTCTGACTCAGGGAGGAGGCTGCTGAGTGCGATGCAGGCCGCAGCGTCACGTGACGTCCAAGCCGTCCTGTCAGCGCGCTGACGGGCAAAGCGAGCCGTAGCAGCATCGTCAGGGGCAGGACCTAAAGCGGCAGGCTCGGGGGGCTCGGGGAGGTCACCAGTAGCGTGCGACCAGAGGGTCTCGCCCCCCTGGACTTGACTCTCTAACAGACGGCGAGCACGAAGAAGCCAGACGGAAAAGTCAAGAGGTCTACCGTCAGCGTCGAAACGAAGAACTCGCGGAGTCGCCATAGCGAAAACTAACGCGAACGAGCAGGCGAGTAACAGCAGGAGGTAAGAGGCAAATTAGGGTGCAGGTGGGACTTAGTCGCAGCGGAAGAGCGGGCTAGAGCGACGGGCCAGGGCGTAGGGTCGACGGGACGGGGGAAAGGGCGGGCACGATGCGACGGGGCAGGGCGACGCGACGGGGGAGGGCGACGCGACGGGGGAGGGCGACGGGACGGGGAAGGGCGACGCGACGGGGCAGGGCGACGGGACGGGGAAGGGCGACGTGACGGAGCAGGGCGACGGGACGGGGCGACGGGACGGGGCAGGGGCAGGGCGACGGGACGGGACGGGGACGGGACGGGGCAGGGGCGACGGGACGGGACGGGGACGGGACGGGGCAGGGGCGACGGGACGGGACGGGGCGACGGGACGGGACGGGGCAGGGCGACGGGACGGGACGGGGACGGGACGGGGCAGGGGCGACGGGACGGGACGGGGACGGGACGGGGCAGGGGCGACGGGACGGGACGGGGCGACGGGACGGGACGGGGCAGGGCGACGGGACGGGGCAGGGCGACGGGACGGGGCAGGGCGACGTGACGGGGGGAAAGGGCGCGACGCGACGGTGGGAAAGGGCGCGACGCGACGGGGGGAAAGAGCGCGACGCGACGGGGGGAAAGGGCGCGACTCGACGGGGGGGAACGGGCGCGACGCAACGGGGGGAAAGGGCGCGACGTGACGGGGGGGGGAAAGGGCGCTAGGCGACGGGGGGAAGGGCGCTAGGCTCGGCACTAGGCGCGGTAACAACGGAACCGGTACGAACGAGAGGTAGGATCAGGCTCGGGAGATACGAACGGAGAACGGAGGAACGGGATCCCACAGGATCCTAACCGCTCTGATACCATGTCAGAATGAGGAATGGATGATGCATTGATGTTGGTTGGGGTACATATAGCTAACCCTAAGTTTTGTACCCCCTAAGACAAACCTCACTATAGGCTACAACATTTGACAGTCTCGCAGAGCACTGACCAACTCCATCACCATTCTGCTATGCAGAGGCACTCGGGCACATCACACATGCAGCTACACAGGTCCTCGACCATTCGGATCGGATGGCGTCTAGTCTTCCGGATGGCGTGTATCGTCTAATGTTATTAGGGTTTTTTCCTCCCAAGACATGTATACGATTTAGGCATCACAAAGGCAATGTACCAGTACCACTCTGCACGGTTTCACACCCAAGTAGCAATCTTTTCCACCGCACTGTATCCCGTCTTTTGGGACACAA
Source organism: Closterium sp. Yama58-4 (assembly GCA_947470075.1). NCBI lineage: Eukaryota > Viridiplantae > Streptophyta > Zygnematophyceae > Desmidiales > Closteriaceae > Closterium > Closterium sp. Yama58-4. The sequence continues at coordinate 118,813 of CANIUD010000601.1, forward strand.
GACATGAGGCTTTTGTGACGCAAGGAATGTAACCATAGTAATTTTCCAGGCATACTTTACGCTTAAAACTAGGCTAACATTTCTTTTGTACCGTATCATTTTGATGACCCGACTTTGTCGTATTGTACAAATAGTGGATTTATTTTCTGGAGGTGGAACTTAGGGTGGAATGTAAGAAAATATAATAAATGATGTTATAGTACAACCGATGTAACCTGGGGTGTACTTTATGTCAAAATCGAGATCCATGTCAAAGGCAGGATCTCAATTTTTGAAGTGCGGTTCGTCAGAGATCACTGGCCTGACACACCCGCGAGAGTAGAAGTACTCCCTATCCACAGATACTCTTCACATTCCACCCACAACTGTTCAAGCTCAACAATCACCCTCGCGAATTCTCTTGCCATCGCCCTTGGTAAACTGTGCACGAAAATCCCGTGCAACGATGATTGACTCTCTGCCACCAGGATCAGCCCGTAGGCCTTTTAAAAAAAAAGTGAAACGGCAGATTAGTGGGATAATGCAGGCTTCATCCAACACCATTGACGGATCTACCGCTGACAGTGTTAAGAATGCTGACCCGCAGGATGAGGAGAACAGGGACGTGAAGAAGCGAAAGCTTGACTTTGATGAAAAGGCTAAGGAACGCGACTGGCTTCTAGCTCGCATTAAGGAGCTCGAGCAATCCGTGGGTACCTTGGAGGCTTCTCTGCAGGATGCCAACAAGAAGACGGAAGAGGTGCGTGTGAGACGTTTGGTTGGTCTATGCTCTTCGAACTCCCGCTAACTCGTGCTTTGGTTGCTCTACAGGTAGAATCAAAGCTTCTGGTTTCTGAGAAGCTTCTCCATGCCAGAACGGAGGAGCTGAATCGGGCACTGAGCTCCGCAGTTACCGAAAGTTCGGCATCCAAGGATAAGGTATCTGATGCAGCATTCGATTCTACGGCATTCGATTCTACGGCACTAAGTACCACGACCCTTTGCAGATTGACCACCTGACGAAGGAACTTGAGAAGAGGCAAGAGTTTATCGACTCTCAACAGGTATACGTCACGTGCAGTACATTCGCTACGTTTTTGCATGGTTCAGAGTCTTTATTACGTGTGTGTCACATTCCAGGTTGTGATCGGTCAACTGGCTAAGGATATTAGTGATAGGAATGAAGCTGGTCAGAAGGAAGTCGAGTTAAAGAATGTGGAGGTAAGATTCTCAGCTGATGCATAGAATGAGAAGTTAGTCGCGATCTGATTATGTTCCTGCTCGCGTCTTCTTCAGGGACCATCACAAACCGAGTGCGATCTGAAGGCAGAGAATACAAGGTTGAAGAACGCGTTGGCTGAAAGTCAGCAGCTTCTGCGTAAGAAGGATCTCCTGCTGCAAGAGACGGAAAAGAGTATGAAGGCTCTCCACAACCGGCTAATGGTATGGCTCTTGCTGTTCTCACAAGTTTTTGCTATTTTTCCGATCCATCAGAGGCTCACTTAAATTTCTCTGCAGTTGATGAAAGGGAACATTAGGGTGTTTTGCCGGGTTCGCCCTCTTAGTGCGAAGGAAGAAAAAGAAAACCTTGGTGCTATGGCTGTACGGATTCCTGAGAACAACATTGATAACAAGTTCGCGGTTCAAGGTAAACCATTTTTTTTATTTGGCACAACTCGCGTCCCAAAAGTCCCCTTTTCTGACATAAAAATTTCATGGCTGATCAGGGCATGAAGGAGATTTCAAGTTTGACAAGGTGTTTCCGCCTGCTACGACTCAGCCGGTTGTGTTTGAAGAGATTGCAGACCTGGTTACCAGTGCATTGTATGGCTATAAGGTAAGTAGAAAGGATTCAATTAACCTGTCCATTGTTATTCAACAACCTTCTGACCCAGTTTTTCACGGTTCTCTTTTCAGGTGTGTATCTTTGCATATGGCCAGACCGGTTCTGGAAAAACTTTTACCATGTTCGGGGACACCACCGACGAGACTCTCCGTGGAGCTATTCCACGTTCCATGCAGCAGATTTTTCAAGTCATCCGTCAAAAGTCCAACACGGGATGGAATTACACCGTTGAGGTGCGTTCGTGCATCTATTGTTCTTGGTGGTTCTGTGCAACCTGCAGCAACTGAACATTGCTTTTTCGTACCCTGCAGGCTTCCTTTCTCGAGATCCACAATGAGTCCATCCGCGACCTGCTGAAAGGATACCACAACGATGACGAGGCTACGAGCTCGAAGCCTGAGAAGGGAAGTGTTGCACGCTCGAAGCCTGAGAAGGGAAGTGTTACAAGCTCGAAGCCTGAGAAGGGAAGTGTGGCAGCAAAAAAGGGGGGGGGGGGCTTTCTCTTTACACCATCGTTCACGAGAAGGATGGAACTACTACAGTGGTTGGCCTCAAAGTTGTCACTGTGCAATCTGTGGAGGACGCAGCTGAGGTTTTCGCTTATGCACACAAGAAGAGGTACGGATGATCAGAGCTTGCTTATGGATTTTGCATCATATTGATAATGTTTGATCATGTTTAATTGCAGGTCCGTTGCAAGGACAGACATGAACGAGGAGTCATCACGCTCTCATGCGGTTTTCACCCTCCGGCTGAATGGCCGACATCGGGTGAGTGATTAAATGTAACTCAATTCTTGCAGCAGTTTTGGGCGAAACTTGTGACAGATCTCACTATTGATCCTTCTCTTCCCTGTCAGGGCACTGGTGAGACAACACATGGCATCCTCAACTTGATTGATTTGGCAGGAAGTGAAAGAACCAAGAAGTCGAATGCAACTGGAGAGACATTGACGGAGTCCATAGTAAGCAGCTTTATTAATCTGATTTATTCATACGATGGTCACATAATGACTCATGCCATGTGCCACACCCATCTTCAGGCAATCAACAAGAGCTTGAGCTCCTTATCCCACGTCCTTATCCCACGTCCTTGACGGGAAGTTGACCTACCTACTGCAGGTATGAACTTGAATTTTTGTACTCCAAAGCATTTGATGTTCAAGAATTTTCTCCTGATGCGATTGGCTCTGCAGAAATCAATTGAGAAGGAGACAAGGAACCTCATGTTCCTCAACATTTCACCGGACAGGTCGTCAATTGAAGAGACATTGGGGTCAGTCAAGTTTGGTGCCATGGTAAATTCTTGTGACATTGGACCTGCCAGTCGAAACATTTCGATTGAGGATTCTGAAGATGTGGTGGATCAACCAACGCATACCAACAGCAGCAACATCCACCATGGTTCCAACAAAAAAAAGCTATAGCCATGGGGTGCCATTGTCACTCTGATTCCTATGAAGTGCAGCAGTATCGGGTTGTGGTTGATCATCGCTCGCATTGTATGGAACTTTTTTTACTGTGTCTGACTGTAACTGTTGATGTTTGATACTGAGCCATCATATAGGTGAAACAGGCCCTCAGATTCGTTTTAGGCCTGTCTGATTCATCAGACTAGTACACAATTTTAGTCTGAAAATCTCAGACTTGGTATAAAAAAAAGGCTGAAATGTCAGAGTGTCATAAAACAAAAGTCTGATCATTCAAAATCAATCTGTTCAATGTTTCATCGGAAGTGTATTCAATGTTTCACCCAACTGCTACCGAAACATGCTACACTAAGGGGATTTTCGATAAAACATGCTCTGACAGGGCGAATATATGTGTCAGGGCGAATCTTGTGGTGCGAAAAAGGTGAATGTGCAATGTCAGGGCGATTTTGCTGTGATTGGGCGAAAATTGTGGTGCTCTGACAACTCAAAACTGTTGTGTCAGGGCGATTTTGCTATGATTGGGCGAAAATCTTGTGATGTAAAGGCTCAGATTTGCTATGTCAAGGAGATTTCGCTTTGGCAGTGCGAATCTGCTGTGACCCGTAAGTCCGAATCACCAGTCAAGGACGCGTTTGTACTCTGAATGATCAGAGTACACTCTCAGAAAACTCTGAACTCTCAGAGTTAGCCTTAAAAAAAGTCTGAAAATTACAGAGTTGAGGCCCAAAAAAGTCTGATTTTATCAGAGTACACAGGAAAAAAAATCTGAAATATCAGAGAAAAAAGCCCAAATCAGAGAAAAAAGTCTGACTTCTGAGGGCCTGAGGTGAAACTAGGGTAAATAGTTAGGTACTCCAAACATTGATTTGAATGCAATCCAAGTTGGAGCATTAACTCTTAAGATTTCTATGATCACCACAGGCCCTCAAATTCCATAGCATGGTAAATATGGTCTGTTTTTATATAGCACTGCCCTTTCCACAAGACGCGATGCCCAAACATGCCGTATTCAGTTCGAGGTTTCACGCCAGTCATTATCGGCGCGAACCTGATCGTTGTACCAGTAGCGGATATTAGTAGGTACTTCTACTGATTCTGATAGGGAACTCGTTCCGGGCGATGGGTTCCATGGCATCTGGCACTTGCCTCCACGCCACCAGCACCCGGAACACATGCCGCCAGCTCGTCACCAGGTCAGACCGGCCCAACAGACTCCGCCCACCCCCGCTGCTGCCACCGCTGCTGTTACCCCCGCTGCTGTCACCCCCGCTGCTGTCACCCCCGCTGCTGCTTCTGCTGCTGCTGCTTTGTCGGCTGTGGCCCGTGTGCTTCCCGCCTTGCCTGTCCTGAAGCGCTTGCTCCAGCTGCCCACCTTGCCTCTGCTGAAGCGCCTGCTCCAGCTGCTGCTGCCAATGCTCATCGGCCCCATCTTGCCTGTGGGTGCCGAAGAGCAGAGGGGCAATGCGCATCTGATCCGCTATCAGCAGCAGCGTGCGGCGCACCTGCTGCATCACGTCTGAAGCTGCTAGCCCTGCCATGCGCAACTGTAGGGCGGGAGGGAGGAGGAAGAAAGCAGGGGATGGGGGAAGGAGAGAAGGGAGTTGGAGGTGAGTGGGCACAGGGGAATCAAGGTGGGCATGCAGCGCTGCTGCAAGCAGGCCTTGCATGCCCAAAGCTTGTCACATAGGTGTGATGTGCTAGAGTCGACTCAAGACACACGTCACAACCAGTATCACACTGCCTGTGACATGCCATGCCACGCCACGCCACGCCACGCCATGCCATGCCATGCCATGCCATACCACGCAATGCCACACCAAGCCGCCATTTCAAGCGCACCTGCTGGGTGTTATGCAGCACGCCATCGATGTCGTAGTGAGTTCGAGCACCAATCACGTCCGTTAGACAAGCATTATCATGCCATGCCATGGCATCATGCCATCACATCATGCCATTCTTCCATACTCACCTGCTGGGTGTTATGCAGCATGCCATCAGTATCATAGTGCGTGCGAGCACCAATAACGTCCGCCGCTTCCACCAGCTGTACTGCCGTCCGTGACAGGCGTGGCAGGTGCTGCCACGTGGCAGCTTGCAACTGGTCCTCGGGGATCGCCAGCAGGACGAAGCCCGGCACATCCTCTGGCCGTCCCCCCGTGGCCCCCTTGCTCTGGCGCCCATGGGGGGAGAAGAAAGGGGAGAGGGAGGCGGAGAAGGGATGAGGGGAGAAGGGGAGAGAGGGACGGGGAGAGGTGGGGAAGAGAGGGGAAGAGCAGGGAGGAGTGGGGATGAGTAGGGGGACTGGGCTAATGCAATGAAGTCGGTGGGAAACCGTCAAGTGTGACGAGCAGAGGTGAAGACTGTGCCTTCCACTCCGATACCACCATCCCGTGTCCCTGACACCTTCTCCACCCTTGTCCCTCTCTCACTCTTCTCTCCCTATCCCTCTCGCACTGTTCTTTCGCCCTCCCCTCTCACCCGCCACTCCTCGTCAAGGTCGCCGTTGATAACATTGACATTCAGCTCCCCTCTCCCACCCTCTTCCTCCCCTCCCCCTCTTGCCCTCTTCCTCTCCCACCCTGTTCCCCCCCTCTCCCTCCCCTCCCCCACACTTCAACTCACCCACCACTCCTCATCAAGGTCATCATCAATGCAGAAGGCAGAGAAGGGCTGGTCAAGGCGCGCCACCGTGTAGGCCAGCAGGTGCCGCTGGAAGAAGGTCCTGTGGCGGTAGGACGTCTGCTTGTTGGGGTGGCCGGGCGACGAGAGCATCTTGTCGTAGAGCCGCATCTGGTGGGGTGGGGTCACGGAGGGACGGGAGGCGTGCATGTGACTTTCGAGTCGTCTCAAGAGGCGAGCAGGTGGAGCTGGAAGACAGTTCTCTCGCGGTATGTTGCCTGCTCGTTGGGGTGGATGGGCTAGGAGAGCATCTCGTCGTACAGACGCATCTGGTGGGATGGGTGTCAGGGAGAGAGGGAGGGGAGAAGAGCATGTAGCAGACGGTGAGTGCATGGCTGACATGGTGCGGCGAGCAGGTGGCGCTGGAAGAAGGTCCTGTGGCGGTAGGACGTCTACTCGTTGGGGTGGACAGGAGAGGAGAGCATCTCGTCGTGTAGGCGCACCTGGTGGGGTGGGGTGGGGTCAGGGAGGGAGGGGAGAGGAGCATGTAGCAGAAGGTGGGTACATGGAATGGTGCGGCGAGCAGGTGGCGCTGGAAGAAGGTCCTGTCTCGGTATGATGTCTGCTCGTTGGGGTGGACGGAGGAGGAGAGCATCTCGTCGTGTAGGCGCATCTGGTGGGGTGGGGTGGGGTCAGGGAGGGGAGTCGAGAAAGCATAATGGAGGCTGGAGGCCTTAACGTGCATGATCACAAGCCCGCCCCGTGAGGACTCAGGTGAGATGAAAGCATAACATGGCTCATGGACACACAAGACTCACAGCAGCAGCATGGTCGCTTAGCATGTGCAGGCTGGACGCCTTAGCATGCATGATCTCCAGGCCACCCGGGCACGTGCATGCAGGTGAGAGCATGGCACGGCGTGGTGCATGTGCGGGAGAGGAAGGGCGTCACGTGTAACTCACGGCAGCAGCATGTTCCCCGAGCACGTGCAGGCTGGACGCCTTGGCGTGCATGATCTCCAGATCGCCTGGGAACGCCTTGAGCCCCGCATGTGCCATGGGAGTCACCCCCCTGAGAGGAGACGAGACAGGGTAGATGGAGGGTAGATGGCAAGATGAGACGGTGCAGGAGAGGCGATGGAGGGGGTGGAGGGGGTGAAGGGGGTTGGGGGATGAGGGGGTTGGAAAGTGGGGGGAGGGGGGGGGGGCGCCAGTGGCGGGTGGTGGGTGGTATTGGGGTGGTGGTGGTGAGTAGTGAGTGGTGGTGGGCGGTGAGTGGTGGTGAGTGGTGGGTGCTCACCAATGGTCTCCCAGCAGCCGCTTCTGCAGAACCAGGTTATGATGCGTCTCTAGTATCCTGCCAGGGACGTGGAGTGAGTAAGCCAGAATGAGCGAGTGAAAGTAGAGGGAGGGAAGGAAGTGAAGCACATGGACTGACGTAGCACTGGAGGCAAACGGACCCTGACAGAGAGGGTCCGGGAAGGAAGGCAGAGAGGCAGAGCGGCGGGAAGGCGGGGAGGCAGAGAGGCAGCGAGGGGGGGCGTGAAGATCAGATCAGGGCAGAGAAGCAAAGGGCAAAGAAGTGCAGAGAAAGCAAGCAGAGCACATACTGTCCGAGCTGGAGTGAGAACAGCAGGTCCCTCTCAGGAAAGGGTGTACAAACGAATACGAATACTTTTGAGGACTATTCTCCGAATATTGTATCGTTTCTTATTTGTACGAATAGTGACTCAACACCGAATACGAAAACGATTCGAATATTGCCGAATCCAAGGCGAATACGAATACTTTGGCGAGTAAGTAATTACAGGGGTTAAGGTTTAGGGTAGTAAGATTTGCACGCGGAAACACGCCCACTGAACTTATCTCTCACTTGTTTTTCTTACCATATCCCAAGCATATCTAAAAAGGGCATTTTACAAAAACTGTAATGTTAAAACCAACAGTCCACGTTGGGTAAAATGGGGAATTCAGTGATGTGGTAGGTTTCAATGGTAGAATAACGAAAAGGAACGAATACCTCGAATATTTTGAGCCAAATATTCTCATCGACGAATACTCTAAACACGAATACTTTCGAATATATGGACGTTTTGTATTCGTACGAATTCTGATATTCGAGCGAATATCGAATATTATTCGAATACTTAATATTCTTGTACACCTCAGCCTGGTCCGTCTCCCCCAACAGGCGCAGCAGGCGGTGCAGGCGCCCCTTCTCCTTGCACAGGTCCGCATCCCCTGGCAGCAGCTCCACCGCTCGAGCCAGGTACGGCTGTGCGGGTTGGAACTGGTTCGACCGTATGCATGCAATGCCCTGGGGGGGTGGACAGGGGGCCGGGAGGGGGGGGGTTGAGACGTCTGGATAAGTCGCCCTCGCCAGGTACGGCTGTGCTGGGCGGAACTGGTTCGAGCGCACAAATGCAATTCCCTGGTGTGGAAACGGGAAAGGGGCGAAAGGGGGGAAAAGTGGGGAAACAGGGGGAAGAGTGGGGGAGTGCGGAGGAGGAAGAAGTGGGGTATGGGGGGAGGGGAGGAGGGGAAAGAGGCATGGGTGTAGTGGAGAGGCAATAGGGAGGGCGGCTGGGAGAAGCAGTTGGGGGTAGCAGAACAATGGTGTCACCACGGCTCGGCTGAGGTCGGCGTCGTTCGGCAGCATGTGCAACACAAGCAGCAGGTCTTTCAGGGCGTCCTTGAAGCGATACAGGTTGACCGCGCTCAGCCCTGCACAAGGGGGGAAAAGGGAGAGAGGGGAGGGGAGGAGAGGGGGTGAAAGGGGAAGGGGGAAGTTGGGGGGGGGAAGGGAAGGGGGAAATGGGGGCAGAAGGTCTTTGAGGGAGTCTTCGAGGCAATAGCATTTGAATTCGCTCAGCCCTGCGATACGCGGGTGAGGGGAGTGGGGGGAGGGTGCTTTTGAGAAATTTCGAAAGGGAGATGAAGTAGAGGGCGCACCACACCACACCCCACCACAACGCACCAGCCCAGAGCGCATGCACTGCTTGCCGATGCACTGTCCCCCCCCTCGCCCCATCCCACGCACCTCGTCGCTTGAGCGCCTGCATCGCCCGGCAGCAGCTCCAGTGCGCGGCTGAACTCCTCGTGCGTGGCCTCTCGTGCTGCTCTGTGAGTCGACTCACAGCTCACCCCATGCTCCGTCCCTCCACTCTCCCCTCTCCCCGCTCGCCTCGCCACGCACCTCGGCGTTTGAGCGCCTCCACATCACCCGGCAGCAGCTCCAGGGCGCGACTGAACGCCTCGCACGCCCTCTCGTGATGCCCCAGCGTCTCGCGCTCCGCCCCCACCTCCATCCACAGCTCTGCATTGTTGGGATTGGCGCTCACTGCCTGCGGGGGAGGAGAGGAGAAAGCACACAATCTGAGGCACCTTTGAAGCGGAACGGCCTCTTGTGCTGCCCCGGTGCGTCACGCTCCGCCCCCACCTCCATCCACAGCTCTGCATTGTTGGGATTGGCGCTCACTGCCTGCGGGGGAGGAGAGGAGAAAGCACACAATCTGAGGCACCTTTGAAGCGGAACGGCCTCTTGTGCTGCCCCGGTGCGTCACGCTCCGCCCCCACCTCCATCCACAGCTCTGCATTGTTGGGATTGGCGCTCACTGCCTGCAGGGGAGGAGAGGAGAAAGCACACAATCTGAGGCACCTTTGAAGCGGAACGGCCTCTTGTGCTGCCCCGGTGCGTCACGCTCCGCCCCCACCTCCATCCACAGCTCTGCATTGTTGGGATTGGCGCTCACTGCCTGCGGGGGAGGAGAGGAGAAAGCACACAATCTGAGGCACCTTTGAAGCGGAACGGCCTCTTGTGCTGCCCCGGTGCGTCACGCTCCGCCCCCACCTCCATCCACAGCTCTGCATTGTTGGGATTGGCGCTCACTGCCTGCGGGGGAGGAGAGGAGAAAGCACACAATCTGAGGCACCTTTGAAGCGGAACGGCCTCTTGTGCTGCCCCGGTGCGTCACGCTCCGCCCCCACCTCCATCCACAGCTCTGCATTGTTGGGATTGGCGCTCACCAACTGTGGGGGAGGAGAGGCCACAGAGCCACCTGATAAGATGCTTTGGGTCGCCTGGAGAATTACCACCATTCTACAACAGCCTAGGAGGGACGAAAGAGCACTTCACGCTGCCAGGGTTGGTGCTCACTGCCTGTGGGGGAGGAGGGGCAAGAGAGCACACATGCACGGCTCAAGTTTTGAGACGTCTCAAACCCCGGGGTTGGCTCACTGCCTGTGGGGAGAGGGGCGAGAGAGCACGCACGCATGGCTCAACGGGAGCGCACATCGCACGAACGTCTTTACCCGAGTCGCCTTACACGACACACTTCACGCGACGCACATGCAACGCCAGGGGAGCGCTCACCTGCTCGAAGTCCGCTACAGCCGGCTCGTGCAGCCGTAGCAGCGACTTGGCCACACCGCGCCCGTGAAACAGCCGCTGGTGCAGCCGCCGCAAAAGCCGCTCCGCCTGTGGGGCCAGCGGAGGGTGGTTGGGAGCAGCGGGGGGGGGCCCCAGGGGGGGAAGGCTTTGGGATCGAGTGTTAAAGAGCGGGAGAAAAAGGGATAGTTTTGTATTTAGGGCAGGGGGCCCCTGGACGTGCTCACTCACTGCACCTTGGTACATCTCGCAATGCACTTCGTTACATCTCGTCTCACACCTCGCTACAACTCGCCGCGCCGCACCTCGTCGTACGTCGCAACGGCCTCTTCAAGCCGCTCGCCTTCCAGCTGACCGCGTCCCTCAGCGATTAAAGCCATCATTCGCTCGCTCACGCACCGCGCCACCTCCGCCTCGCTGCTTCCGCCGCCGCCGCCGCCGCTGCCGTCACTGCTTCCGCTGCTGCCGGTGGAGCCGTTAGCGTCATCTGCAAGCCCGCCTTCGCTGACGGCTGCATCAATCCATGACGATTCGTTTGCGACCCGCTCACGAGAACCGGCGAGACTCGGCGAACACTCCTCCTCATCTCTCAGGCGAAAACCAAACATTTCTGCCGCAGCTTCTGCCGCAACTGACGCCTCCGGATCTACCGCCGCGTTTGCCGCTGGATTCACCGCATGGACGCTAGTGGTCTGAAGGCCAGGCGCAGTGAGATTCATCGGAGCGACTCCACCGGCTAGCGGCTCCGTCAGGAGCAACCGCGTGGCGTGACTGCCGGCGCATTCGACCGTGCCGATGAGGACAACGAAAGCCGCCCAGGCTACTAGACTCCTGCTCCACGACCAAGTCACCGGGAACACCATTTGCCGGCCGAAACACCAATGACTCTGATTCAGATGCTTGCTGCGGAAAGTTATCCGCTGAACTTGAGCACAGAGTGGAACGAATATGGCTGAGGCTCTTACGCGAGATGGATTTTCAGGAACGGACTATTTCTCGTTGAGAACGCGAAGTACGTAGTATACGTAGGAGTCCGTCAATTCCGTCAACTCCGCTTTGTGCCACGAGAGCCATGCAAATGCGATGGGATGGGACTGACTGCAGGCGACTCAGTCGCTTGGTAAAAGACCTTCCAGGCTTGTTGTCAAGATGGTGTCCCGCTCCCGAGGAACGCGATCTGAGATGGGAAGCATGGGGAGGAAGGACCGGTGCCCTCAGCAGAGGGGTTGAGAGTGGCAGTAGTGCGGACAGTTGAGCAGGTGGTGCAGCAGCGGCAGCAGCACGTGCGACGACGGGGGCGGTGGGGGTGGGAGCAATGGAGGTGGGACAGAGAGTGTGGGCGGGCGGAGGTAGGGAAGGGCTGCAGGAAACATGCAAGGTGTGGCACAGTGGGAGCGAGGAGCAGTGGTGGCACCGATGCAGTACCCCTTTCACAAATATCAATAACCTGCCCCAACCGCCCTCCCACACTCACCCCCATCCCACCCCTACCCCACCTGCCTATCGAGCCTGCTGGTCACCTCAGCAAATGCTGCAGAGCAAACCGTGTGCAGGGAAGGCGTGCGGTGATGGCAGCACTGCTGGCACCTGCAGCTGGGGAAGGGAAAAGGGGGTGGGAAAGGTGGGGACGTGGAAGGGGAGAGGGAGAAGAGGCAGAGGGGGAAGGGAGGGGGATCGTGCCCTCAGGTGACTCCGGGTACCTATGTTGAGGTAGAATGCATTATCAAGGGTCAATAAACCACAGAACGGCTCCCTATGTAATAAGCCACCAAGTCGATGCTGCTGACGACATGGCGGGAGACGACCGGCACAGCAATGCCCACCCGATCTTCCCCTCGCATCCTTCCCGCCCGTCGTGCCTTCTGAGGCACCTCTAAAGTGCTCCCCTCCCCACTGCGCCCTCCCCTCCCCACCTGCCCCACTCCCCACTGCGCCCGCCCCTCTCCGCCTTCCCCCCTCCCCAGCACGACCTTTCCTCCCCGTCCCCCCCTTAGTGCACCTAACATGGCGAAGGCACCTCGTCCATGGCGGCAGAGGCCAGCGCCGCACGCACCTCCCTGTGCGCCTCAAAAGGCACCTCTGCGCACACCTCTGCACGCCAGCATGCCGCCCGCGCCTCGCCCGTGGCAGTGCAGGGCAGCCCACCACCGTCGCCGCCTTCTGAGGCGCCTCGACAGCCGCAGGGGGAAGGGGAGGGGAGGGGGGAGGGGAAGAAGAGGGAGGGGAGGGGGAGCGGGGGGGCGGGGGAAGGGAGGGGGAGGGGAAGAGTGGAAGGAAGGGGGAAGCGGAAATAGAAGGTAGAGAGTTTTTTGCGGCGTATCAGAACTCACTCTTGACTGCCGCCAGCAGCACCGCCAATGTCCTCTCCTGTTCTGAGTCCCGGCGATCATGCCGGCATGCCCCCTGGGACGGACGAGCCGTACCCTCGGGTGGGGAAAAGGGGGAAGGGAGGGGGAGGGGAAATGGGGCAGACTGGGATGGTGAGGGGAAGTGGATGGGGAGGGAGCGGAAGGGTGATATGGACGAATATTCCCTTACTTGTGTCATCACACGCGAATATTCCCACTTGTGTGAACACACACAAAGGAAAAGGAATGATTTGCGAGGGGCGAGGGGCGGCATTGCTGCTCCTCACGGTGATTCTGCTTGTTGCTGCCAGCGTGGGAGGTGGAGGGGCGGGGGGAGAGGGGAGATGTGAGAATGTTTTTGAGAATTCTCAGAACCCACCAGTGGGGGGGGTCAATCCTGAACGCTGCATCTCCTGCTTGCTGCTGCCAGCGTGGGAGGTGGAGGGGCAGGGGGAGAGGGGAGATGTGAGAGGGGGGTCAGCTCCTGTTGCACACACGCCTTGGCACGCAGAGGGTTAGGGGCGGATAGGGTGGCTAGGGAGGGGGAGGGGGGGACATGGAACGGAGTGGGGTGAGGGGGGGGGTTGGACCTGCCTGGTTGCACACACGCCATGGCGCGCCACATCTTGTGCGCGCTGCAGCTGCTGCCACTTTGGTGAGGGCCAGAAGGGGTCAGCCAATGGGGGGAGGGGGGAGGTGAAGGCTGGCGGGCAGGGCGCATAGAGAAGGGAAGGCGGGTGGGGGGAAATGGGCAGGAGAAAGGCGGGCGAAGAGGGTGTGGTGGGCAGGAATGGGGGAAAGGACGGAAAGAGGGAGTCGGTGGGGAGGAGAAGAGGGAGTGAGCGAACACGAAAAGCGGAGAGGTGTGGGAGCGAGGGCAAAACATGCACCCACGTCCGACGCAGCAAAGGGGAGCGTCGCGACCTTCCCCCCTCCCCACTGCGCCCTCCCCTCCCCACCTTCCCTTCTCCCCACTGCGCCCTCCCCTCCCCACCTTCCCTTCTCCCCACTGCGCCCTCCCCGCGCCACCTCCCCCCTCCCCACCGTGCCCTTCCCTCCCGCGTCGTCCGCCTCACCTGGCAACGGCGCATCGTTCGTCGCGGCGGAGGGCAGCGCCGCGCGCTCCGTCGCGCGCACTTCCGCACGCACAGCAAATTACAGTCGAGGAAAGGGTTGTTTTTCAGGCACAAAATAATTATAATCAAGTCGCCCTCTCGTTCACCCCGCCTCAAAAGTGAGGTGACGTCGCGCGACTTGTACAACGCGAAAAAAGTTAGATAAAATGCGGCTGGCCAGGATACGTGAAATGAGTGCAAACGGAACGGAAACGAAGATTGTGGAAGCTACGAACGAATCCTCTTACACACGACTCGAAGCTGCGATGCAATTTTTTAAACCCAGACCGAGATGACCGTGGTGGAAGGGGGCGAGCAGTATCGCCCTCAGGGCCCCGCACCTTCCAGTCCCTAGGCACGGGGCTTCCGATTTGGTTGGGCGGTCGGTCAACCAGCCTTTGACCCCACCGAACAGAGCCGAGCCTCATGAAGCTGCTTCATTTTCCGCACGCAGGTTTGGACGAGAGCACGATGGGCCAATGAAACTTTTTGTTTTTTCCATGTTAGCGAAAATGGTGGTTACCAGATGATTTGGAGATGGAAGCCGTTGTCTGTGGTGGAAGATAGCACCCACCTTCCTTTTCCAATTTCCGTCACATCCCAACCTTTAGGTTCGGCCGGGAATAGGTCTGGCCCGTCGCCACCCTAAACTCCGAATCCGAACGATTTCCGAGGCCTACAGAACAACACCCACACCCTAATCTATGATTTGAATTAAATTAGAAAGGGCGGGTGTAGAGGAAAGGAACTGCTTCCGATTGCACAGAACCATGTGATTTATTTTTCAAAACGGAGAAAACGAACACCACCAGATCGACATCCACATCGATTTGACCACACCGCAGATCCAGAGTGGACCCGCCTTTGAGTTAGTCTAGCATGGAAACAAGTTAGCATAGTAGACACACAAGATCCCGCGTTTCTCCTTGTTACATGTGCTGTTCGTCTGATCTCGCCGCGGTTCATCTGAATTCGCCAAAACCAGCAGGACGCCATTTTCCTTCTACGCGGGTACGGCCTGTGTTTGTGCTGTCTGATGTCTGCTGCATCGGATCTATGTGTTCACACCACCAGCCCAGCAAGTGACGGTGTTTGTGAGGTTTTTCCTATTAAAGTCGATTTGTGTTCGTACCTTTTGTTGTGTGCGAAAATCTCGTTTTCTCTCAGCCATGTCTGCCATCGGCAACACCAGCAGCACCAGCAGCAGCACCACCACCAGCAGCAGCAGCAGCACCACCAGCAGCAGCAGCACCAGCAGCAGCAGCAGCACCAGCAGCAGCAGCACCAGCAGCAGCAGTAGAAGACGTGACTCACGCCCACGCCCACCCCCAGGTAGTAAGTAATTTATATTCGTTCATACAAAACGATGGCATACTTGAGGCATGTCGTTATTTCTTTCATTGCTGTCATTGCTGCTTTTGCGGTCGCGCACAGGTGGCCCATGCCATGCACTCAAGCCCCGCTGCTCTTTGGCATGGCGCTCCGTCCCCTTCTTCCCCCAATACTCCGCCCCACTCCCCCAACCCTCCTCCCCCCCTCTCTGCATTTACATGGCACCTGCATCTGTCCTTACCTCCCCCGTGTGTGCTGTGTTCCTAGAGCTCGACTGGGTGAAAATAGGCAAACGCCTCAACGAGCAGTTGGCCCTGGTGGAGGATGATGACAGCGTGGCTGAGTGCCAAAAGAAGATGGATCAAGCCGTGATAGGTATGTTTGAAGGGAAGTGGCAGGAAAAGGAGAGTCATAGGGGGAACGCAGGGCAGGGGAGACGCATAGGTAGGAGGGTGGCAGAGGAGGGGATTGACATGGCAAGAGGAAAGGGGTGGCAGGTATAGGGGGTGGTATGGGGATGGGAGTCGTAGGGGGTGGGAATGGCAGAGGGAGGAGGGGAGTAGCTGGGGAAGGGAGAGGAGTGCATGGAAAAACGAGTCCTTTTGTATCTTCTCCAATATGTTTTTTTCGCACCTCACAGATTATGTGAACAAGGTTGGCGGTAGGAGCAAGGAGTTTGATGCGCTGCTAAACGTCTTCAATGAGGGGGTAGCTGAACTCGAACAAAGGATCGAGCTTGGTGACGGGGCGTTCAAGTACGCCTACAGAAAATTCTTTGATGTACGTTATTGTTTTTTGTACTCATTACATGAGATGCTTGATTGCAGTTTCCAGTGCGCCCACCATCGCACACATTTCATGCACGCGCCTGCTTGCTCCGCTATGCTGTGCGTGCAAGGAGGTGGGGGAGGGATGAACGGGGGAGGGGGAATGAGTATGATTGTGATTTTCAAATTCACACATAATTTTCTGCTCTGTTTCTGCAGTGTTATGAGCAGGCAAAGAGAGATGCAGAACTGCTGAAGAGGGCCGCGCATCTGCCTGGTCAGCAAACAGAGGTGGAGCAGGTGTGCGCTCAGCTGGCTCAGATGAGAGCTGAGCTGGAGGACAGGGACGGCCGATTGAAGAAAGTGACCGAGGAGCGAGATTACTTTCGAGAGGTAGGCTTAGGAGGGGGAAAAAAAGGTAGCGGGCGGGAAAATTTTTTCTGTCTTCACGAAAGGGCAACTCTAAATCATCGTTCAAGTACGCCTACGGGTGTATGTAAGTGTTCTTTGTTACGTGAGATGCTTGATTGCAGTTTCTAATGCGCCCACCATCGCACACATTTCATGCACGCGCCTGCTTGCTCCGCTATGCTGTGCGTGCCAGGAGGTGGGGGAGGGATGAAGGGGGGAGGGGGAATCAGAATGTTGGTGATTTTCAAATTCACACATATTCTGCTCTGTTTCTGCAGTGTTATGGGCAGGCAGAGAGAGATGCACTGCTGAAGAGGGCCGCTCATCTGCATAAGAGGGATTCGGAGGTGGAGCAGTTGAAAGTTCGGCTGGCCGAGCTGAGTGGTCAGCAAACTGAGGTAGAACATGTGCGCGCTCAGCTGGCTCAGATGAGAGCTGAGCTGGAGGACAGGGACGGCCGATTGAAGAAAGTGACCGAGGAGCGAGATCACTTTCGAGAGGTAGGCTCAGGAGGGGGAAAAAAGGGTAGCGGGCAGGATACAATTTCAGTTTTCACGTAAGGGCAACTTTAAATCATCCTTCAAGTACGCCTACGAAACAGTCTTTGATGAACGTTATTGTTTTTTGTACTCATTACATGAGATGCTTGATTGTGTGTGTGTGTGTGTGTGTGTGTGTGTGTGTGTGTGTGTGTGTGTGTGTGTGTGTGTCTGTGTCTGTGTGCGTGTCTGTGCGTGCGTGCGTGCGTGCGTGCGTGCGTGCGTGTGTGTGTGTGTGTTGATGGAAAGCACACAACATCATTACCCCCTATCGGCCCCTCTCTCCCCTGCTCCCTCTCACCTGCTCCGCTCTCACCTGTCCTCATTGTTTCACAAACCACGTCCGCAGGAGTGGGACGCGGTGCGGCTGACGGTGCAGGGTTGGGAGAGCAAAGTGAAGACATTGGAAGCACAGCTGGTGAGTGAGAGAGATAGGTGGAGGCTGGAGGACAGCAGGGAGGTCCAGGGGGATGGTCCAGGGTTCATTGCTGGAGGTCCCTCTGAGAGAAAGAGAGTAATAGAGATTGATGTCCCTCTCCTTGTCCCTCTCCTTGTCCCTCTCCTTGTCCCTCTCCCTCTCCTTGTCCCTCTCCCTCTCCCTGTCCCTCTCCCTCTCCCTGTCCCTCTCCCTCTTCCTCTCCCTCTCCCTCTCCCTGTCACACATCTCAATCACCCCACTCCCACACATTTTGTGGCACCCGCGGTTTGCAGGAGGAGCGGGCCACAAGAGAGGGCCGGCTGATGCAGGGGCCGCTGCTGCAGGGGGGAGGGGCTTGGGGGGATGGGGGAGAGGGCGGAGGAAGGGGAGACGGTGGCGAGGGGAGTGATGGCGGAGGGGGAATACTAGGACGGGTGGGTGGGGCAGGAGGAGCGGGTGGTGAGGAGGGGCGAGGAGCAGGTGCAAGGGTGGGTGGGGGTGGAGGGAGCGAGGGAGGGGTGGAGGGGGCCGAGCGGGAGGAGGAGGAGGAGGAGGAAGGTGAAGGGGGAGGAGGAGTGGGAGGGGAAAGGGGAATGGAGGCAGAATGGAACGACACGATGGAGTTGGTTGATTACAAGGGGAGGAAGGGATGGTTTCCAAGGCAGATGGGGAAACAAATTCATGACAAGAATGAGCTGGTGCCAGGTGCGACGCTGTACGGGGGAAAGATGACTTGTGGTGTGTATGGAGGCACAAAAGTAAAAGAAGCAGTTAGAGTTCGAGTCAGTGGTTATAAGTTCAGGGAGGAGATGGGATACTACCCCGAGAAGTTTGCAGGGCACGCATCCGAGATCGGCCATGTCCTAATGGAGCGCGACTTCCCATTGGCGCATAAGTTTTTCACGCGCGAACAGTTCATGGATGCCGTCAATAAGGGCAAGAAAAAGGAAGATGAAACTTGGAAGGATGTGGTTGCAGAGTTGTTGGGGTTGGAGAAGATTTAGCGGAGGATGTAGTGGGGGGGATATGACGAGGCGGAGAGGTTGAGAGGTTAGGCGGAGGGAGGAGGAGGCGGAGCGCAGGGAGGCGGAGAGGTTGAGAGCGGAGCGGAAGCGAGAGGAAGGGTGGCGGAAGGATGAGGGCGAGACGCGGAGGGGGGACGAGAGGAGGGGGAGGGGAAGAGAGGAGGAGCAGGGGGGTGAGCGGAAGAAGCAGCGGAGGGACGCGCGCGCTACTGATGCTGCTGATACTGATGAGGGCGAGGACATGTGGATGGCAGGCAAGAGCATCTCGTTTAAGAAGCGCGGGGGAGTGAGGGCGGAAAGAGGGGAATCGGAGAGCGAGGAGGAGGAGAGGGAGAGGGGGCGTGAGCGTGAGCGGGGGAGGAAGGCGTGTCACCATGGGAGGGACTCCGAGGCGCGCGGCAGCAGGCAGCAGAGGTCGTTCCGCGCCGAGCCCAAGGACCTCTCGCCCAATCGCCGCTCTGCCTCTCCCAAGCGAGGCCGCTCCCCCAGTCCCAACAAGCGCGCCCGCTCTCCCAGCCCCAAGCGATATCGTGCCCCCAGCCCCAGAGCCGCCCCGTCCCCCAGTCCCCAGCGCTCTCGTTCCCCCAGCCCTAAACGCGCCGCTCCGCCTACGTTCAAGCGCGCCCGTTCCCCCAGCCCCAAGCGCGCCCGCTCCCCCAGCCCCAAGCGCGCCCGCTCCCCCAGCCCCAAGCGCGCCCGTTCCCCCAGCCCCAAGCGCGCCCGCTCCCCCAGCCCCAAGCGCGCCCGTTCCCCCAGCCCTCAGCAGCGGCCAGGAAGGGCGCTGCCGCTGCTGCTGCTGCTGCTGCTGCTTCCCCCGCGAGCTCCTCCGGTCCCTCGTCGCCCTCGTCATCCCTCTCTCGCTCGCCCTCCAGGTCGCCCGCTCGCTCGCCCTCTCCTCCCCCCCGCAGGCAGGTCGCTGCTGCTCCCAGGCCCCACCACGACAGCAGCAGCAGGAGCGCGTCTCCCGCTCCCACGGGGGGCAGGGGCGGGGGCAGAGGGGGAGGCGGGGGTAGCGGTGGGGTTGGGGGCGGTAGGGGCAGGGGTGGGTCTCCTGAGGTGAGGGGGAGGGAGGATGGATCTCCAGTGCGCAGGGCTGGGGGAAAGGGCAGGGATGTGTCTCCTGCTGCGAGGGGCGGCAAGGGGGGTTTTCGAGGGATCATGGGCGAGGGCAAGGGGAGGGGGAAGGCATAGTTCTCCTGAGGGCAGGCGCGGTCGGGGGGACAGAGAGGGAGGGAGGAGGCGGAGGGGAAGGGATGAGAGTGTAAGTGAAGATGAGTCGCCGAGGGGGAGGCGGGGGAGGTGACTTATCAGCTGAGTCGACCTGTGAGGAGCCTTAACAGAGACAGTTGGGGTTCATGATTGTGAGGGCGGTGAATGGATGTGAGGGCAGCTGTTGGGAAGGCAGTGAATGGGCTTGAGGCAGGCATGGACACATACTTTCTAAACAGGCTTTGGAAGTGCTGGGTGGTGATGGGAGGTGAGGTGATTGAGAGTGACGGGATTGTGGCAGGAAGACTGATAATAAGGCTACAATTGTGATTGAATATATGAGATGTCTATGGTAAATGCTCTCAATCTGCTGCTTTGCACTTGTTTCTGGTGACCTTGACATGGCATGAGAGTTTACTGCGACAGAAAAGCAAGCAACTACCGGTATAAAGAAAATAAAAACATTTTAAATGAGCTGGCGAGGGCTAATTTTGTCAGACTACTACAGCATGTGGTTCTGAAGCACTACTATGGTGTATACCCTTGCTTGGACTTCCAGCCATCCTTCCATGGTCGCTACTGTTAGAATCTAGCAGCATGAATGGATGAACTAACAGGATGCAGGAGTACAAGTAGTAAACCCTACTAGGTTGTACCCCATGTGGGCTACCCCACTACAGCCTAGACAATATGTAGCATATATGTTTGACACACCCCCATAGGCAAAGTGGGGGAGAACAAGGGGTCACACGACCAGTCAAGAGAAGCAAAACAAGCTCAGGGTGGATCACAACGTCACCACGCATTCTGAGCACAAGCAAAGGGCCACTGGGCCAGTTCACATGCAGAGATATATATGCAGCAATAACAGTACAGTGATGGCTACCTAGCAAGAGCCAGCATGCATATATATATATATATATGTACAGATCACAGTACAAGCAGAGACTACAGCAAGTGTGGAAACGTAGGCACAAGGCCTAACAGAGTACAAAAGCGCTGATGATCACCAGACGGAAGTGCCTTGGTGAATATGTCAGCAGTGTTGGCCCGAGTGGCCACGTGGCAAAGACGAAGCTGGCCTCGCTGCTGCAACTCTCGAGCCAGGAAGTACCGCAGAGCAATGTGCTTCGTTCTGTGCTCCAGTCTGTGCTCCCGACACAAGGCAATGGCGGCCTTGTTGTCAACGTACAGCACTGGAGGAGAACGAGGCTGCTCTCCCAAGTCAGTCAGCAGGTAGGTGAGCCAGCGTAACTCCTGTGCAGCCATGGCGGTGGCGTAGATCTCAGCCTCACAACTGGAGCCGAGAACTGAAGTCGAGCGTGTAGAACGCCACGAAACTGAACCAAAGCCAAGGCTGAAGGTGTAACCCTGTGACGACCGCTGAGTAGCCAGGTCGTCAACCCAAGAAGCGTCTGAGTGCCCAGTGAGGACAACTGGGCTCGTCCCTCCAAGCACTAGCCCCATGCCTGATGTGCTGCACAAGTAACGCAGTACCCTCTTAGCAGCAGCCATGTGCTCAGGTCGGTGCCGACCAGGAGCCACATAGCGAGCCAGGAGACCAAGAGGGTACGCGAGGTCAGGTCGAGTGCAAGTCATCAGGTACATGAGGCAGCCGACTAGCTCTGGGTAAGGACCACTCGGCTCTACGGACTCGTCCGAAGGTGGAGCTGAGAGCGTGTGACCTGTAGCCAGAGGAGTGGCCTGTGCTGAAGACCAGGTGAAGCCGAAGCGCTGAAGGACCTGCTGCACCATGTGTGACTGAGTCAAGGTGATGGTGCGACGTGCTCTGTCTCGGGTGATCTGCAAGCCAAGGTAGCTGCGCAGCTCACCCAAGTCTGTGCACGTGTGTCTCTTCTGCAGCTCCGACTTCACGTGGGTGAGAGCCTCAGTGTCAGCAGTGGCAAAAACCAAGTCGTCGACGTACACGAGGATGTAGAACGGCGGCAGGGAAGTGTCGGTGCGCAGAAACAGCGACGGGTCAGCAGTAGAAGGCGCAAACCCAAGAGCCGCAAGCGTAGTCCTCAGTGTGTCGTGCCACTCACGTGGCGCCTGGCGGAGACCGTAGACCGGCCGCCGGAGGCTCCACTGGGTACCAGGAGGGAACGACCCAGTGAAGCCCGGGGGGCGGCGCAGCCAGATCTCCTCGTGCAGGCTGCCCTACAGGAAAGCTGTGCTGAAGTCAAGAGAGTGAAGCTCGTAGTCACGGTGAGCAGCAACGTGCAGCAGCACCCGAAGAGTGGTCATCTTCGGGGTGGGGGAGAAGGTCTGGAAGAAGTCAACTCCCTCTCGCTGACTGAAGCCTCGAGCCACGTAACGCGCCTTGAAGACAGGCGGAGAACCCGGTGGCCGCTTCACCCTGAAAATCCACATGCCACTGACGATGTTCGCCCCAGGTGGGGGAACCTCGTCGACGTAGGTGCCTGTGGACTTCCAGGAAGCCATCTCTGCGTCCATGGCTGCCTGCCACTGAGAGGAGTAGGGACCCTCTATCGCCTCTGCGTAAGAGCGCGGAGTCGGGATGTCTGGTGCATCCGGGTCTCCCTCAGGGGCAAGTAGCGAGGACACAAGATGAGGTAAAGCAGCAGCAAGGCACTGGAACTCCTCCTGCCTGTCCTCAAGGACGTCCGTGCTAAGAGCACACTCACCCCCGACGGACGGAGGACAGACAGACTCAGACTCAGTAACAAGACTGGCAGTGAAGTCTAGACGACAGGCAGCAGCAAAGTCAACAAGCTCAGCGACAAGAGCAGACGCAGCAGCAGACTCAAACGATGGGTCAGTGACAACAGTGGCTAGTAGACGCGTGACAGTAGGGTGCTCAGCACGAAACCAGTCAGACTCAGGGTCCGGAACGTCAGGCAAAGAGGACGCAGGAGGAGACGGCAGAGGAACAGGCTGCGGAACAGAGGAAGGACGACGGACTACGAGGTGTGCGCTGGGGACAGCCGGCGGACGCGAACGAGGAACACGAGGACCGGTACGACCAGGACGAGCAGGCGAGACAGGACGCGACGCAGGCTCACGACGCACAGCAGGACTACCAGTCAGCTCAGCGTAAGGAGAAGGAGCAGGCAGCGGCGAGCCAGTCTGTAACGGAAGACCAGTAGACGACGGAAGAGTAAGAACCTGACGAAGAACAGAGGCAGACGGCGGCAGAGACGACGGAGACGGCGGAGCGAAGAACAGTCGTGTCGGCGCAGCTGCACCAGAACCAGCAGCTCCAGCAGCTCCAGTGCCTCCAGCAGCTCCAGTACCTCCAGCAGCTCCAGTACCTCCAGCAGCTCCAGAAGCTCCAGGCCCAGAGCCGACACCTCGAGTCCCAGGGTCTCCAACCTCTGTGTCTCCAGCAGCAGCACCCCCAGAACCAGCACCTCCAGTCCCAGGGTCTCCAACCGCAGGGTCTCCAGCAGTAGCACCCCCAGAACCAGCACCTCCAGCTCCAGGGTCTCCAACCTCAGTGTCTCCAGCAGCAGCACCCCCAGAGCCAGCACCTCCAGTCCCAGGGTCTCCAGCCTCAGTGTCTCCAGCACGAGCCCCTCCAGAACCAGCAACTCCAGCACCTCCAGTAGACAAAGGACCAGCACGACTCCGAGCTCCAGCAGCGCGACGCTGACGGCGACCGTACCAGTCCTGCAGCTGCTGTGGGGTGAGAGGCACACGGGGACGAAGGCGGCCACTCCAAGGAGACCGCGCAACAGCAGACTCAGAACCCTCAGCGCCCGCACCCCCAACGGCTCCAGAACCTCCGGTGTCAGTACCCTCAGCACCAGTACCTCCAG
The DNA here is from genome assembly GCA_947470075.1 of Closterium sp. Yama58-4. NCBI lineage: Eukaryota > Viridiplantae > Streptophyta > Zygnematophyceae > Desmidiales > Closteriaceae > Closterium > Closterium sp. Yama58-4. The sequence continues at coordinate 142,021 of CANIUD010000601.1, forward strand.
CGACTCCAGAACCTCCAGCGCGAGCACCCTCAACAGCTCCAGGACCTCCAGCTCCAGCGCCACCAGGACTAGGCCCTCCAGCAGCTCCTGAACCTCCAGCGCCAGCACCCTCAGTAGCTCCAGAACCTCCAGCGTCAGTACCGCCAAGCTCAGCACCCCCAGACCCCTCACACGCAGGCTCAGCACCACCAGGCTCTACACCCTCAAGCTCCGCACCCTCAGGCTCAGTACCCCCAGACTCAGCACCCCCAGGCTCCGCACCCCCAGGCTCAGCACCCCGAGCAGGACCACTCGCAGGAGGACCTGAGTCACCAGTGACCTCAACCGGCGCAATCAAGGGAGGAAGGTCTACCTGAGAAACACCTGAAGGAGCAGGACCGGGAGCGGAGAGGGGGTCTACCTGGGGAGCACCTGGAGCAAGGAAGAGCGGCGGGGGGGGGAGCGAGGCAGTGCGGTAGGGGAAGAGACGGTAAAAGGGAACCGACTCGTCGAACGTGACGTCCTGAGACGCAAAGACACGGCGCGAGGTGGGGTGGTAAAACTGCCAACCAGGCGCGTCAGGGACAAAGCCAAGGAAGACACAGGGAACAGCGCGGGCGGAGAGCTTGTCCGCGGTGGTATCGCGGACAAAGGCACGAGCACCCCAGACCCGGAAACGCGACGCATCGCCAACCTTCCCCGTCCACAGCAGTGTGGGCGAGGTCTCCGGCAAGGAGACACGGGGCCAGAGGTTGAGCTGATGCGCGGCGTACCGGACCGCAAACGGCCACAGAAAATGGGGGGCAGCCGCATGGATCATGGAGGTACGAGCGACCTCCATGACTAAGCCAATGCGGCGCTCAGCAACCCCATTCTGCTGCGGAGAGGCCGGAAGCGTGAACGACTGGGTGATGCCGTGCTCCGCACAGTAGGCTGCCAAGAGGTCGGAGGAGAACTCACCACCTCTGTCAGAGTGCAGACGCAGGACAGGAAAGTCCGACCGGAACCGCTCGCGGAGCTGGAGACGAACAGCGCGGATCCAGGGGATCAAAACAGCAGGGACGTCCCCCTTGCTCTGCAAGGGGAAGACCGTGGTGTAACGCGTGTAGTCGTCGACGACCAGCAGGAAGTACCGCTCGCGGCCCTGTCCCTGGACGCGGGCTGGGCCCCACACGTCCAGGTGGAGCGTCTGCAGTGGAGCCTCTGTGGGAGGAAACGAGGAGGAGTGAGGAGCGGCGCGCTGCCGCCCCTCGACGCAAGGAATGCAGGGCGGCGCAGGCGAGGGAGGGAGGGCAGGCAGGGACCTGGGAAGACCAGAGACCAGGGAGCGAGAGTGCATGCTACGCAGGCGAGGCAAGGAGGGGTGACCAAGGCGGTGGTGCCACAGGAGAGTGTTGTGCGACAAAGCGCGACACTCGCAGGGGGCCGCCAGCTGACCAGACGCAGACGCAAACGCAGACGCAGCTACCTGAGGGGACTCAGTGGTCAGTGTGTACAGACTCGAGCCAGGTGCACGGGTGAACGTGGCCAAGTGCCGGCCCGTCCTAGCACACGTACAGTGAGTCACTCGCTGACTCGCAGGAGTGAACTGGTGAACCCCCCCATCCTGGAGGTCAGCTCCACTCACCAAGTTCGTAGAGAACGAGGGGAGGTAAAGACCTGACAGCGAGCCGGACGGGACGGCCGGACACGGCAGAACCGTGGAATAGTGGGCAAGGACTGGACCCCCAGAGGGGTCCGCCAGGGAGACCGGGACTGGCCGACGGAGCGGCGTGAGTGCGGTGCAGTCGCGAAAGAAGGAGCGGGAAGCTCCTGAGTCAAGGGTGAAGGTGTGCGAGACCGTAGTGGGCGCAGTACCAGAGAGAGCAGACACAGCAGCACCTGAAGCCACGGCCTCACCAGTACCTAGAGCAGTAGACGTACTAGCACCGAGAGCAGCAGCCTCACCAGCACCTAGAGCAGGAGACGCACTAGCACCTAGGGCAGCAGCCTCACCAGGGTCAGGCGGTACGCACAGGCAACAGGCACGGTCAGCACTAGTAGACAATGCATACATGGCAGTGAGAATAGCATCATAGTCAAGCGCAAAGATATCTACCCTCTGTCTATGCAGCTCCAGCCAGGTGGGGAGCTCAGCCTCGTCGCCAAACACTGTGCGCCAGTCGTCGCTCAGACGGGCGAAGCAGCGGGACTGTGTGTGACCAAGCGTCCCACAAGGCTGACCAGTCCTAGCACCTGTGCGAATGACGTACGGGCAGCGGACTGTACGCGTAGACCTGCTACACTGAGCGTACCACTCCTGGAGCTGCCGGGGCGTAAGTGTCTCACGTGGACGTCCCTGCAGCTGCAGCTGGCCACTGCCAGACGCTCCCAACTGACCAGCTCCAGGGCGACAGCTACGACGGCTACCGCGACAACCCCAGCTAGTATACCACTCACTAAGCTGCTGGGGCGTCAGAGGCTCGCGTGAATGTCGCTGGAGCTGCATCTGGCCACCTGCCAGTAGCAGTAGCGCAGGCAAGGCAGGCGCGGCAGGCAGGCAAGCAAGCAGGCAGGCAGGCAGGCAGGCAGGCCGGCAGGCAGGCAGGCAGCCAGGCAGGCAGGCAGGCAGGCAGACAGGCAGGCAGGTAGGCAGGCAGGCAGGCAGGCAAGTAGACACGCAGGCCGGCAGGCAGGCAGGCAGCCAGGCCGGCAGGCAGGCAGGCAGCCAGGCCGGCAGGCAGGCAGGCAGACAGGCAGGCCGTCAGGCAGGCAGGCAGGCGCTCACCAAAGGCTAGGAGAGCAGGGCCGGCGCTCGAGTATGCGCACGACAGCGGCGACGTCGGGGCCGCAAAACCGGCTGCAGAGCAGGGCCGAAACAGCTGTAGAGCGGGGCTGCGTCAGCGGCAGTAGCAGGGTGGGGCCGCGTCAGCGGTAGGTCGGGGCCGTGGCAGCTGCAGGGCGGGGCCGCATCAGCGGCAGGTCGGGGCCATGGCAAAGGGCCGCGCGCGGCCGCGCTAGGGAGTAGCGGGCCGCGCGCGGCTCGGCGCGGGCTGTTGCGGGCCGCGCGCGGGCCGTGCGAGGCAGGAGCAGGCCTCGCGCGGCTCGGCACGAGCTGCTGCGGGCCGCGCGCGGGCCTCGCGAGGCCGTAGCAGGCCGCGCGCGGCTCGACGCGGGCTGCGCGCGGCAGCTGCGAGCTGCGCGCGGCTCGGTGCGGGCTGCGCGCGGTTGCAGCGGGCTGTGCGCGGCTCGGTGCAGGCTGCGCGCGGCTGCAGCGGGCTGCGCGCGGCTCGGTGCGGGCTGCGCGTGGCTGCAGCGGGCTGCGCGCGACTCGGTGCGGGCTGCGCGGTCTCGGTGCGGGCAGCGCGCGGTAGCAGCGTGTGTGCGGGTCTTACGGGCCTCTAGGGGCAGCGCGCAGGCAAGGCAAGGCAAGGCAAGGCAAGGCTACGTGGGGTAGCGCGGTAACCGCAGCGGTAGGTGGGCCCGAAAAAAAAAAACGGTCCTACGGACCTTAGTGCTCTGAAACCATGTTAGAATCTAGCAGCAGGAATGGATGAACTAACAGGATGCAGGAGTACAAGTAGTAAACCCTACTAGGTTGTACCCCATGTGGGCTACCCCACTACAGCCTAGACAATATGCAGCACATATAGTTTGACAGCTACATGCTGCTGTATGTATTGTATTGTAACAGGAAGGAACAGGAAGGAATTCTAGCTTGGGAGCTTGGGAGCGGAAGCAAGGCAGGAGGAGAGCTGTTTGCATAGCATGTTAGAATCTAGCAGTAGGAATGAATTAACTAGCAGGATGCAGGAGTACAAGTAGTAAACCTTAATTGGGTTGTACCCCATATGGGCTACCCCACTACAGCCTAGACAATATGCAGCACCCTTGCTTGGACTTCCAGCCATCCTTCCATGGTCGCTACATGCTGCTGTATGTATTGTATTGTAACAGGAAGGAATTCTAGCTTGGGAGCTTGGGAGCGGAAGCAAGGCAGGAGGAGAGCTGTCTGCATAGCATGCTCCTCGTGTGCAATAATCAGGTCTTCTCTCCATCCCACAACCCACCTCCCTTGGGTTAGGTCCCTTGAGTGGCCTGCCCAGGTGCTGCGTCTACGCCTGAAGAGCGGTGTGGCAACGTAAGCAACCACTGTACAGTGATGGCCATGGGAAAGCTTATGGTGTGGATCAAGCTGCACTGCCATGCAGCTGTTATTGTCTGCTGTCATGTTCATGCAGCCACGGGAGCGACAGCAGGTAGAGCTGCTACTGCCTTGAACACACCCTCTTCCTCTCCTTCCTCCTCCCCCTCCACTGCATCCTCTACAGCATCACTAAAAGCTTCATCATCCAAGTTCATCTCCAAATTGTCGAAGACCCGAGGCTCACCCCCAGAAACTTGAAACCTCTAGGTCACTACCAGGTGTCTTGTTTCTGACCCAAAAGTCGCTGTAGGGTCAATAGCACGCGGAATTGACCCTGCAGTGACTATCGGGTTGGCAAATTTCGGGAAACCAGACCCTCTGACCCGACAGTGACCCCAACCTGACCATCGCGACGCGCCGAAACCCCCCACAGCCGAACCGCGCATAAAAAAGAAATTGACCAATCGCAGGTCTTGATTTCACGGGTCGCATGTCGATAAACATTGACCAATCCCGTGCGTCGAAAACCATTAATTGAGATCGCGCAACAAGGTAAGGTCATGAATGGTCCAAAGCAGACGCACTTACACAACTATTTAATTAAGTATATATGAGAAAACATATAAAATAAACGTTTTCCGTTACATGAGAATATATATAAAACCATTGGGCTCCTTAAATTAATATTGTATTTGACTTTAATAATATCGCGAAAAAAAGAAAACATTTAAAGTATAAAACCAACAAATGGTCCGTTCCTAAAATACTGATTTCAATGTTCGATATATGATTATGATCAAATTGCCCTTCTTTTGCACCACAGTATCGGGATCCTCTGTATCAAATTTTTTTGCGTACGACCTGGTTACACATGCCGTAACATTCATAATGATTCCGCGACCCCAGCGAACTGCAAACGAAGCATGAAACACTGCCTGATCGCGAAATCCGAACAATCGTGACCAGGGAGTGGCGAAACTCAGCATAGCAAGAAATATGAGCAGCCAATCGCGAGCAACGTAACCAGAGAGTGGCGAGAATTTTACGCAACACATTCGCTGCCATACATTTCCTCCTACCCACCTTACACGTCAACCGCACCAGGTCACCCCTACACCCCATCCCAACCAGAAAGCTGGAAGAACCCATCCCATCGCACCAATCACCACAGTGTTTTCGCGCCACATGTCATGCACAGGTGGCTGCAAGCTGCCAGCTGTGCCGAAATATCAGCACCTGCCCCCGGAAGATTACCAGCAGAAAATGACTGACAACCACAGAAGTGGAGTCTTCAACCACCACCCCCAACCCTTTCCCCATATCTCACCAACACACTCTACCGTTGTTGAATATATCTGAACCGTGAAATACCACTGTTCAACCCTGTTTAAGACAATTAGTTTGACCATTAAACATTGCTCTGCGTAGTCTATATTCATTTGCTTACAGCAGCTCGACTTGTGTGTCTGCTAGCCTACGCGCTCAGCACTTAGCATTTGGACCTGTGGTGACAGCCGAGCTCGACGCGATGAGTTGCTGGCCACATCGACGGTTACGGTCGATGTGGCAGCAGTTATGCTCGGAGAGAGCATCCTGCAATGCGGTGACAGCTACGCAGCGGCGGGTACTTCCTGCTCATGCTGCCTGTGAATGGTAAGAAGGTACCACCATCTACAAGTTACTACTCGCGGCGTTGCTTAGTTGTTTTTATAGCCACTGCTTCAGTGTTATCGGACCATAATCACATTTTTTTCCTTCCTTTTTGTACCATTTCCATTACAGTGGCTGAAGTCCGTCACACGGCGCGAGTTCCGTCGCCGATCGCAACTGGGTTGGGTGGAGCTGGACCTAACGGAGACAGACGCAGCCAGTGATATGGCGCTTGCGCAGAAAGCGACATGAAATTCTGTTAAGGGTTTGACGGTGAGCCTCTCGTACCGTAATCGCCCCCGAGTCGTGAATGTGTGCTTTGGCGGGGCTCTTATTGAGGCTAAACAGGTTCATTTCCACATCTTTGTTCCTCTGCGTTTTTATGTTAGCGTGTTGTTGGCTCGCGTTTATGTGTGCTGTTGTTGCAGATCGCAATTAATCGACACTGACTCATTGCATAGGCGACATTTGCAACAACGATTTGCACAGCATAAGTCGTAAGTACGGAAGTTCCTTTTTTGTTGTCATTGCTTACATAAATCTGAGTTTCCTTATTGTGCCCTCTTTTTGAGCGGTGGCAGGTGGTCCTCGAAGTAGATGTGGTTGCAAAATCACACTCAACGAAATATTGGCTGGACCTTCCTTCCACTGTGTTAGGGCAAACTTAATGAGCAATGGGCTAGAGAGATAGTGTTGTGCTTGCTTGAATGTATGCACATGTTGCTGCTACTGGATGTTTTGTATACCATAGTTTATGTAGTAGTATATCTTTCAATCCCTACTTTTTCAAAACTTCTGCGGGATTTATTGTATTATATAAATTCATTTATTATACGGATTTAGAATTAAATTGTGTAGCTATTTTAGTGTACTGGATCGTGTAACGCATCAGTTTACACTGAGTTGCGCCTCGAATGAACAGTAACGACCCCAAAGTCACCATTGAGCTGGTCGCCGGGTGAGTCGAGGGTCAGATTTGAGTGACCCCAACCTGACATACCCTACGACCCTCGAGTGACCACGTCAACTAACTGGAAGGTGACTTTGAAGTCGATGTTGGGTTAATTTTCGGTCGTCAACTTTTTGAGATGTTGTCGCTCAGGGAAAGGCTCTGATGTGGGCAAAGGGTGGGAATGAGTGGGTCAGACAAAGGGATAGGACAGAAAAAAGGGTTGTAACGTGCTTTGGTGATTAATGGTACGAGCCTGGGATTCCCATGAGGGCATTAACAGTAGCTTTACATGATGTCAGTACATTATAGTCGAAGTTGCAAATTATGTTACAACGCGCCCTCACCTTTCGCATTCTGTCGATGTTCTCCTGCTCGATCCGGCGCGCGTCCGCCACAGTCATCTCGCACCACTCGTCCCCCCACGCGTAGCACTTCCTGTACGCCTCCAAGTAAAGAGCGCGGTGCGCCTGAGATCGAATGGAGAGCGCAGGGAGAAAGGGGAAGGGGGGAGCATTGGAGAGGGAGAATGAGTGGAGGGGAGGAGACGCGGGTTAGAATAGAAATAGCGACCTGTGCAGCGTTTCTAACTATGGCAGCAATCATTGCGACAAGCGCATGAACCAGAGCGGCGACGGCGACAAGACAGCACTCACGGCGATTGCAGCGAGCTCCATCTGCCGGCCGAACACCCAATAGGGCGCGTCGACGCGAATCACCTTGTACGACGTCATCACAGGCCCACACGTTTCCTGCACGCGGAAAGGAACGGATGCGAACCATGTTGGAATATCGGATCGTAGCAGTCGTCAATGTCGTTCTGAAGAACATCATGATACGACGCGCAGCCACGTTCAAGGTAACAGCGAGCCATCTGACTATCCTCCGTGCTTACCTGCCATCCCGGGGCGAGCGGGCCGCGGTTGAGTTTCAGCAGGGCGATCCTGGAGGGGTCGGTACGCTTCCGCGCGATGATGCGCGACCACATGTCCCTGTCGGCCGACGCGATGTCCACGTGGTCCACCTTACGCAGCGCCAAGTCAGCCTTCGGTAAATTCAACGCCTAGATGAGAAGGCGAACGAGGGTGGTTGAGAACCAAACCACGCCGAGAGGAGCGCAAGTAGCTATCCAACTGGAGAGAATGGGAGCCACAACAAATCACCCACGTTTCGTCACATTGCTTGGCTGCATCGCGATAACCACCTGGGCATGTTAGCTTTTCCCTGGCGAGAGACGCATGATTTCGTACAAGACACTCACGTTCTCCGTGTCGCCACGGTCGACGAGGTGATACGTGTCGACGACTATCTTGAAGTTGGTGAAGTACGGGCACTGCGACGGGCGGGGGAGAGGGGGAGAAGAGGGATAAGGGGACGCGACACGAGAGGTGGGGAATGGATTAGATAATGCCCGCACACGACGTAGGTGTCAGAGGTCCACCGGTGATCCCCGATGATCCTAGGGAAGGGTTACAGGCACGTTGGCCTGGGGGGTTATGGGCGCACTCACCCGCTACACAAACAAGCCCTTTTATCCCAGTGGTTAGTGGCTGGGATTCTGACATGGTATCAGAGCGAAGGTCTCGGGTTCGAATCCCGGTGTGTGCACCTCGGGCATCCCAGTGCGGGGGGGTGTCAGAGGTCCACTGGTGATCCCCGATGATCCTAGGGAAGGGTTACAGGCACGTTGGCCTGGGGGGTTATGGGCGCACTCACCCGCTACACAAACAAGCCCTTTTATTCCAGTGGTTAGTGGCTGGGATTCTGACAGTAGGAGGAGCAAATTACAAATAGCACGTCGCTGAATCAACGACACGTGCGCACACTTCAAATGCCGCCTCACCCTTGTCCCCCTTCCCTCCCCATCCGTCGCATGCTTACGCGGAGCTCCATGTGGCTGCGCGGGTACGCGTTCCAGTTCTTCTCCTCGAGCCGCAGCGCACTGAGCGGCGCGAGCGCGCGGATCCACGCGGGTGCGCGGCCCTGAAAGTGGTGCACGACGTGCGAGTAATGCCCCTCGCCCAAAACGTCGTCTTTGAACGGCTCGCTTGCGATAACCTCAACGCCCTCTCGCCCTTTCGTGTTCTCCATCTGCATGCGCGACCGCATGTACGTGTGCCCCACGTGATACTGTCACGTCGGTAATGCACGGGGAGAAGTGAGGAAAGAGGCGGGGGAGGTGAGCAAAAGGGGTTGCATGTGCGACCACATGTATGTGTGCCCCACGTGATAGTGTCCCGTGCGATATTGTACGTGGAGAATGTGGGGGGGGAAGTGAGGAGAGGGACGGGGGAGGTAAGCGAAGGTAGATTCCGTGCTTCAGTATAACCCATGGTCGGGGCGGGTTGCGTTTTGTTACAACGTATGTGTAGGGAGTTTTTAGCCACGTCAGATTGCGCAGCGTCAGATTGCGGAGGCGCATGGGTATGCGCGTGCTCGTGCTCGTGCGTGTGCGTGTGCATACCTCGTCGAGAGAAAATGGCATGGTGATGCGGCTGAAGGTGGACGACGCGCGCCGGACGACGAGAGGCGAGGAGACGATCGCAGAGGGCCGTCGGTATCGCCACCATGATATCGCAGAAAGGGATGAGCCCGCGGACCACGCAAAACCAAGAAACAAGCACGAGGGGAACAAGTTAGAGAATTTGCTGGTTAACGAACAATACAAGCGCGTTCGGAAAATCATTTTGCATCTTACAATTCCTTAATCTGCACCATTCTGGCTAACAGGTGTTGACGGGCGCGGAGCGAAACTGGAGGGGGCTGAGCCGAGATTGACGCAAGGTCGCTGGGTGAAGGTAGCGAGAACTCCCCGTCAAGTCGACACTTCCTTCGACTGACACCTTTTTGCGGCAGAAACGAGATATCCGTAATAGCGTGCCCGAGGAGAAGGCGATGCTTTGCGTTGCTCTTTCTCGTCTTCTGCTGTTGATGAAGAGGGCTGGGATGGGTGTCGGTTCGCTTGGTCGGGCTTGAAGGTGACGGAAGCGGCTTGGTGGGGTTGTGAAGACGATAGCTAGCAAGCACCCGTTGAGTTGCCTGGTTGATGGGGGCTAACGGGATTCTACTTATCTCGCTATTTGTATGGCAGATGAAGGGGGAGAGGAAAAGCAAGGGTTGGGGGGCGGGGAGGGGGAGAAGGAGGAGAGGAGAAATTCGAGCGGACAGCAAGGGTGTGCGGAAGGGGGGGGGGGGGGGAATAGGCAGCTGTGTTGCGGAAGAGCGAGCGGCTTGTTGCGATAACCGATCGTGATGGGTGGAAGACATGCGCTTCGACTGTTGGATTCGCAAAGTCATACAACTGGCCTTCGCGACTACCAACGTGCTTATGCGAGTGCCTTGTTACCAGTACGTGATGTTTGCGGAAAATGCGACAACGCTTGGAGGTGTCGTCGTGCGACATCTCGGCGACTGCAGCAATTGGGTTACGACGCGCCGAAATCATGAATGCAGTCGCAATCAGCGGTTGACGTTCATAAATTTGATGCTGCCATTCAGATAGCAACAATCACTTTACCACTAAGAACAGCTTCGCTAATACGTACATCCGGAGAAGCATATGATGAATCAGATGTATCTAGTGTTATTATATCATGTATCCCTCAATAATGCGAGGAGAGAACATAGAGAACCGAAAATCGAACAAATTCTTCACCCAAAAACTCAATTTCTGTGTCCATCTTTATTCTTGATCATTCTCACTTCTCCCGCTCCTGAGATTTGGTGTTGGGGAAGGGTAAAATACACATATACAAAACACCTCTAAGTTTTGGGTTCCACTGTTTAAAGCCCGAGTGCAGCATGGTTATTTTCAAGTTCAAGATTCTTGAACTTGAACTCGCCAAATACAGGGTTACCCCACTTTGTTTGACAGAACTCTCGCGAGTCTGGGACAACGCCGAGCGACACCCTGTCCTGATTGGCTTTTGTGCTGAATCGCAAAACTGAACCGCTCGTCGCTCACTCTGGGTCAGTATCACATATCTTGAACACCTAGTTGTACTCATGACCTGCCTAACTCGTTCTCGTAAGTAGGAAGCACAAGCCAGTGCGGCAAAAGCTAGAACCCATAACGTCTTTTTTTACAGCAACTCAGGTTTGGTATGCACGAAATGTTCAATTGCTCGCGGATGAATGAAGTTCTCGCCAAAGCAATACAACCGAAATAGGTTTCGCACACCCTCACCTATAGCCTATTTCAAATCCACATAACTTGAAACTTTACCTGTCAAATGTTGTAGCCTGAAGTGAGGCTTGTCTTAGGGGGTACAAATGTTAGGGTTTGCTATATGTACCCCAACCCACATCAATGAAAGCACAATTTAGTTCTTTGATATCACCTAGGTTAGGATCCTCTCGGATCCCGTTTATTCCGCGCTAGCCGACCACGCCCGTAGTGCCTATCGTGCCCGTCCCGTCCCTCCCGTCAATTCGCATTTGCCCGTCCCGCCCGTCCCATCGCGTCGCCCCGTCCCGTCCAGGGCTCTTTTTGGTTTTGGCCAACCCTTACGACCAGTGTTGCCCATCAGCAAAAACCTTATAATCAGAGTAGGCCTCTTTGGAAATCCTGATCTGTCAGGATTTTTGCAGGTTTAAATTTTTTTACCCTGGGTCATCAGCGTAACAATTTTTTAAGCCCTTGTTTCATTATTTTTAACACTGCACACAATAACAATATCAATCATCATCATCAGACATGCCACACTGGAGTTCTTCGTGCTCACATGTAGGACAACTTGACCAACTCGGGACATTGTTGCTGCCTCGAATGAAATTGCAAAACTGGCCAATGGTGGCCAACTTCATGCCAGCGCACGTAATCTCGTGACGATTTGTACAGTTACGAAAGTTGGCACAAGGGATTCCGAGGTTACGGGGAAGGGGGGGGGGAGGGGGGGGGGGGGGGGGGGGCCTGGAACTCGCTTAAGGGTAAAACTCGATAACAGAATCGGCAACTCTGAGGCGACAGTGTAGCATAAACGTAAAGCCTGGCACATCAGGGTAAATGAAGGTCCCAAAAAAATTACTCGACCTCATCAGTGTTACTACCTAAAAACCACCCTGTTCATCAGGGCATCAGGGTGATTTACCCTGATAAAATAGGCCCTGGTCCCGTCGCGTCGCGCCCGCCGCGTTTCGCCGGTCCCGTTCCGTCGCGTTTGCCCGTCCTGTCGCGTCCCCCCCACCAAATCTGCTGGCAGCGTGCTTGCGTCCCGCGTCTGTCGCTGGCCCGCCCTTAGCGCCCACCGCGGATTCGCCCGTGGCGCCTCCCTCGCCTGCCCGTCACGCCCGCCGCGCCTGCCCTTATCGCCCGCTGCGCGCCCGCCCTTGACGCACGCCGCGCCTGCCCGAAGCGCCCGCCGCGTTTGCCTGTAGCGCTCGCCCGCGGGCCCGCCCTCCGTGCTCGCCGCTGCCCTTGCCCGCGCGCCTGCCCTCGCTTGCCCGCGCACCTCTCCGCCCGCTCGCCCGCGCGCTTGATCCTACGCCCGTCCGCTCGCGCGCCTATCTGCGCGCCTGTCTCTACGCCCGCCCGCACGTCTCCTCGCCACGCTTGCCGCCGCGCCTGCCGCCGCGCTTGCTGCCGAGCCTTCCGCTGCGCCCTGTCTCCCACCCGCTCTCACTATGGCAACCCCTAGGGTCCTTCGTTTCGACGCTGAGGGTAGGCCCCTCGAGTTCTCTGTCTGGCTCCAGCGTGCGCAGCGTCTCTTAGAGTCTCAAGTGCAGGCGAACGAGTCCCTGTGGGCGCACGCTTCCGGTGAACTCCCTGCGCCCACAGGGACTCGTTCCTGATACCCTAGGCCTTGACGCCACCCCTGAGGACAGAGAGCGGGTTGCACGTCAGCGTGCTGATTTGACAGCCTGGCGATCACGCGGCGTTGCGGCCTCCATCACCCTTAGCAGCCTCCTCCCTGAGTCCGAAGAGACCCATTTCGCACAGGTTCGCACGGCTAGTGAGTTCCTGACTGCGATCAAGGCCCGTTATGCTACACCTACTGTCTCTCTTGGCCGCCTGTTCCTCCCGTTCCTGTTCCCTGACCTCGCCTCGTTTGAGCGCTCTGCTGACTTGATTGCTCACCTGCGCTCACTGGACTCTAGCTTTCGTATGCTTGCATCCTTGAACAGCTTTCACTATCTATTGCATCGCCACTAGTCTCCCTGATCGCCTCGCTTCGGTTCGTGACGCGCTTCTTCTGAAGCACCCTAGCGAGCTCACTATCGAGGTCCTTGAGTCTGCCCTCAAGGACGTCGAGAGCAACCTCCGCTCGGTAGCCTCTGCCTCTGGTGTTGTGCCCCCAACACTGTTTCACGGGTGCACGGTTCCTCAGCTGCCCACCTTCACTGCCTCCCTCGCCACTACCGAGACTGACATGACTCCTGCTACTGCTACGGCTTCTTCGCGGTCTAGGGGTCGGAGTGGCAGGAGGGGCGGACAGGGTGCGGGCGGCGACGGTGGTGGTGGCGGCAGGGGTGGAGCTACGGGTGGTGGTGGCGGGAGTGCTGGAGCTGGTGGAGCGCCAGGGGCTGCATCGCGTGACTCCCCTCCCGCGACTTGTGGAGGGGCCGTCCGAGTTCCTGCGCGACTGCCGCCCTCGATTACAAGAGTTGGGGCGTGGTACTTGACTCAGCGCCAGCAGCAGCAGACGCAGCAGCAGCAGTCGCCTCTCTCGCAGCGCCCACAGCAGCAGCAGGGGCAGCAGCAGGGTCAGCAGTCACGTGGTGACGTCCACCCTCCCTGCCCCTACAGGATCCAGACAGGTACTCGCAGTGGCTTCCGCTGTGACCGCCGCCACCCGCCTGGTCTGTGCTTTGCTCAGCTCACTGACACGGTTCGTCTGGCCTACGGAGTTGACGGCCCTGCTCCTGACTGGCTTCCTCTTGTTCAGTCCCACGGTGTTGCTTTGTGGGCCATGTCTGCTTCTCAGTTAGTTGATCTCTTAGGAACTCCTCATGCTATGTATGCTGTTGTTGACTCTAGTGCTTCCGACACTGTTGTTAGCTTAGGTGCTAGTGCTGATCCTGTGCCTGTTGCTAGCGTAGGTACTTGCTTAGGTGCTAGTCGAGGGGCTACTCCGGACCCCTCTTCGCTGTCTTTCACCCTCGACTCCGGAGCTTCGCACGGTTTCTTCCGCGACCGCACGACCCTTACTCCGCTTCCCGCCCTGGTCTCGGTCTCCCTGGATGATCCCACTTCGGGACCAGTCACTGTTGTCTACACTTACGTGCCCGGCTGTGCCCTCGGGTGTCCTGACCGGCTTACACGTCCCCTCGTTCTCCAGGAACTTGGTGGGAGTGAGACCGCTGGTAGGCAGTCACGTGGGTGTTTGGTTCGATCCGTCTAGGGACACTGCGACTTGTGTAGACGGTGACACGTGCGCGCCTCTGGCCACCTTTGTCGCTGAGCCGGGCTCAGGTCTCTACACTCTTCACACCGCCCCCAGCGAGAGCCAGCAGCAGCCGCAGCAGCAGCAGCCGCGACTGCCCCCACCACCTGTCACTGCCCTCCGTCAGGTCCCCGCGTATCACCATGTGGCCGCTTCGCCCCAGGTAGCTGTGTCTGGTCAGGTCCCAGTGTCGGGCCCCGTCGCTGCGTCTTGCTCCTGCCGGTCACTTGCCCACCCCACCGTTCTGTGGCACCACCGTATGGGACACCCGTCCATTTCCCGCCTGCGCACTATGTCTAGACAGCGTCTTGTCTTAGGCCTTCCGCGAGTCTTGCCGTCGCAGCCGCCTTCGCTTGCCCCACCTTGCGGTCCCTGCGTCGAGGGTCGGCTGCGCGCCACCCCTCACTCCTCCTCCCTTCGTCCGGCCACCGAGCCCTTTGAGACTCTCCACTTGGACGTCTGGGGCCCCGCCCCTCGCCCTGTCCCCGAGCGAGAGAGTTTCTTCTCGGTGGTCGTTGACGACTACTCTCGCTACACCACAGTGTTCCCCCTGGCGAAGAAGTCTGAGGTGACTTCTACGCTGATCCGGTGGTTGCTTACCACTACGGACACTCGTGGTCGTCGTGTCGGCGGTCTTCACTCCGACCGTGGGGGTGAGTTTCGCTCCGGCATTCTCGCTGGATTCTGTCGCGAGCAGGGCATCCGTCAGTCCTGGACGCTTCCAGAGTCCCCACAACAGAATGGGGTTGCTGAGCGCTGCATAGGCTTGGTCATGGAGATTGCACGCACCTCCATGATCCACGCCCGTGCGCCCCATTTTCTGTGGCCCTACGCGGTTCGGTACGCCGCTCACCAGCTGAACCTCTGGCCACGTGTCTCTCGGCCAGAGGTTTCACCGACCAGTCTTTGGACCGGGTCCCCTGGTGTTGCGTCGCGTTTCCGTGTTTGGGGTTGCTTGGCACTTGTTCGCGACACCTCCGCGGACAAGATCTCGCCTCGCGCCGTTCCCTGTGTGGTTTCCCGGAGGACTCTTCTGACTTCACCTTTTACCACACTCCCCTTCACCGGTTCTTTGACTCCCGTGACGTCACTTTTGACGAATCAGTCCCCTACTACGCCAGGTACCCCTGTCGAGGTCTCCCGGTTCCTCCTCCCCCTCTCTTCCTGGCTCCCGCTCCCCCTCCTTCTTCCCCGGTGCAGCCTCCCCCCCCTGGTCCAGCCCCGTCAGGTGTGTCCCACGCTACCCCTCCCCCCTCGGTAGCCCCTCAGGTGCAGCCTCCTTCCCCGCAGTCCTCCTCACAGCCTACTGTTGACCCTGAGGGAGCCGGTGTTCGTGTCGAGGACCTTGGGAGTGCTACTTCTAGAGGTGCTGGAGTTGGAGCAGAGAGCGTACCTGTGCGAGGTCCAGATTCTTGGGGTGCTGGAGTTGGACCTGAGCCCGTGACTGCAGGAGACTCTAGTCTTCGGGGAGCTGGTGTTAGTCGAGCTGTCCCTGGGGGTGCTACGACTGGGGGTGCGCCCTCTGCTGGACCTGGAGAGCCTGGGACTGACCCTGTTACTTCTGGTGGTGCTGGCTCTGGGGGTGGTGCGACTGGTGCTTTGGAGAGCGGTCCTGGGGCTACCACCGCCCCGGACACTACTCCTCCCCCCCACCCCTACCCGACCCGGCACCAGGCCCGTCTTCGCCGTGCACGTGAGGAGCAGCTGGAGTTGGAGCGAGAGGAGAGAGAGTTGGAGCAGCGGCTGGAGCTACAGCGGTTGGAGCAGCAGCAGCAGCAGCAGCAGTAGCCGCGGCAGCAGCAGCAGCAGCAGCAGGAGTAGCAGCAGCAACAACAGCCGCAACAGCGGCCGCAACAGCAGGAGCAGCATCAGCAGCCGCAACAGCAGCAGCAACCGCCACCTCCTCCACCTGTCTCTGGTCTTCGGACCCTCGGTCTCCCCTCTCCCTCTCCTCCCTCCTCCCCCTCTCCTCCCGTCTCTGGTCCTCCGCTTCCTCCTCCTGACCCCTCCCCAGCTGTTTTTCCTCCTCCTCAGCCCCCATTGTCCCCTCCTCTTTCTCACGCTTAGCCTTCGCGTCGCTCTCCTCGTGCTCATCCCTCGTCCCCTATTCCTTTCTCTGACCTTCGTACTACCCTGTTTCGTTCTAGTCCGTCTCGTTCGTCTCCTTCTATACTTCCTTCTCCTCCTGAGTCGGCCCTCACTGCTTCCCTCTCTACTCCTGTCACTGACTACTACCGCACGTACCGTCTTGTTCTCTCTCGTGTTCTCGCCTCTCTTGTTACCGACCCTCGTGCCTCTCTGTCCTCTGTGTCCGCTCTTACTGCCGCAGTCACTGAGTTTGCCTCTACTCGCCGCCTTGACTACGCCACCAGTCTTGTGGCTGCTCCTCCTACCAGTCCTCTGGCCGTCGGGGGTGAGTCTGCCCTTGGCTGTGACGCCCTAGAGGACAGGCAGTTTGAGCTAGAGTTCCTGGCAGCCGCTTCCCCTCATCTCTGTGCCATGCTGCTCGCCCCTGAGGGAGACCCCGACGCCCTTGACATACCGACTCCTCGCACTTACGCTGAGGCAGTGTCAGGGCCTTGGGCCTCTCAGTGGAGAGCTGCCATGAACTCACAGATGGCCTCCTACAGATCCACAGGCACCTACGTCGACGAGGTTCCCCCCCCTTGGGCGAACGTAGTCGATGGCATGTGGATCTTCAGGGTGAAGCGGCCACCGGGATCTCCTCCGGTCTTCAAGGCGCGCTATGTGGCTAGAGGTTTCAGTCAGCGCGAGGGAGTTGACTTCTTTCAGACCTTCACGCCTATCCCGAAGATGACCACTCTTCGGGTGTTACTGCACGTAGCAGCACAGAGAGACTACGAGCTACACTCTCTCGACTTCTCCACTGCCTTCCTTCAGGGTAGCCTACACGAGGAGGTCTGGTTACGTCGTCTTCTGCCTTCACTGGCACTTTCCCTCCTGGGACCCAGTGGAGGCTGAGGCGACCGGTCTACGGTCTCCGTCAGGCTCCTCGTGAGTGGCACGACACTCTTCGCTCTACCCTCTCTGACCTCAGTTTCCAGCCGTCTTCTGCCGACCCGTCGCTGTTTGTTCGTCGTGGCTCCACACCGTTCTTTGTACTGGTCTACGTCAACGACCTGGTTTTCGCCACTGCTGACAGGGTGCTTTCGTGACGTGAAGTGCGAACTGCAGAAGGGACACACGTGCACTGACCTTGGTGAGCTGCGCCACTACCTTGGCCTGCAGATCACCAGGGACAGAGCTGCTCGCACCATTACACTCTCACAGTCGCACATGGTGCAGCAGGTCCTTCAGCGGTTCAGGCTTCAGCACTCCACAGTACAGCGCACACCTCTTGCTGTTGACCACAGACTCACTGGACCCTTTCCTGACGAGCCGTTTGAGCCTAGTGGTCCTTACGCAGAGCTTGTGGGCTGCCTCATGTACATGATGACCTGCACTCGACTCCCCGGACCTCGCCTACCCTCTCAGCATCCTTGCTCGCTTTGTTGCGCCAGGGAGACACCGTCCTGTTCACTGGACCGCTGCTGTGAGGGTGGCGAAGTACCTAGCGACGACATCAGGCATGGGGTTGGTACTTGGAGGGACACAGCCGGTCGTCCTTACTGGTCACTGTGACTCTTCTTACGCTGACGACACCGAGACGCACATGTCTACACAGGGTTACTGTTTCAGCCTGGGCTCTGGAGCTGTTTCGTGGAGGTCCACGCGCTCCTCCTCGGTCTCGACCTCTACCGCTGAGGCTGAGATCTACGCTGGAGCCATGGCTGCACAGGAGCTGCGTTGGTTGACCTTCTTGCTCACAGACCTTGGTGAGCGGCCGAGCTCTGCACTGACCTTGTTCACTGACAACAAGGCGGCGATTCTTCTCTGTCAGGAGCCTCGACTGGAGAGCAGAGTGAAGCACATCAACGTCAGGTACTTTCTTCTGCGAGAGTTGCAGAGGCGTGGACAGGCTCGCTTGGACTTTGTGGAGTCCGAGGCCAACACTGCCGACATCTTCACCAAGGCGCTTCCGCCTTGTGACCACCACAGGTGTTGTGTGCAGTTAGGTCTCGTTGACTCTGGTTCTCGTCTTGCATAGTCGTTGCTTGTTGTCTTGTACTCATTACTTATATACCTGTGAACTCTTGAACTGGCCTTGTGGCCCTTTGCTTAGGCTCAGAATGCGTGGTGACTTTGTGATCCACCCTGACGGGTCTTGTGACCGTACTCCTTTGTCTTTGCTAGACACCCCTCACTTAGGCTATGGGGGTGTGTCAAATGTTGTAGCCTGTAGTGAGGCTTGTCTTAGGGGGTACAAATATTAGGGTTTGCTATATGTACCCCAACCCACATCAATGAAAGCACAATTCAGTTCTTGACAGGGGGATATGACATTGAGGAGGATAATTTTCATGTGTTCATCTCTCATTTGTATAAAAAAAATCGCTGTCTTGAGGGGATTTTGCTTGGATTTTGACTACTCATGACTAGCAATGTAGCATTTTCAGAAACCTTGATTATCAGCCTAAGTTTTGTGGTTACCCTTCAGTTGGAATACTGGCACCCGCTCTCTCTAGCTTTCCAAGTTGGGATTACGGAACTGGTAGACACCATCTGAACTGTTTAAGGTTCTGCGCAGCTGCGTGTGTGATGTGCCCGAGTGCCTCTGTATAGCAAACTGGTGGTGGAGTTGAAGCATGTGCATAGTTTTCCAGGCGCACTCCACGAACAATGGGTACTATGAAGCGGCGTAAAGAGAAATGCATTATTCATGTGATGAAAGATTTCGTAAAGCATTACCAAATACAGCACCACATGTGACGAAGAGGCTTTCACAAGCGTCCTTCATGTATAATACGTACATACATACCCATGCCAATCTGCTTGGGTTCCCTCTCGATCATCCAACCAGGCCTGCACAGTACAACACACGCTCGGTCAGTCGGCGAGCAGGTGCAAGCAGCACTCATCCAGCACACACACCAGTGTGAGAGTTGAGAGGTTGAGGGCACGGGGCGGTCTCAAGCCAGCAGAGCGCACTCACTTGTTGATGGCAAAGAACCGTGCGCCCAGAGTGGCACAATGCAATAGCTTCTCTCGCTGCGCCACTAGGATGGCCTCGGCCTGTTGAATCCAAGCAGCAGGCACAGAGGAACACGAGGGTACCAATTGTCAACGAGGGTTGTGTATTGGCTCCGTCCTCGCTTGGGCGGAGCCGACCTCGTGGTCGGATGTGCGGGGGTTGCAGCCGACCTGCAGTAGTGGGCACTGTTATAGTCACAATAGGCTCCAATAGGCCTAGAACCAAAGATAGAGTGCGCAGTCAGATTTCTGCACAGCGGCTTCAAACGATCATAGCGATCTGCTCACACCTCCAATTGACCTCATTCAACTTGGATCTGGAGCGTCTTAACGTCGCCTACAATAGGCAATTTAGATCGCACGATTTCATCAAGAATTGACGACACAGCGTCAGATTGAACGAACGGCACTATGGCAGCAACATAGTCTTAGGAGACACAATTACGAACAGCTAGGAAGAGTTACGAGTTGGGAAGGACTCCCAGCTCCTACAAACCCCAAGAGCCGAGGTACAGTGATGGGGAACAGTGCCACACTGTCCCCAACCAAGAAGGGTCTCGAAACTACCCTCCACAAGGGCCTACACCCATAGAAATGTTACACTACACATTGTAATGTAACAATCTTCAATATCTTGAGGTGTACCCTTTCGGCGAGCTTCGAAATCACTTGAAGCTTGCAACCAAGGCTCGGGTTCTTCACCACAAACTCATCCTTGAGTTCTTGATGGGTCTGCTGCACACACCTGCGACACGCCGAACGTTCGACAAGTGACAAAATAGAAACCGCGCACGACAAAATAGAAACCGCGCGGGACACACAAAATGACCGCATTAACACGCGGCTAGCGATAACTCGCTATAGACTCGACACACACACTCGACATCATGACCCATCATTCACACACCATTATAAGCATGAAATATATATTTATTTCATGCACTCATACCACTCCATGCACACACGCATGCACGCACACGCACACGGACAATAAGCCGAGTGCAAACCGTAGGGTTGCACCAACAGGCACGGGGGCCACTACAAGGGCGCCGAGCTGGAGGGCGCCTGGCTAGAGGGCGCCGAGCAGGAGGACACCGCCCTGTACGCTTGGTTGGCGTCCTGGACGCCGCCTAGACGGCGTCCTGGGAAGCTGGACGCCGACCTGGGCGTCTGCTCGGCGTCCTGGGGGCCTGGGACGCTGCCCTGGACGTCCTGGGGGCACGGACGCCGACCTGGGCGTCTGGTCGGCGTCCTGGGAGACTGGACGCCGCTCTGGAGGTCTGCACGGCGTCCTGGGCGTCTGGACGCCGACCTGCGGGTTTGGACGGCGTCCTGGGCGCCTGGACGCCGGACTGGGGACGCCGGGCATCGGTGGTCGGCCAGGCGGGGTTGCCCGGTCGACGGGGATACCCGGGCGACGTGCACGAGTGTCGCCAGGGTGGAGTCTGCGAGGCTGACCTCGGGGGTGGTATCCCGAGGTCGACGTGGCTGGTGGACGCAGTCGCTGGCGTGGAGTCTGCCAGGCGTCTGCGCTGTGCTCGTGACAAGGTGTGGAGCGCCAACCAGCTGCGCGCACCTGCGAAGCAGGTGCACCGTTGTCCTGCGGGTGCAACGCTGTGCAGCCGACTTGCTGCAGCGTTGGCGCACCGCGGACTTGCAACGTTGGCGAACCGCTACTCTGCAACGCTGGAGCGGTGCGAGCTCTGCTGCGCTGGAGCGCGGTCGACCGTGCTGCGCTGGCAGTCGACCATCAGCTTGCTAGGTCTGATGTAGTCTGTGTTGCCAATGTTGTTGCTATCATTGTTGTCAATCTTTGCTAGTGAAACTCTTGCAAAATTTCCCCGTGAATGTGCAAGCAGAGAACACACTAGGAAACGACTAAGGACTAACGAACGCAGAGATTACACGAGCACCCGTGCCTAGCCCGTAGCCTAGCTCCCGTTGCAGCAGTTATCTCCGCACCAATACCAAGAGCACATGGAGAACGAAACTCAGATATGCAGTGGGTGGATTAGAGGAGGCTAGTGCATGGGAGGAGGGTTGTGCATGGGAGGAGGGTTGTGCATGGGAGGAGGGTTGTGCATGGAAGGAGGGTTGTGCATCAACGACACACCTGTTTGGGGTAGTGCACGCCTGGCGGTGCACCATGCCCTCACACCAGTAAATACTTACATTGTTAAGAACTCACACTGAGTAGCATTCACACGGATAAACACTCCCAGTGATGAGAACTCACACTGATAAGCGGCAATGGGAGAACAGAGCCGTTGTGGAGCGACCATTCTCGGTCTCCAAGTTGACCTTGATGCATGTGCATGCAGGAGAAGGGAACGGGGGGAGTAGTGGCGCGAGGAGGAAGGAGGGAGGGAGACCGGGTAAGGGAAGGTAGGGGTGTGTCAAGGGGAGAAATAGTGAGTAGACAGACCGAGAGAAGGGAGGGAAATGAAGAAGAAGTGGATTTCGGGGTTCACTCATGGCATGCACCGCCGCTTACTCACATTACCCCCAACCCCCCTCCCCCCCCCCCCCCCCCCCCCCCCCCCCCTCACCCGCGTGGCGACCCTCTCCCCCGCGCTGCCATCAGTGGCGCGCACCAGCGGCTCCAACGCGCCCACCATGCCGTTGGTTGGACCCCATGCCCTCACACTAGTAGCAATCAAACTGATAAGCACTCACTCTGACAAGTGTTTACACAAACAAAAAAATACAGAGAAAAACACTTCCTGTGATGGGAGCTTTCACTGATAAGCGGCGGTGAGAGAAAAGAGCCGTTGTGGAACGACCATTCTCTGTCTCCAAATCAACCTTGATGCATGTGCATGCGGGAGTCGGGACGGGGGTGAGTAGGGGCATAACCGGGGAGAAAGGGTGGGAGGAAGGAGGCAGGGGGAAGAAACAGAGAGTAGATAGATCAGGAGAAGTGAGGGACAGGAGGAAACATGGATTCTAGAGTTCACACGTGCACCGCCAATCACCCACAGCATGCACCGCCAATCAGCTAGCTGCTCATACCCTCTCAGCACATCCTCACCTGCACCCCCCCCTCACCCACGAACCGCTGCCCTACTCACACTCCCCCCCAACCCACATGCCCATTGCCCCTCCTCACCCGCATGCCCATTGCCCCTCCTCACCCGCATGCCCATTGCACCTCCTCACCAGCACTTGGTCCAAGCAAGCACTTGGTCCAAGCAAGCACTTGGTCCAAGCAAGCACTTGGTCCAAGAAAGCACTTGGTCCAAGCAAGCACTTGGTCCAAGCAAGCACTTGGTCCAAGCAAGCACTTGGTCCAACAAAGCACTTGGTCCAAGAAAGCACTTGGTCCAAGCAAGCACTTGGTCCAAGCAAGCACTTGGTCCAAGCAAGCACTTGGTCCAAGCAAGCACTTGGTCCAAGAAAGCACTTGGTCCAAGCAAGCACTTGGTCCAAGCAAGCACTTGGTCCAAGCAAGCACTTGGTCCAAGCAAGCACTTGGTCCAACAAAGCACTTGGTCCAAGTGCTTGCTTGGACCAAGTGCTTTGTTGGACCAAGTGCTTGCTTGGACCAAGTGCTTTCTTAGACCAAGTGCTTTCTAGGACCAAGTGCCTGCTTGGAGCAAGTGCTTGCTTGGACCAAGTGCTTGCTTGGACCAAGTGCTTGCTTGGACCAAGTGCTTGCTTGGACCAAGTGCTTGCTTGGACCAAGTGCTTGCTTGGACCAAGTGCTTTCTTGGACCAAGTGCTTGCTTGGACCAAGTGCTTGCTTGGACCAAGTGCTTGCTTGGACCAAGTGCTTGCTTGGACCAAGTGCTTGCTTGGACCAAGTGCTTTCTTGGACCAAGTGCTGGTGAGGAGGTGCAATGGGCATGCGGGTGAGGAGGGGCAATGGGCATGCGGGTGAGGAGGGGCAATGGGCATGTGGGTTGGGGGGGAGTGTGAGTAGGGCAGCGGTTCGTGGGTGAGGGGGGGGTGCAGGTGAGGATGTGCTGAGAGGGTATGAGCACCAAGTGCTTGCTTGGGCCAAGTGCTTTCTTGGACCAAGTGCTTGCTTGGACCAAGTGCTTGCTTGGACCAAGTGCTTGCTTGGACCAAGTGCTTGCTTGGACCAAGTGCTTGCTTGGACCAAGTGCTTGCTTGGACCAAGTGCTTGCTTGGACCAAGTGCCTGCTTGGACCAAGTGCTTGCTTGGACCAAGTGCTTGCTTGGACCAAGTGCTTGCTTGGACCAAGTGCTTTCTTGGACCAAGTGCTTTCTTGGACCAAGTGCTTTGTTGGACCAAGTGCTTGCTTGGACCAAGTGCTTGCTTGGACCAAGTGCTTGCTTGGACCAAGTGCTTGCTTGGATCAAGTGCTTGCTTGGACCAAGTGCTTGCTTGGACCAAGTGCTTGCTTGGACCAAGTGCTTTCTTGGACCAAGTGCTTTCTTAGACCAAGTGCTTGCTTGGACAAAGCGCTTGCTTGGACCAAGTGCTTGCTTGGACCAAGTGCTTGCTTGGACCAAGTGCTTGCTTGGACCAAGTGCTTGCTTGGACCAAGTGCTTTCTTGGACCAAGTGCTTGCTTGGACCAAGTGCTTGCTTGGACCAAGTGCTTGCTTGGACCAAGTGCTTGCTTGGACCAAGTGCTTGCATGGACCAAGTGCTTGCTTGGACCAAGTGCTTTCTTGGACCAAGTGCTTTCTTGGACCAAGTGCTTGCTTGGACCAAGTGCTTGCTTGGACCAAGTGCTTTGTTGGACCAAGTGCTTTGTTGGACCAAGTGCTTGCTTGGACCAAGTGCTTTCTTAGACCAAGTGCTTGCTTGGACCAAGTGCTTTCTTGGACCAAGTGCCTGCTTGGACCAAGTGCTTGCTTGGACCAAGTGCTTGCTTGGACCAAGTGCTTGCTTGGACCAAGTGCTTGCTTGGACCAAGTGCTTGCTTGGACCAAGTGCCTGCTTGGACCAAGTGCCTGCTTGGACCAAGTGCTTGCTTGGACCAAGTGCTTGCTTGGACCAAGTGCTTGCTTGGACCAAGTGCTTGCTTGGACCAAGTGCTTTCTTGGACCAAGTGCTTGCTTGGACCAAAAGCTTGCTTGGACCAAGTGCTTGCTTGGACCAAGTGCTTGCTTGGACCAAGTGCTTGCTTGGACCAAGTGCTTGCTTGGACCAAGTGCTTGCTTGGACCAAGTGCTTTCTTGGACCAAGTGCTTTCTTGGACCAAGTGCTTGCTTAGGCCAAGTGCTTTCTTGGACCAAGTGCTTGCTTGGACCAAGTGCTTTCTTGGACCAAGTGCTTGCTTGGACCAAGTGCTTGCTTGGACCAAGTGCTTGCTTGGACCAAGTGCTTTGTTGGACCAAGTGCTTGCTTGGACCAAGTGCTTGCTTGGACCAAGTGCTTGCTTGGACCAAGTGCTTGCTTGGACCAAGTGCTTTGTTGGACCAAGTGCTTGCTTGGACCAAGTGCTTTCTTGGACCAAGTGCCTGCTTGGACCAAGTGCTTGCTTGGACCAAGTGCTTGCTTGGACCAAGTGCTTGCTTGGACCAAGTGCTTGCTTGGACCAAGTGCTTGCTTGGACCAAGTGCTTGCTTGGACCAAGTGCTTGCTTGGACCAAGTGCTTGCTTGGACCAAGTGCTTTCTTGGACCAAGTGCTTTCTTGGACCAAGTGCTTTGTTGGACCAAGTGCTTGCTTGGACCAAGTGCTTTCTTGGACCAAGTGCTTTGTTGGACCAAGTGCTTGCTTGGACCAAGTGCTTGCATGGACCAAGTGCTTTTTTGGACCAAGTGCTTTCTTGGACCAAGTGCTTGCTTGGACCAAGTGCTTTGTTGGACCAAGTGCTTTGTTGGACCAAGTGCTTGCTTGGACCAAGTGCTTTCTTAGACCAAGTGCTTGCTTGGACCAAGTGCTTTCTTGGACCAAGTGCTTGCTTGGACCAAGTGCTTGCTTGGACCAAGTGCTTGCTTGGACCAAGTGCTTGCTTGGACCAAGTGCTTGCTTGGACCAAGTGCTTTCTTGGACCAAGTGCTTGCTTGGACCAAGTGCTTGCTTGGACCAAGTGCTTGCTTGGACCAAGTGCTTGCTTGGACCAAGTGCTTGCATGGACCAAGTCCTTTCTTGGACCAAGTGATTTCTTGAACCAAGTGCTTTCTGGGACCAAGTGCTTGCTTGGACCAAGTGCTTGCTTGGACCAAGTGCTTTGTTGGACCAAGTGCTTTGTTGGACCAAGTGCTTGCTTGGACCAAGTGCTTTCTTAGACCAAGTGCTTGCTTGGACCAAGTGCTTTCTTGGACCAAGTGCTTTCTTGGACCAAGTGCTTGCTTGGACCAAGTGCTTTGTTGGACCAAGTGCTTTGTTGGACCAAGTGCTTGCTTGGACCAAGTGCTTTCTTAGACCAAGTGCTTGCTTGGACCAAGTGCTTTCTTGGACCAAGTGCTTGCTTGGACCAAGTGCTTTCTTGGACCAAGTGCCTGCTTGGACCAAGTGCTTTCTTGGACCAAGTGCTTTGTTGGACCAAGTGCTTGCTTGGACCAAGTGCTTTCTTAGACCAAGTGCTTGCTTGGACCAAGTGCTTTCTTGGACCAAGTGCTTGCTTGGACCAAGTGCTTTCTTGGACCAAGTGCCTGCTTGGACCAAGTGCTTGCTTGGACCAAGTGCTTGCTTGGACCAAGTGCTTGCTTGGACCAAGTGCTTTCTTGGACCAAGTGCTTTGTTGGACCAAGTGCTTGCTTGGACCAAGTGCTTGCTTGGACCAAGTGCTTGCTTGGACCAAGTGCTTGCTTGGACCAAGTGCTTGCTTGGACCAAGTGCTTGCTTGAACCAAGTGCTTTCTTGGACCAAGTGCTTTGTTGGACCAAGTGCTTTGTTGGACCAAGTGCTTGCTTGGACCAAGTTCTTGCTTGGACCAAGTGCTTTCTTGGACCAAGTGCTTTCTTGGACCAAGTGCTTGCTTGGACCAAGTGCTTGCTTGGACCAAGTGCTTGCTTGGACCAAGTGCTTGCTTGGACCAAGTGCTTGCTTGGACCAAGTGCTTGCTTGGACCAAGTGCTTTCTTGGACCAAGTGCTTGCTTGGACCAAGTGCTTGCTTGGACCAAGTGCTTGCTTGGACCAAGTGCTTGCTTGGACCAAGTGCTTGCATGGACCAAGTCCTTTCTTGGACCAAGTGATTTCTTGAACCAAGTGCTTTCTGGGACCAAGTGCTTGCTTGGACCAAGTGCTTGCTTGGACCAAGTGCTTTGTTGGACCAAGTGCTTTGTTGGACCAAGTGCTTGCTTGGACCAAGTGCTTTCTTAGACCAAGTGCTTGCTTGGACCAAGTGCTTTGTTGGACCAAGTGCCTTCTTGGACCAAGTGGTTGCTTGGACCAAGTGCTTGCTTGGACCAAGTGCTTGCTTGGACCAAGTGCTTGCTTGGACCAAGTGCTTGCTTGGACCAAGTGCCTGCTTGGACCAAGTGCCTGCTTGGACCAAGTGCTTGCTTGGACCAAGTGCTTGCTTGGACCAAGTGCTTGCTTGGACCAAGTGCTTGCTTGGACCAAGTGCTTTCTTGGACCAAGTGCTTGCTTGGACCAAAAGCTTGCTTGGACCAAGTGCTTGCTTGGACCAAGTGCTTGCTTGGACCAAGTGCTTGCTTGGACCAAGTGCTTGCTTGGACCAAGTGCTTGCTTGGACCAAGTGCTTTCTTGGACCAAGTGCTTTCTTGGACCAAGTGCTTGCTTGGACCAAGTGCATGCTTAGGCCAAGTGCTTTCTTGGACCAAGTGCTTTCTTGGACCAAGTGCTTGCTTGGACCAAGTGCTTGCTTGGACCAAGTGCTTGCTTGGACCAAGTGCTTGCTTGGACCAAGTGCTTGCTTGGACCAAGTGCTTTCTTGGACCAAGTGCTTGCTTGGACCAAGTGCTTTCTTGGACCAAGTGCTTTGTTGGACCAAGTGCTTGCTTGGACCAAGTGCTTGCTTGGACCAAGTGCTTGCTTGGACCAAGTGCTTGCTTGAACCAAGTGCTTGCTTGGACCAAGTGCTTTCTTGGACCAAGTGCTTGCTTGGACCAAGTGCTTGCTTGGACCAAGTGCTTGCTTGGACCAAGTTCTTGCTTGGACCAAGTTCTTGCTTGGACCAAGTGCTTGCTTGGACCAAGTGCTTTCTTGGACCAAGTGCCTGCTTGGACCAAGTGCTTGCTTGGACCAAGTGCTTGCTTGGACCCCTCACTTTGTTTCCCCTCACTTCCATTCCCCCTCACTCCCTTCCCCCTCACTACATTTCCCCTCACTTATATTTCCCCTCACTCGTTTTCCCCCCACTTCTGTGAGTGAGGGGGAATGGAGTGAGAGGAAATCCCCCCTCACTTCATTTCCCCTCACTTCCATCCCCCCTCACTCTCTTCCCCCTCACTTCATTTTCCCCCACTTGTTTTTCCCCTCACTCAATTTCCCCTCACTTCCATCCCTCCTCATCCCTTATATTCCCCCTCACTCAATTTCCCCTCACTTCCATCCCTCCTCATCCCTGTCCCCCTCACTTTGTTTCCCCTCACTTCCATTCCCCCTCACTCCCTTCCCCCTCACTACATTTCCCCTCACTTATATTTCCCCTCACTCGTTTTCCGTCCACTTCTGTGAGTGAGGGGGAATGGAGTGAGAGGAAATCCCCCCTCACTTCATTTCCCCTCACTTCCATCCCCCCTCACTCTCTTCCCCCTCACTTTGTCGAACGAAATGGCCCCACACTCGCTTGAGCGTAGCTGATCTCGCTGTAGACGGGAAGTTCGCGACGGAGCGGACGATGAAATGGGCTTCTGCAGTTTGGCGGAAGTTGCGGTCGAGCAGGTTCTGCTCGACGGATTCTGGTCGACGAGCTCTGCGCGATGAGCTCTGGTCGACGATCTCTGCGCGACGAGGTTTCGTCGAAGAGCGCTCGTCGAAGAACTCTGGTCGAAGAAGTTCTGGTCGAGAAGCTCTGCGAGCGAACGCTGTTCGACCGTGCAGAGTCGAGTTGATCGACCGAAGCTGCAGAGTCGCGTGAAACTCTGAGAAGGTGTGCGAACTTTCGCCCAGGAGATTTTGGCGAAGTTCTACCTGCGGAACGGCATCACGTGGTCGACGGCGCGCACCTGGCGAAACCGACGACACGTTTTCTACCTGGCACCTGCGCAATGTGCCTGACGGTGAAACCGCCAACCTGCACCTACTTGGTAGGTGCGCACATCTGCGCAGATAGACAACCTGCGACCGTAGAAAGTTACCTGCGATTGCAGATAGTCACCTGCGACTGCAGTGCTGGCAGACCGCGCGCAGTGCAACGCTGGCAGACCACTCTGCTGCAGCGTTGGCAAGCCGCTCTTCTGCTGCGCTGGCAGAGTTCGCCCTTGCTAGGAGTTCCATGCCATTCTAGTCTTCTGCATGCCTCAATTGTACTCTATATTTTTCCTATCAACTTTGTTATTGCAAGTTGTTCTTTCCTTAGTGGAATTCTTGCCAAACTTCTCAGTGAACATAGCAAGCAGTAAGAACGCTAGCAGAGCGCTACGATCACTCGCACAACCCCGTGCCCTCCTCCGTAGTCCACTCCCGTTGTGTAGTGACTCTCCGCATGGTGCGGTGAGCGTGGATCGAACACGCGACCTTCAGATAGCCGACTCTGCGTC
Source organism: Closterium sp. Yama58-4 (assembly GCA_947470075.1). Classification (NCBI taxonomy): domain Eukaryota; kingdom Viridiplantae; phylum Streptophyta; class Zygnematophyceae; order Desmidiales; family Closteriaceae; genus Closterium; species Closterium sp. Yama58-4. The sequence continues at coordinate 170,788 of CANIUD010000601.1, forward strand.
CATTACCTAAGTTGTAGTAGGCCGGCAACTATCTAGTCCGCCATGGTCGACCAGGAGGTCGCTGCAGGCGTAGAGGATACCCTGCAGGCGCGGTTAGAAGACGTTCGGGCACGCAGCTGGCGAGTACGGCGGAGCAACCTTGGAGGTTATGCTCTTTGGAACCCGCGTGCAGTGGGCGCGCGAGCACCCAACGACCCGTACTGAGGCGGATGGACTGCCCGCCACTCCCCGACCGGCACGCAACGAAGGTGGCGTCGACGACCAGGTCGACGGTGGTAACCAAGTCGGCAGCGACGGAGGCACGAGGATGACACGTGGAGTGATTTGGGCAGCCGATGGCGGCATCGGCGGAGTGCAGGCGCGCGTTCAGCGTTCGGTGGCAGCAGGAAGCTCGAACGGCAACAGCGACGGTCGACGACGTTCTCCTGAGCGGAGTGGAGTCGGGCCGACTTCGGCGATTCATGCGTCGGCTGGTCGAGATGGAGGAATCGCGCCGTCGTATGGCTACTTCAAATTCTCGCCGGACAAGATCGTTGTGCCGAAGCCGCTCGAAGGTCGGCACGACTTGATCACGTGGACGGAGTCTATCGAACCGCAGCTGGAGATCGCCGGATTGAAGAGGTTCGTCGACGGAGACGTGTTGGCGCCGGACGAGGAGGAGGTCGAGCTCTGGTCGGAATTTCGCGCAGCTCAGCTTCTGACCTTTATGGTCATTTCGAGGTGCTGCTCGCCGCTGGTGCAAGTCGCATTGAAGTCGTGCAGATTTCGGGTGGATGCTGGCTACCAAGCGTGGCAGTACATCATGCGCACCTACAAATCGACCGACGACCTCTACATCGGCCAGCTGGAGCAGAAATTGACGAACATCAAAATGGGTGACCAAGAGTCTGCAACCGAGTACTGCAACCGTGCTCGGCGGATTTTGGCCGAGCTGCGGATGGCTGGCGTCAGCTACTCTACAGCTTCCTACATTACGCACGTCCTCAAGGGTCTGCCGACGGGCTACAATTTGTTGCGCCGAATGTTGGCGATGCCTGGCGCGCGTGAGTCGCACAATGAGGACACGCTGTCGAGCCAGATCATCAACGACGAGTTCATGCAGGAGTCCGAGAGGTCCGCAGAACTGCTTCCGCAAGTCAACTACGTCGCCCCGGCGAAGCAGGGACGCCAACAGGGGCAACGTGGAAAGTCTACCGGAGGCGGTGGCGGGAAGTCGTCGAACGCGAAATCGACGGAGGGCGTCGACCGCGGAAAATCGGCGAAAGGAGGAGATCGCGGCGGCGGTGGCTTGCGTCGAGAAGGGCGCCGATGCTACATCTGCGATGCTCCCGACCACCTCTCGTACGACTGCCCCGACAGAGACGATGTCAACGGGAGTTGGGTGTTGGCCCCGTCCTCGCTTGGGCGGAGCCGACTTCGTGGTCGGATGTAGGGGTGCAGCCGACCTGCAGCAGTGGGCGGGCTGGTCGACGAGGTTGGTCGACCTGCACGGGAGCCATTGCATGGGCGCCGACTTCGGGAGGGCGCCAACTTCGGGTGGTCGACCCGGGACGTCGACCAGCCCTTCTGGTCGACTTGGGAAGTCGACCAGCCGTTCTGGTCGACCAGGAGTGACGTCGACTTGGAGCTGGTCGACCAGGGATAGTGGTCGACCTGGGGAGGTCGACTGGAAGTGGTCGTCGACCTGGGTGGTCGACGGGCACGCACTGGAGCCTCTGGTCGACCTGGTTGCCCGGTCGACCAGGTTACCTGGGTGACGAGGTGCTGCGAAGGCTTGCGAAGGTCGCCCAGGTGGTTTTGGCGAGGACGACCTCAGTGATGGTATCCCGAGGTCGACGTGGTGCATCAGATGCAGTCGTCAGCACGAGGTGGACTTGGTGTGTGCGCTGTGCAGGTGACGAAGCAGTGCACGCCAATCATCTACGAGCACCTGCGAAGCGGGTGCGCTGCTGGACTGCAGGAGCAACGCTGGCACGCCGTCGACTTGTGCTGTTGTCATGCCGTCGACCTGCAGCATTGGCAAGCCGCGTCTCTGCACTGCTGGAACGCGGTCGACCAAGTCGTGCTGGCACGCGGTCGACCGTGCTACGCTGGCAGTCGACCTGCTTGCATGCTAGCTCTGATGTAGTCTTTCCTAGCCAACTTCATTGTATCAATTATTGTCAACTTTCTCTAGTGAAACTCTTGCCAAATTGCCTTGTGAACTTGCAAGCAGTGTGTGCACTAGGAAAACGACTAAGGACCGAGGAACGCAGAGATCACACGAGCACCCATGCCTAGCCCGTAGTCTAGCTCCCGTTGTAGAAGTTATCTCCGCATGGTGCGGTGAGCGTGGACGGCAGAACGACTTACCTTTCAGTTTAGTCGACTTAGTTGCACCTTACCTAAGTTGTTCGTAGGCCGGCAGCTGTGCGGTAGTCACCATGGTAGGCGCCGTAGGTGACACGGGGGTGGTGGACACCCTGGAGGCACGGCTGGAGAACGCGAGGAGGAAGCACGAGGCCAACGAGTATGGCGACCTGCCGTGGGCGGTCGTCGAGGCTGGCATCCGTTCCTTGTGGGCGACGGAGCACCCTTCTCGGCCTGCTTCTCCTCGACCGGTGAACACCGAGGGCGACGTCGACGCGGGTGTCAACGCCGGAGGCGACCAAGTCGGCAGCAGTGCGGGAGGCACGTCGTCGAGGCAGCGTGGTGTGATTCACGCCGACGAAGTCGGCGGCGTTCAGACGCGAGGAATGCGGTCGTCGGCGGCTGCAGGGTTCTCGCAGGGCGACGTCGGAGGTCGACGGAGTGGGTCCGTGCCGATGTCGGCAACCCAGGTGACAGCAGGCGGGATTGCACCGAGCTACGGCTACTTCAAGTTTACGCTGGATAGGATCTCGGTGACTCCCCTACTGGTCGGCCGACCCGACATTCTCACCTGGAAGGAAGCTATTGAGCCCCAGCTGGAGATGGCCGGGCTCATCAACTTTGCTCGTGGTACCGTGGCGACGCCGAGCGACCCCGACTTGCGTGCGGAGTTTCGCGCCGTGCAGCTGCTGACCTTCACGGTCATCTCGCGGTGCTGCTCGCCGGGCGTGCAAATCGCCCTGAAGTCGTGCAGGGAGCATGTCGACGCCGGCCACCGGGCGTGGCACTTCATCGAGTCGACCTACCAAGTCACCGACGACTTGTTCATCGCTCAGCTTGAAGGGCAGCTGACGCACCTGCGTATGGGCGACCAGGAGACGGCGACCGACTACTGCAACCGGGCTCGGCGAATTCTTGCCACCATCAGGATGGCCGGTGCGGAGTACTCGACGGCGTCGTACATCACCCATGTCATGCAGGGACTTCCGAGCAGCTACAACCTGCTGAAGCGGCTGTCGATGGCGCCGAGCACGAGGGCGACGCTCAACGAGGACACGTTGACCTCGTACATCCTGCAGGACGAGGCGATGCAGGAGGCCGAGCGATCCCAAGAGCTCTTGGCGCAGGTGAACTTCGTCGCACCGGCGAAGCAAGGAGGCCGACCGGGGCAGCGCGGACAGTCTGGCGGCGGTGGTAGCGGTGGCTCGAAGTCGGCCAAGGAAGTCGACAAGAAGAAGTCGACCAAGGACAACGGCCGAGGAGGAGGAAGTCGACGTCGGGAGTGCTGGCTGTGCGGCGACCCCGACCACCTCTCCTTCGAGTGCCCCGACCGCAGTGACTCGGACGACGACGACAAGGGAGGCCGCGGGAGGTCTGGCAGTCGTCGGCCCCGTCGAGGAGGAAGTCAGCCGCGCAAGGAGAAGCAGTCGACCAAGTCGTCGACCTCGGCGAAGGACGCCGACTCCTCGGCTAGCGGAAAGGGGAGCAACGACAAGTCGGCGTCGTGCTCTCTGGTCGGCGTCGTGGAGCCGACCGTCTCACTGGCGCCGGAGGCTGGTGAGGATTTCCAGGCGATGGCAGCAGCGGTGCAGGCGAACCCGGCGGTGGTCTTGCTGGACAGCGGCTGCTCCCACCACCTGATGGGGACCAAGGACGCCTTCGTCGACCTGGGGCCGAGCGGCGACTTGAAGCACGTGCGTGGCTTCAATGGGGCGCTGCAAGACGTCCAAGGCCGGGGCACGGTCGCCTTGCAAGGCGAGGCCGGGAAGCAGGTTCTCATCCCCGACGTGCTGTACGTCCCGGGTGTGCGGGCCAACCTGTTGTCGTCCGGCCAGCTGAAGGAGCATGGCGTGAAGTTTCAGGAGGACGGCGATGGTGTGCTGCTCATCTCGGCAGCGGGAGAGGTGCTTGGTCGGGCGACGTACTCCGGGCGAGTCCTCTGCACCGACCTGCGTCCCTGCTCCACGAGGTCGACGTCGCCCACGCCGGAGGTTGTGGCCCTGCGGGCGATCGTCTCCAAGACGAAGTCGACGCCAGACAGGATGCATGCTCGGCTTGCGCACGTCGGCATGGACACCATCAGGAGCTCGGCGAAGAACGAGGTCGCCATTGGGCTGGACCTCAAGTCGGCGACGGGCGCCGACCCACCGTGTGTCTCGTGCGTCGGCGGGAAGCTGGCGCGGCACACCTTCCCCGACCAAGGCTCCGACGCCGCCGACGTGCTAGCCGTCGTCCACATCGACTTGTGTGGGCCGTTCCGCGTGGCTGCCAAGGACGGCAGCCTGTACTTCTTGCTGCTGAAGGACCGCAAGACCCGCTTCGTGTGGGTGAGGCCAGTCGCCAAGAAGTCGGACGTGCTGCTGGAGTTCCAGAAGTGGCTGGTGCTGGTGGAGAGGCAGACGAAGAAGTCGGTGCTGATGCTGCGCTCGGACCGAGGTGGGGAGTTCCTCGGGAAGACGTTCACTGACTTCGTGGACGGCAAGGGGATCGTCCACGACCTGACCTGCCCGTACACCCCGCAGCAGAACGGCATGGCGGAGCGGGAGATGCGGACGGTGGTGGAGTCGGTGAGGACAATGCTGCTGCACATGGGCGTGCAGCACCACTGGTGGCACCTCGCCCTGCGGCAGGCCGTCTGGATCCGCAACTGCCTGGAGCGATCGGCGACGCCGGGGACGACGCCGTACCAGCTGCTGACCGGGACGAAGCCCGACTTGTCGCTGGCGCGCGTGTGGGGCTGCATGGCGCAGTACCTCGTCCCCGAGCAGCAGCGTGGTGGGAAGCTGCAGCCGAAGGCCAAGTGGGGCCTTCACCTCGGCGTGTCGGAGGCGAGCAAGGGCTGGGAGCTTCTCGACATTGCCGCCAACCGGGTGGTCACCACGTCGGACGTGGTGTTCTACGAGGACCTCTCGTTGGAGGAGTGGAAGTCGGAGCATGGGCCGGTGTCAGGGCGGACGCTAGTGTCCACGCCGACGGATACCTCGACGGCGACGCTCCCCCTCCTTGCGGAGGTTGGTGAGCTTGCTGTGGACGACGTCGAGGTCGACCACCCTTCCTTTCCCTCCCCTGCCCCTCCCCTCGTCGACCTTCGTGGGCTGACTCCGTCGTCGGCCTCCGGCGATGAGGGGAGCAGTGGGACGTCGCCTGTTTCGCCGACCAAGGGCATCGCCGGTGGCCGACAGGACGAGCAGCAAGTCGACGAGCAGCAGGTCGACAAGCAGCAGGTCGACCTGGGAGTGCAGTCGACCTGGATAAGGGGGGAGCAGGTCGAGGAGGTGCAGCCGACTTGGGTGAAGTCGACAGGGGAGCAGGCAGCCACGAGGTCGACCCAGGAGCAGTCGGCGACCTGGCGATCGACAGGGGAGCTGACCACAGGGGAGCAGCAAGCCGGAAAGCCGACCGAGGTGCAGCAGGGCAACGAGGACGGCAGTGAAGATGAAGGGGAGCAGTTGGGCGACGAGGAGCTGGTCGACCAGGAGGTGGCCGACCAGTCCACCGACCATGACGAGGTGGGGGTTCCGCCTGAACCCCGGAAGTCTGGTCGACTTCGAAGGCCGCCCGACTTCTTCATTCCCGCTGCCTTCACCACGGTGTACGACGTGGAGGACGACGACGACCTGCTGTACGACGACGCTGATGAGGACGAGGAGTTTCCGGAGCTCGACCCCGACATGCTGGCCGACCCCGAGCACCGCTGGGACATCTCGACGATGACGGTGAAGGAGGCGCTGGCGAGCTGGAAGGGTCCAGCAGTGAAGGCCGCCATGGAGGAAGAGATCCGTAGTCTCCTCGCCATGGGCACGTGGGAGCTGGTCGAACGCCCGCCGGGAGTGAATGTCATGAAGAACCGGTGGGTGCTGACGACGAAGTACAACATCGACGACACCGTCGAGCGGGAGAAGGCGAGGCTGGTCGTGAAGGGCTTCACGCAGGTGTACGGCGCCGACTACGACGAGACGTTCGCGCCGGTGGGCAGCTACGTCACGCTGAGGATCTTCCTCAGCATCGTCGCCGTCCTCAACCTGAACCTGATGCAGCTCGACATGAAGAACGCCTTCCTGCAGAGCAAGCTCGACCGGGTGCTGTACATGTCGCAGCCGGACTACTTCAACGACGGAACCGGCCGGGTGTGCAAGCTGCTGAAGAGCCTGTACGGGCTGAAGCAGTCGCCGCTGCTGTGGTACTTGGCGCTCAACGACGTGCTGGTCGGCGCTGGGTGGAAGAAGAGCCAGGTCGACGAGGCCCTCTACTTCAAGGTCGGCGACGACAGAGCGACTTGCTGGGTGCTGGTCTACGTCGACGACCTGCTCGCCGCCAGCAGCAGCCCCGAGATGCTGAAGCAGCTGAAGGAGCTACTGGAGGCCGCCTTCGAGCTGCGCGAGATCTCGCCGGTGCAGAAGTACCTCGGGCTGGAGATCGTGCGCGACAGGTCGGCGGGGAAGCTGTGGCTGCACCAGCAGGGCTACGCCGACAAGCTGCGTAGGCGCTTCATCGACGAGGAGCAGGGCGGACGGACTCCGAAGACGCCGGTCTCGGTCGACGCCTACGCCGAGCTCACCTTCGACGACGAGGAGGCGCAGGAGCGACAGGAGGAGGAGTACCGGCAGAAGGTCGGCTCGCTGCAGTTCGCGGCGACGACGACGAGGCCGGACATTGCCTTCGCCTGCAGCAAGCTGGGGAGCGGCCTCACGGTGAGGAGCGACCAGCACTGGCGCGAGGTCGACCGCTGCCTCGCCTACCTCGCCAACATGCGTGACACCGCCCTGGAGTTCGGCGGTGGACCTGAGTCGCTGGAGCTGATCGGCTACGTGGACGCCGACGACGCCGGTGACAAGCAGAGCAGGACGAGCACGGGCGGCTACGTGTTCGTCTACGGAGGGGCCGCGGTCTCCTGGTCGAGCCAGTGCATCAAGTGCGCGACGCTGTCGTCGACCGAGTCGGAGTACGTGGCGGCCGTCGAAGCCGGCAAGGAGGGACGCCGACTTCGCTTCCTCCTCGCAGAGTTCCAGCAGTTGGATGCTGGGAAGCCGACCGTCCTTCGGGTGGACAACAAGTCGGCCATCACGGTCGCCGAGGGCATGGGGTTGACGGGCAACCTCAAGCACATGGAGCGGCGACAGGCCTGGCTGCAGCACATGGTGAAGCGGGGGAAGTTTGTGCTGCAGTACATCCCGACCGCTGAGCAGCCAGCTGACTTCCTCACGAAGGCGCTGCACTATCCGGCTTTCAACCGGTGCTCCGTCGCCATCGGCCAGGTGCGCTTGGCCGACGTGGGCGACGAAGTTGACGAAGTGCAGCGGTAGGTGCCATGCCCTTTTGCATGGCTGGTGCGGTGGACGACGTGCTGTGTGTTGGGTGCACGTCGACGAGCTGTTCTCCGAGCAGTGCTGCCGTAGGGGCTGGAGGCCCAAGCGTGAACGCGGCAGGGGAGTGTCAACGGGAGTTGGGTGTTGGCCCCGTCCTCGCTTGGGCGGAGCCGACTTCGTGGTCGGATGTAGGGGTGCAGCCGACCTGCAGCAGTGGGCGGGCTGGTCGACGAGGTTGGTCGACCTGCACGGGAGCCATTGCATGGGCGCCGACTTCGGGAGGGCGCCAACTTCGGGTGGTCGACCCGGGACGTCGACCAGCCCTTCTGGTCGACTTGGGAAGTCGACCAGCCGTTCTGGTCGACCAGGAGTGACGTCGACTTGGAGCTGGTCGACCAGGGGATAGTGGTCGACCTGGGGAGGTCGACTGGATGTGGTCGTCGACCTGGGTGGTCGACGGGCACGCACTGGAGCCTCTGGTCGACCTGGTTGCCCGGTCGACCAGGTTACCTGGGTGACGAGGTGCTGCGAAGGCTTGCGAAGGTCGCCCAGGTGGTTTTGGCGAGGACGACCTCAGTGATGGTATCCCGAGGTCGACGTGGTGCATCAGATGCAGTCGTCAGCACGAGGTGGACTTGGTGTGTGCGCTGTGCAGGTGACGAAGCAGTGCACGCCAATCATCTACGAGCACCTGCGAAGCGGGTGCGATGCTGGACTGCAGGAGCAACGCTGGCACGCCGTCGACTTGCGCTGTTGTCACGCCGTCGACCTGCAGCGTTGGCAAGCCGCGTCTCTGCACTGCTGGAACGCGGTCGACCAAGTCGTGCTGGCACGCGGTCGACCGTGCTGCGCTGGCAGTCGACCTGCTTGCATCCTAGCTCTGATGTAGTCTTTCCTAGCCAACTTCATTGTATCAATTATTGTCAACTTTCTCTAGTGAAACTCTTGCCAAATTGCCTTGTGAACTTGCAAGCAGTGTGTGCACTAGGAAAACGACTAAGGACCGAGGAACGCAGAGATCACACGAGCACCCGTGCCTAGCCCGCAGCCTAGCTCCCGTTGTAGTAGTTATCTCCGCAGACGAGTCTGATGACGACTGGGACGCCAACCGCAAGAAGGGCGAAGGTGGCCGTCGTCGTCGGGACAACCAGCCGCGCAAGGAGAAGCAGCCGTCGAAGACGTCTTCGACGAAGGATGCTGACTCCTCTGGCGGCAATGCTCGTGGCGAGGAGGCTTCGTGCTCGATGGTCGGCGCGGTGGAGCCGACGATCTCGCTGGCGCTGGAGGCTGGCGAGGACTTCAAGGCGGTCGCTGCTGCTGTGGAGGCGAATCCGACGATCGTGCTCCTCGACAGCGGCTGTTCCCACCATCTGATGGGGACGAAGGAGGCGTTCGTCGAAATGAAGCCTCGCGGCGATGTCAAGCATGTGCGTGGCTTCAACGGGGCGCTGCAGAACGTCGAAGGCCGTGGCACCGTCGCTCTGCAAGGGGAGACGGGGAAGCAGGTCCTCGTCCCCGACGTCCTCTATGTTCCGGGTGTGCACGCGAACCTGCTATCTGCCAGCCAGCTCAAGGAGAACGGCGTAAAGTTCCAGGACGATGGTGCAGAGACGCTGCTGGTGTCTTCTGCCGGCGATGTCCTTGGTCGCGCCCGCTACTCTGGCAGAGTGCTCTGCACGGACCTGCGCCCCTGCTCGACGAAGTCGACGGCGACTTCGACGGAGGTTGTGGCTCTGCGGACGATCGCGTCGGCGACGAAGTCTACCCCGGGCCAGCTGCACGCTCGCCTTGCGCACGTCGGCATCGACACGATCAAGAGCTCAGCGAAGCATGAGGTCGCCACCGGTCTGGACATCAAGACGTCGACCGCAGATGATCTGCCGTGTGCCTCCTGCGTCGGCGGCAAGCTTGCGCGGCACACCTTCCCCGACAAAGGCGCAGATGCAGAGAACGCGCTCGATGTGGTGCACATCGACCTCTGCGGGCCATTTCGCGTGGCCGCCATCAATGGCAGCCTCTACTTCCTGATTTTGAAGGACAGGAGGACGCGCTACGTGTGGGTGAGGCCAATCGCGAAGAAGAGCGACGTGCTGGTCGTCTTCGACAAGTGGCTGAAGGAGGTGGAGCGGCAGACGTCGAAGACGGTGAAGAAGTTGCGCTCGGACCGCGGAGGGGAGTTCCTCGGTAGCGCCTTCACCGCCCTCGTCGAGGACAAGGGAATCCTCCACAATTTGACGTGCCCCTATACCCCCCAGCAGAACGGAATGGCGGAGCGGGAGATGCGCACGGTGGTCGAGGCCGTGCGTACAATGCTTCTGCACATGGGCGTGAAGCATCATTGGTGGCACCTCGCTCTGCGACAGGCCGTGTGGGTGCGCAACTGCCTCGAGCGGGCTTCTCTGCCGAAAGGGACCACGCCACACGAGCTGCTGTTCGGGCAGAAGCCGGATCTGACGCTGGCGCGCGTCTGGGGCTGCATGGTGCAGTTCATGGTCCCCGAGCAGCAGCGCGGCGGGAAGCTTGCGCCGAAGGCTCGTTGGGGTCTCCACCTCGGCGTGTCGCCAGAGAGCAAGGGGTGGGAGGTGCTCGATCTGACTGCCAACAGGGTCGTCACCACGGTCGAAGCGATCTTCTACGGACGCATGTCGATGGAGACGTGGAAGGCAGAGTACGGGCCGGCGTCGACGAGGACGCCGTCTGCCCCGCCGCCCGCTTCCTCCTCGGAGATGCCCCCTCTGCTCGCGGTCGTCGACGAACCTGATGACGAGGACGTCGTGGAAGTCCCGCTCCCTCCTCCTGCGGTGCCCTCGTCGGCCGCCGGTGATGAGGGGAGACTTGGTTCGTTGCCTGCGGCGCCGACCGGTTGCATCGCCGGTGGCCGACATGACAAGAAGGTCGGCGACGCGAAGCGGCAGACGACAGAGGAGCTGTTGGCGTCGAAGCCAACTGCAGAGAAGCAGCTGGCAGAGGCGCCGAAGCAGACTGCAGAGGAGCCATCAGCAGAGGCGCCAGCTTCAGGGGAGCCGTTGGCAGAGAAGCCGATTCTGGGGGAGCAGCTGGTAGAGGAGCTGCCGCCAGGGGAGCAGTTCGACGACGACTCGTCGAGCGACGACGTTGTGGAAGTCGTCGGTGCGGACGGTGGCGGTGAAGAGGAGCTGTCGACAGGGGAGCATTCCGGCGACAGCGACGTGGTAGAGGTCGCGGTCGAAGAGGCGAAACTGCGACGGTCTGCCCGCTCCAACATCGGCAAGCCGCCGGAGAAGCTGAGCTACCACGCTTGTCTGCCACCAACCTCCTACAGCACTCTGCTCGACGACGCGCAGGACGACGCTGTTCTACCCGAGCTCGACCCCGACATGCACGCCGATCCAGACCATCGCTGGGACATCGCCAACATGACGGTGAAGGAGGCGTTAGCGAGCTGGAAGGGCGACGCCGTGAAAGCCGCCATGGACGAGGAAATCAAGAGCCTCATCTCCAACGGGACGTGGGAGCTTGTCAAGCGTCCGCGCGGTGTCAACATCATGAAGAACCGCTGGGTGCTCACGACGAAGTACCACGTCGACGACACGGTCGCTCGCGAGAAGGCTCGTCTGGTGGTGAAAGGTTTCACGCAGGTCTATGGCGCCGATTACGACGAAACGTACGCGCCGGTGGGGAGCTACGTAACTCTGCGGATCTTCCTCAGCATTGTAGCAGTCCTCGATCTGCACCTGATGCAGCTGGACATGAAAAACGCGTTTCTGCAGAGTAAGCTGGATCGCGTCCTCTACATGTATCATCCTGACTACTACAACAACGGAACCGGTCGCGTCTGCAAGCTGCTGAAGAGCTTGTACGGGCTGAAGCAGAGTCCGCTGCTGTGGTACTCGGCGCTCGACGCGGTGCTGACGGGCAATGGCTGGCAGAAAAGTCAGGTCGAAGAGGCACTCTACTTCAAGGTCGGCGACGACGGAGCGGCGTGCTGGGTGCTAGTCTTGTCGACGACCTGCTTGTCGCAAGCAGCAGCACTGCGATGCTGAAGGAGCTGAAGGAGCTGTTGGAGGCCGCCTTCGAGCTGCGCGAAATCAGCCCGGTCGAGAAGTATCTCGGGCTGGAAATCGTGCGCGACCGTTCTGCGCGGAAGCTGTGGCTGCACCAGCAGTCGTACGTCGATAAGTTGCGTCGGCGTTTCGTCGACGAGGAGCAGACCGGGCGGGTGCCGAAGACGCCGGTCTCCGTCGACGCCTACGCAGAGCTGACTTTCGACGACGAGGACTTCCAGTCGCGCGAGGAAGCAGAATACCGGCAGAAGGTCGGCTCGCTGCAGTTCGCGGCCACCACGACGAGGCCCGACATTGCCTTCGCGTGCAGCAAGCTCGGATCCGGCCTGACAGTGCGGAGCGACAACCACTGGCGCGAGGTCGATCGCTGCCTGCACTACCTCGCTGAAACTCGTGACGCCGCTCTGGAGTTCGGCGGCGGACCAGAGTCGCTGGTTCTGGTCGGCTATGCAGATGCAGACGACGCTGGCGACAAGCAGAATCGGACAAGCACGGGCGGCTACGTTTTCATCTTCGGAGGAACCACAGTTTCGTGGTCGAGCCAGCGCATCAAGTGCGCGACGCTCTCGTCGACGGAGTCGGAGTACGTCGCGGCGACGGAAGCTGGCAAGGAGGCTCATCGTCTGCGCTTCCTCCTTGCAGAATTCCGCCTGCTCGACCCAAGGAAGCCGACTGTTCTGCACGTGGACAACCAGTCGGCAATCAAAGTCGCAGAGGGCTTGGGGCTCAAGGGCAACCTCAAGCACATGGAGCGATGCTACGCCTGGCTGCAGCAGATGGTGAAGCGCGGGAAGATTGCTCTGCAGTACAACCCGACTTATGAGCAGCCGGCGGATTTTCTGACGAAGGCGCTGCATTTTCCGGCTTTCAACCGGTGCTCCGTCGCAATCGGCCAAGTGCGCCTGGCCGACGTGGGCGACGGGGATGACGAGGTGCAGCAGTAGGTGCCGTGCCCTTCTGCACGGCTGGTGCGGTGAACTACGTGCTATGAGTTGGGTGCACGTAGAAGGAAATTTCTCCTTGTATTCTATCCCTCTGGGTTCTGGGTGGACCTTGTGTGTGGGGTGCCCAAGCGTGAGCGCGGCAGGGGAGTGTCGAAGGAAATGGCCCCGCCCTCGCTTGAGCGTAGCTGATCTCGCTGTAGACGGGAAGTTCGCGACGGAGCGGACGATGAAATGGGCTTCTGCAGTTTGGCGGAAGTTGCGGTCGAGCAGGTTCTGCTCGACGGATTCTGGTCGACGAGCTCTGCGCGATGAGCTCTGGTCGACGATCTCTGCGCGACGAGGTTTCGACGAAGAGCGCTCGTCGAAGAACTCTGGTCGAAGAAGTTCTGGTCGAGAAGCTCTGCGAGCGAACGCTGTTCGACCGTGCAGAGTCGAGTTGATCGACCGAAGCTGCAGAGTCGCGTGAAACTCTGAGAAGGTGTGCGAACTTTCGCCCAGGAGATTTTGGCGAAGTTCTACCTGCGGAACGGCATCACGTGGTCGACGGCGCGCACCTGGCGAAACCGACGACACGTTTTCTACCTGGCACCTGCGCAATGTGCCTGACGGTGAAACCGCCAACCTGCACCTACTTGGTAGGTGCGCACATCTGCGCAGATAGACAACCTGCGACCGTAGAAAGTTACCTGCGATTGCAGATAGTCACCTGCGACTGCAGTGCTGGCAGACCGCGCGCAGTGCAACGCTGGCAGACCACTCTGCTGCAGCGTTGGCAAGCCGCTCTTCTGCTGCGCTGGCAGAGTTCGCCCTTGCTAGGAGTTCCATGCCATTCTAGTCTTCTGCATGCCTCAATTGTACTCTATTCTTTCCTATCAACTTTGTTATTGCAAGTTGTTCTTTCCTTAGTGGAATTCTTGCCAAACTTCTCAGTGAACATAGCAAGCAGTAAGAACGCTAGCAGAGCGCTACGATCACTCGCACAACCCCGTGCCCTCCTCCGTAGTCCACTCCCGTTGTGTAGTGACTCTCCGCACACTTCATTTCCCCTCACCTGTATTTCCCCTCACTCAATTTCCCCTCACTTCCATCCCCCCTCACTTGTATTCCCCCTCACTCAATTTCCCCTCACTTCCATCCCTCCTCATCCCTGTCCCCCTCACTTTGGTGTTGTGCCAACACACTAGTGGCACGGTCATCGCACTCCCATTCGGCCTACAAGTCTGCTCAGCTTCTGGAATTTTGTGGGGAGGTGCTTCAACATGTCTTCATCAAACCCTCAAAGTTTCAGAATTTTTGAAGCAGTTAACAAGGCATGACAACATTTTAAGTTTCAAGACTTATGGCATTCCGGAAGTGTGTGTTACTCTTTTTTTGGTAACACCCGAGTTCACCATTTCGGCTGCTGACTCGTCTACCGAGCTCTGATTGGTCTGAAATTCGGTCTGGCAGTCCTTTGCCCCGTTGTGCAGGTGGTCACCAAGTTTCAGAACGATCCAACATCGGAGCATTGCGTGACAGCTGTCGAAAGTCACTGTTCCGTAGTCATGGTGCACTGTTGGCAGCATTTCCCTTGCCACCCTTTCATTGTTGTCATGCCAATGGTGCAGGGACAGAGAATGAGACAAGAAGTACAGGTGGTCAAGTGGGACTCTACCACCCTCCTTTTGAGAAGTGTGGTCTTCCTGGAAGCAGCTTGCAAGAGGGTGCAAGTGGGAAGACAAGCTGACTCATGGTTGGCTTGACTCACTATTGGTAGCCTTGAGTACAGCTCTGAACATCCATGTGTGGTTGGCTTTGCTGACCTAGCTAGGACGTTTCCCATCCTTCTCTAGCCTTTCTCCCCTAGGACTCAACCTTCTCTGAGTTCCCAGGATGACCCCAACCCCTTATGAGTCCCCTAGGCAATGTTGTACTCATCCTCTTCCTTGCATCAATGAGAATACACGATTTTCAAGCGAGCTTACGTTTTCGTTCACTGCGTAGTGCATACACCTCTGATAGTAACAAATACTATACCGTTGGAAAGCAGGCACCTAAGGCTAACTGCTGTCCGAGTTTCAGCCACGTGTCGTATCGGAGCTGATCGTGACGGCGTTTTGAACAGAGGCGGTTTGAAGTCGTCAGATTCTGCTTAGGCGGTTTCATGGGCATCCGCGACCCCTAAGTGGACTCTAGACTATAACAAGTGGTATCAGAGCTGTTCTACTCTGTTCGTGGGTGAATATGGAGGCTGAAGGTTCTGCTCCAGCTGGTCCTAGTGGCAGTGGTGGCGTGAGAGGCGCTGGGGAAGCGGGAAGAGGCGTTGCAGGCGGATCTGCACCAATGGCTTCCGTTTCAACATCAGCTAAGGATGATGTGAAGGCATTCAACCTGGAGAAGTTCTCTGGGGAGGATTGGGCATCATGGAGCTTCAGGATGGAGCTCCTCTTCAACCATTATGGGCTGCTTGAAGTGATGGATGGAGAATTGAAGAGGCCTGCGAGCGAAGGAGCGACCAAGGAATGGGATCGCCGGTCCAAGGATGGATTCTTCCTTCTCTCCCAATGCCTCTCATCCAACCAGCTGCACCACATCAAGCATCTCATCAAGGAAGTTGAGTGTGGTCCTAAGGCATGGAAGATATTGAAGGATGTCCATGCCCCCAGCAGCGAAGCAATGGTGGTGGTGCTCGAGCGACAACTCCATGCGGTGAAGATCAACGAGGGTGATGCCGTACAAGGAGCGTTCGATCAACTCCGGGACCTCTATGTGAAGCTCTCTGCTGCTGGTGTGGACTACCCTGAGAAAATCAAGTGCTACAAGGCTCTCTCCCTGCTGCCGGAGTCGTGGGGGCCCTTGGTGGTCAACCCTTATGGCATGAAGGACTCGTGGTTCCTTGAGTGGATCCGCGCACAAGTTCTTCAAGAGGAGTTTCGGAGGAAGGAGCTGACCGCCGCTGCCGGTGAAGGTGGAGGTTCTGCCTACGGCATGAAGGGCTTCAAGGGGCGTGGCAGCAAGAAAGGCAAGGCCAAGGAAGGCTCTGGATGGGCGCGTGTTGTGGGACCTCCGAGGCGGCAAGGATATGCATCCGTCCATGTGGGAGATACCGGTGTTGCCATGGAAGGAGGCGGCTGCGCGCTTGGCTGCTGGAGATGTGAGAGGAGGGCGTGTTAACCACGTGGACAATAGAGGAGGTGGTGATGACAGTGGTGGTGGGCTCCTTGGGAATGAAGGGGCTGCGCTACCAAGTGTGACTCCTAGCACGGGTGAGACGGATTGGCTCACCGCACACCGTCGCTTTGGCCACGTGGCGCTACCTCAGTTGCAGCAGCTGTTCAAGGAGGAAAGAGTCAAGGGGCTGAGGATAAAGGGGGAGCCCAAGGAGGTGGGATCTTGTGAGACTTGCTTGACCAGCAAGTTTTCACGGTTTCCCTTCCATTCGGTGGAGGGGAAGTCGAGTGACCCGGTGGAGCTCGTGCATGTGGATCTCGTGGGACCCATGAAGGTGAAGGGAGATGGTGGGGCCCTGTATTCCATGACCATGGTGGATGACAACACAAGGCTCACCTGGTCCTTTCCACTTGCAAAGAAGAGTGATGCTGCAAGGGTCATCATTGAAGAGTGGCTGCCCTTGGTGGAGCGAGAGAGCGGCAAGCGGGTGAAGGCGATTCAGAGCGACCGTGGTGGGGAGTTCTTGGGAGCGGAGTTCCGGAGCTGGCTGAAGCGGCACGGCATCAAGCAGCAGCTCACCACGGCCTACACTCCTCAATCCAATGGCGTGGCAGAGAGAGCGAACCGGACCATCATGGAGGGCGGGAGAACGATGTTGGTAGACTCAAGTCTACCCTTACGATTCTGGCCCCTCGCTATTCGCCATGCCACCGTCATCAAGAACCGAGTATTGACTCATGTGGGAGGGCAGCATTGGGTCCCTATGGAGAAGTGGAGAGGCAAGAAGCCCCTGGTGGATATGCTTCGAGTCTTCGGGTGCATGGGACTCGTGCACGTCCCTAAGGAGAAGTGCGACAAGCTTCAAGCGGCGGCGGTGTGGGCTGTTCATTTGGGACTTGCACAAGGGAGCAAGGGGTGGCTCATGTGGGACCCAAAAGCCAACACCATCTTCACCACCAGAGATGCCAAGTTCATGGAGGGGCTCATGTTCAAGGAGTGGTTGGAGCGAGGGAGGAGCAAGGTCACCATTCCGCTTAATATAGAGGTGGGAACGAATGACCCACTCCTCATTCCCATCGAGTTGTCTTCATCTTCAGATGTAACAGAGGTGTCACATGACCTGGGAGGTGCTGAAGGGGAGGCAGCAGAGGTGGAGGGAGTGTTGCAGCAAGAGGAGGCCCCTGTAGCTGAGAGAGGCGATGTCGGGGAGGAGGTGCAGCAGCCTACACCATCCCCTACACTTCCACCAAGGCGGACAACCCAAGGGAAGCGTGGTGCTGTCCGCGGTGGAGCGAAGGAGGGTGCAGCCAAGGAGAGGCCCAAGAGAGCTGCTCACCCAAGGGATTTCCTCAAGTATGAAAGGCTTGGGGGTCCTAAGGCATTGCTGGTCCAGGAAGAGGAAGATGATGAGGAGAAGGGAGCCGAGGGAGAGATGGAGCAGATTTGTTGCTTCGGTGTCAACTTACCTCATGAACCGGCTTCAATGGAGGAAGCACTTGCTGGAGATGATTGGGAGGCTTGGTTGGCTTCAAGGGAGGATGAGTTTCAGAGCCTCATGGAGAATGGAACATGGACCCTCACTGATCTTTCCCCAGGAAGAAAGGCATTGGATTGCACGTGAATGTTACGTGTGAAGACCGATGCGGAGGGGAAGTTGGAGAGGCGCAAAACAAGACTTGTGATCAAGGGCTTCCAGCAGAGGGAGGGGGTTGACTTTAAGGAGGTGTTTGCTCCTGTTGCCAAGGCTCCTACGCTCCGGGTGTTGCTAGCAGCCGCTGCCGTTTGTGGTTGGAAGGTGGAGCAAATGGATGTGAAGACGGCTTTCCTCTATGGCGTGGTAGATGAGGAGATCTACATGAAGCAGCCAGAGGGGTATGACGATGGGAGCGGACGTGTTTGCAGGCTCAACAAGGCCCTCTATGGCCTCAAACAAGCTCCAAGGTGCTGGTATGCAAGGCTGGTGGAGGCGTTGGAGGATCTTGGATTCAAAGTCAGCGGGTGCGACGAGAGTCTCTTCATAACTGAGGGGGAGGAGGAGAAGGTGTTTCTTCTTGTCTACGTCGATGACATTCTCCTCTTCTCTCCATCCCTGGAGAGGATCAAGGAGGTGCAAGGGAAGCTGAAGGAGACCTTTCAATGCAAGGCCCTTGGACCAGTGGGGTATTACCTTGGTCTTCATGTGGAGCGGGACGAGGTGAAGGGATGGTTGAGGCTTCACCAACACAAGTACCTTGCAGCCATGGGGGAGAGGTATGGGCTGGAGGAAGGGAGGAGTGTGAAGACTCCTCTACCCTCAGGGTTTCAGCTGCACCTTGATGAAGAGGAGGGTGAGGTGTTGGAGCCCGAGTTGCAGCGTCGGTTCCAGTCAATGGTGGGGAGCTTGATGTATGCTTCGGTCAACACTCGCCCCGATATTTCGTTCGCGGTTTCGCAGCTGGCGCGTGTGGTGTCTAGGCCCCTTCAAGAGCACCTTGATGCAGCAGAGAGGCTGGTGAGGTACTGCATGGCAACCTCAAGGGTGGGGCTGCAATATTCAGTATATGGGCAGCTGAAGCAAAAGGGAGTGGAGGAGGTGAGCACGAAGACCGGTGCACCTGCAAGGCGTGGACACTTGTACCTCTCGTGCTTCACCGATGCTACCTGGGCAAGTGACATCAGTGATGCAACATCCCATGGTGGCTATGTATGCTGTGTTGGAGGGAGTCCAGTGAGCTGGAAGTCTAAGAAGCAAGGGGAGATAGCTCACTCATCAACGGAGAGCGAGTACATGGCGTTGTTTCATGGGGTGAAGGAGGTGGTTTGGATGAGGAGGTTGCTTGAGGAGTTGGGGCAGGAGCAAGAGGGTCCTACACCTGTGTTTTGTGACAGCCAAGGAGCAATTGCAATGGCTCGCAATGCTGTGCTCCATGGGCTGAACAAGCACATGCATATCAAATGGCATTGGGTGAGGAAGGAGGTGAAGAAGGGCACGGTCTCCTTGTACTATATCAACACTACCAAGCAACCTGCAGATTTTTTGACCAAGCGGCTTGCAGAGCATCAGCATTGGACCTGTGCCACCTTGTGTGGCATGTCCTTCAACTAAGGGAGGCAGCTTCAGGGAGCAGCTAAGGGATGAATGAGAGCACGATGAGGGGGAGTTTGTTGTGCCAACACACTAGTGGCACGGTCATCGCACTCCCATTCGGCCTACAAGTCTGCTCAGCTTCTGGAATTTTGTGGGGAGGTGCTTCAACATGTCTTCATCATATCCTCAAATTTTCAGAATTTTTGAAGCAGTTAACAAGGCATGACAACATTTTAAGTTTCAAGACTTATGGCATTCCGGAAGTGTGTGTTACTCTTTTTTTGGTAACATCCGAGTTCACCATTTCGGCTGCTGACTCGTCTACCGAGCTCTGATTGGTCTGAAATTCGGTCTGGCAGTCCTTTGCCCCGTTGTGCAGGTGGTCACCAAGTTTCAGAACGATCCAACATCGGAGCATTGCGTGACAGCTGTCGAAAGTCACTGTTCCGTTGTCATGGTGCACTGTTGGCAGCATTTCCCTTGCCACCCTTTCATTGTTGTCATGCCAATGGTGCAGGGACAGAGAATGAGACAAGAAGTACAGGTGGTCAAGTGGGACTCTACCACCCTCCTTTTGAGAAGTGTGGTCTTCCTGGAAGCAGCTTGCAAGAGGGTGCAAGTGGGAAGACAAGCTGACTCATGGTTGGCTTGACTCACTATTGGTAGCCTTGAGTACAGCTCTGAACATCCATGTGTGGTTGGCTTTGCTGACCTAGCTAGGACGTTTCCCATCCTTCTCTAGCCTTTCTCCCCTAGGACTCAACCTTCTCTGAGTTCCCAGGATGACCCCAACCCCTTATGAGTCCCCTAGGCAATGTTGTACTCATCCTCTTCCTTGCATCAATGAGAATACACGATTTTCAACCGAGCTTACGTTTTCGTTCACTGCGTAGTGCATACACCTCTGATAGTAACAAATACTATACCGTTGGAAAGCAGGCACCTAAGGATAACTGCTGTACGAGTTTCAGCCACGTGTCGTATCGGAGCTGATCGTGACGGCGTTTTGAACAGAGGCGGTTTGAATGGTCAGATTCTGCTTAGGCGGTTTCATGGGCATCCGCGACCCCTAAGTGGACTCTAGACTATAACATTTGGTTCCCCTCACTTCCATTCCCCCTCACTCCCTTCCCCCTCACTACATTTCCCCTCACGTATATTGCTCCGCACTCGTTTTCCCCCACATCTGTGAGTGAGGGATGGAGTGAGAGGAAATCCCCCCTCAATTCGTTTCTCCTCACTTCCATCCCCCCTCACTCTCTTCCCCCTCACTTCATTTCCCCTCACTTCATTTCTCCTCACTCAATTCCCCCTCAATTCCATCCCCCCTCACTTGTATTACCCCTCACTCAATTTCCCCTCACTTCCATCCCTCCTCATCCCTGTCCCCCTCACTTTGTTTCCCCTCACTTCCATTCCCCCTCTCTGCCTTCCCCCTCACTATATTTACCCTCACTTATATTTTCCCTCACTAGTTTTCCCCCCACATCTGTGAATGAGTGGGAATGGAGTGAGAGAAAATCCCCCTCACTTCATTTCCCCTCACTTCCATCCCCCCTCACTCTCTTCCCCTCACTTCATTTCCCCTCACTTGTATTTCCCCTCACTCAATTTCCCCTCACTTCCATCCCCCCTCACTTGTATTCCCCCTCACTCAATTTCCCTCCACCATCCCTCCTCATCCCTGTCCCCCTCACTTTGTTTCCCCTCACTTCCATTCCCCCTCACTCCCTTCCCCCTCACCTCATTTCCCCTCACTTATTTTTCCCCTCACTCGTTTTCCCCCCACTTCTGTGAGTGAGGGGGAATGGAGTGAGAGGAAATCCCCCCTCACTTCATTTCCCCTCACTTCCATCCCCCCTCACTCTCTTCCCCCTCACTTCATTTCCCCTCACTTGTATTTCCCTCAGTCAATTCCCCCTCCCTTCCATCCCCCCTCACTTGTATTCCCCCTCACTCAATTTCCCCTCACTTCCATCCCTCCTCATCCCTATCCCACTCACTTTGTTTCCCCTCACTTCCATTCCCCCTCACTCCCTTCCCCCTCACTACATTTCCCCTCACTTATATTTCCCCTCACTCGTTTTCCCCCCACTTCTGTGAGTGAGGGGAAATGGAATGAAGAGAAATCCCCCCTCACTTCATTTCCCCTCACTTCCATCCCCCCTCTTCCTCTTCCCCCTCACTTCATTTCCCCTCAATATTTCCCCTCGCTCAATTTCCCCTCACTTCCATCCCCCCTCACTTGTATTCCCCCTCACTCAATTCCCCCTCACTTCCATCCCTCCTCATCCCTGTCCCCCTCATTTTTTTTCCCCTCACTTCCATTCCCCCTCACTCCCTTCCCCCTCACTACATTTCCCCTCACTTATATTTCCCCTCACTCGTTTTCCGTCCACTTCTGTGAGTGAGGGGGAATAGAGTAAGAGGAAATCCCCCCTCACTTCGTTTCCCCTCACTTCCATCCCCCCTCACTCTCTTCCTCCTCACTTGTATTTCCCCTCCCTCAATTTCCCCTCACTTCCATCCCCCCTCACTTGTATTCCCCCTCACTCAATTTCACCTCACTTCCATCCCTCCTCATCCCTGTCCCCCTCACTTTGTTTCCCCTCACTTCCATTCCCCCTCACTCCCTTCCCCCTCACTACATTTCCCCTCACTTATATTTCCCCTCACTCGTTTTCCCCCCACTTCTGTGAGTGAGGGGGAATGGAGTGAGAGGAAATCCCCCCTCACTTCATTTCCCCTCACTTCCATCCCCCCTCACTCTCTTCCCATCACTTCATTTCCCCTCACTTGAATTTCCCATCACTCAATTTCCCCTCACTTCCATCCCTCCTCATCCCTGTCCCCCTCACTTTGTTTCCCCTCACTTCCATTCCCCCTCACTCCCTTCCCCCTCACTACATTTCCCCTCACTTATATTTCCCCTCACTCGTTTTCCCCCCACTTCTGTGAGTGAAGGTGAATGGAGTGAGAGGAAATCCCCCCTCACTTCTTTTCTCCTCACTTCCATCCCCCTCACTCTCTTCCCCCTTACTTCATTTCCCCTCACTTGTATTTCCCCTCACTCAATTTCCCCTCACTTCCATCCCCCCTCACTTGTATTTCCCCTCATTCAATTTCCCCTCACATCCATCACTCCTCATCCCTCTCCCCCTCACTTCCATTCCCCCTCACTCCCTTCCCCCTCACTACATTTCCCCTCACTTAAATTTCCGCTCACTCGTTTTTCCCCCACATCTGTGAATGAGGGAGAATTGAGTGAGAGGAGATCCCCCCTCACTTTATTTCCCCTCACTTCCATCCCCCCTCACTCTCTTTCTCCTCACTTCTTTTCCCCTCGATATTTCCCCTCACTCGATTTCCCCTCACTTCCATCCCCCTCACTTGTATTCCCCCTCATTCAATTTCCCCTCACTTCCATCCCTCCTCATCCCTGTCCCCCTCACTTTGTTTCCCCTCACTTCCATTCCCCCTCACTCCCTTCCCCCTCACTACATTTCCCCTCACTTATATTTTCCGTCACTCATTTTTCCCCCACTTCTGTGAGTGAGGGGGAATGGAGTGAGAGGAAATCCCCCCTCACTTCATTTCCCCTCACTTCCATCCCCCCTCACTCTCTTCCCTCTCACTTCATTTCCCCTCACTTGTATTTCCCCTCACTCAATTTCCCCTCACTTCCATCCCCCCTCACTTGTATTTCCCCTCACTCAATTTCCCCTCACTTCCATCCCTCCTCATTGCTGTCCCCCTTATTTTTTTTCCCCTCACTTCCACTCCCCCTCACTCCCTTCCCCCTCACTACATTTCCCCTCACTTATATTTCCCCTCACTCGTTTTCCCCCCACTTCTGTGAGTGAGGGGGAATGGAGTGAAGAGAAATCCCCCCTCACTTCATTTCCCCTCACTTCCATCCCCCCTCTTCCTCTTCCCCCTCACTTCATTTCCCCTCGATATTTCCCCTCGCTCAATTTCCCCTCACTTCCATCCCTCCTCACTTGTATTCCCCCTCACTCAATTCCCCTCACTTCCATCCCTCCTCATCCCTGTCCCCCTCACTTTGTTTCCCCTCACTTCCATTCCCCCTCACTCCCTTCCCCCTCACTACATTTCCCCTCTTTTATATTTCCCCTCACTCGTTTTTCCCCCACTTCTGTGAGTGAGGGGGAATGGAGTGAGAGGAAATCCCCCCTCACTTCATTTCCCCTCACTTCCATCCCCCCTCACTCTCTTCCCCCTCACTTCATTCCCCTCACTTGTATTTCCCCTCACTCAATTTCCCCTCACTTCCATCCCCCCTCACTTGTATTCCCCCTCACTCAATTCCCCCTCACTTCCATCCCTCCTCATCCCTGTCCCCCTCACTTTGTTTCCCCTCACTTCCATTCCCCCTCACTCCCTTCCCCCTCACTACATTTCCCCTCACTTATATTTCCCCTCACTCGTTTTCCGTCCACTTCTGTGAGTGAGAGGGAATAGAGTGAGAGGAAATCCCCCCTCACTTCATTTCCCCTCACTTCCATCCCCCCTCACTCTCTTCCTCCTCACTTGTATTTCCCCTCCCTCAATTTCCCCTCACTTCCATCCCTCCTCATCCCTGTCCCCCTCACTTTGTTTCCCCTCACTTCCATTCCCCCTCACTCCCTTCCCCCTCACTACATTTCCCCTCACTTATATTTCCCCTCACTCGTTTTCCCCCCACTTCTGTGAGTGAGGGGGAATGGAGTGAGAGGAAATCCCCCCTCACTCTCTTCCCCTCACTTCCATCCCCCCTCACTTGTATTTCCCCTCACTCTCTTCCCCTCACTTCCATCCCCCCTCACTTGTATTCACCCTCACTCACTTTCCCCTCACTTCCATCCCTACTCATCCCTGTCCCCTTTACTTTGTTTCCCCTCACTTCCATTCCCCCTCACTCCCTTCCCCCTCACTACATTTCCCCTCACTTATATTTCCCCTCACTCGTTTTCCCCCCACTTCTGTGAGTGAGGGGGAATGGAGTGAGAGGAAATCCCCCCTCACTTCATTTCCCCTCACTTCCATCCCCCCTCACTCTCTTCCCCCTCACTTCATTTCCCCTCACTTGTATTTCCCCTCACTCAATTTCCCCTCACTTCCATCCCCCCTCACTTGTATTCCCCCTCACTCATTTTCCCCTCACTTCCATCCCTCCTCATCCCTGTCCCCCTCACTTTGTTTCCCCTCACTTCCATTCCCCCTCACTCCCTTCCCCCTCACTACATTTCCCCTCACTTATATTTCCCCTCACTCGTTTTCCCCCCACTTCTGTGAGTGAGGGGGAATGGAGTGAGAGGAAATCCCCCCTCACTTCATTTCCCCTCACTTCCATCCCCCCTCTCTAATGGTCCTTGTATTGATATAGCAGTCAAGTACAAGCATGCAAGTCATAGCGGCCTAGGTAACACACATGCAGGTCACAAGAGGCTCAAGCACCGCAAAACAGTCCCCTAGATGCAAATCATCCCCAATTCCGCCCACGGGCGGGTTTTCAACCGCCGCCGCCTCCCCAAGCTTAAGCAGAAGGCCCACAGATTGGGCCCTTTGCAGGGCCACAGACCAGCGTTGCCTGAACTGGTGGAGGAACTTTGCAGCATAGAACGATTTGGAGTCGGCGTTGAAGTGGCGCCGAGCTGCAGTGTCCGCCAAGAGCTTCAAGAAGACTGGTACCTCTGCACACGGGCAGCCGTAGGTGTCCACAGCGAGAGGGAAGAAGGTCACCGTCTCTGGCAGGGAGGCGTAGTGCTGGATTTTCTTGTCCGCTTGCTCCCGAGCCGCCCAGCCCCTGCCCTTCTGCGCCTCAGGGTCCCTGATGCTAATAGGGTCGGTGATGGTGACGTCGCATACATAGACGGCCCCACTGCTCCTGTCTGTCATTGTAAAGTCGGCTGTCTGTTCCTCAACGGGGCAGTGCGCTGAGGACTCGCTGTGAACGATGAAACCCGCGTCCTGGGCCATGCTGATGCAGGCATCGCGCAGCTCGTTGTGGGTGTTGATGCGATGCTTGCCCGTGCCGCAGCGGAGTAGGTGGTTCGGGAGGCGGGGGTCTGTGATGGCCGTGTGGTCCATACAGTCACAGTTCTTCGGCGTAGAGAAGGGAAGGGCCAGCCGAAAACGGACGGCATTGGAAAAGTGAGTGGGCCCTATCCTCCTGTTGGCCGCAATCGGGATAGCGGTCAGCCAATCCCCGGTCCCGTACCCAGTCAGTGAGTACATCCGCTGAGTATGCCCGCACAAGGGGTTCACCGCCATCTCCCGCGTCGCCTGCACTTGCACCGCGTATCTGCTCCCATGCACCCTTAGCGCCAACGCGTGCTGGAGCCTCGTGTCAGTTCGCTCCAGCCGTTCTTTCTCCAGGATTTCTCGCGCATCGTCAGGTAACGCCGCTTCACACTCCGACAGCCACGTGTGAAGGGGCGTGGCGGCGTCCGCGGGCAGCTGCATGTGGTCCCGCGCCTGCGCCAGCGCGCCCTCAGGGGCGCCGTCTAGTGATGCTATGAAAAGCGCCGCTTGCGTGAAGCTCGCGGCGTACCCGTAAACTCCCTCGACTAGCGGGTCGGTGATACCTATCCCTCCCAAGGACGGCGGCAGAGACGCCTGCGCCCAGACACGTGCTTGCTCAGTACGGCAGGTGGGGACGCGAATGTGGCAGGCTGTGAGCAGTGCCGCTAGCAGGTCTGTCCCCCACTGGCTCCAGGTGTCGCGAGGCAGAAGGGAAAGCGGTGTTGTTCTGGTGAGGTATGCCACGCGCCTCGAAATGCAGCGGGTGAGCAATAACGAGGCTACCTGTGGGTCGGCTTTCTCAAGCAGTGGCAGAGGTTTGGCCATCTCCTGCAGCTGACCCGACAGGAACTGCGACGCCCCACTATCAGGCCCCACGAAGCTTCCGAGCAAGCGAACTCCTTCCTGGGAAAAAGGTACTCCGTGCGGCAATCGATCCTTCGCTGCTGCTTCCCTGCTCCAGGCCGCGCATTTCTGCGCATTGTGTCTCAGCCCCAGGTGTGCCAGCTTCCCGGTGAAGTGATTGAAAGCTGCTACAGTGGCAGTCGCCTCCCCCAGGAATGTGACATCGTCGGCATATGCCAGACACAGCACCTGGGGGTATGCTGCAGCAGTGTCACGGAGTGCCGTGTGCATTCCCGCGGCAAACAGTAGAGGGCCAAGTGGGTCCCCTTGACGCACGCCCCGTTCACTGATCAGTGGGTCCGATGCAAAATTCGCATCGACGAGTAATTTCGACGGGTTACCGTAGGTCAGTTTCACCAGCGGCAGTAGTGGCGACAACTCCGGTCCTTGTAACGCTGTCGCGATGGCCTGTCGTGAAATGCTGTTGAAAGCATTTGAGATGTCAGTTTGCAGCACGAGGCTGTTGGGTAGCTTGTCCAGATACGCGCGTGCCACGTGTATAACTGCCTCGGCTCCTCCTGGCACAGCCACGCCGTACTGTAGAGGCAGGAAAAAGGCACGCGCGGCCTCTCCCATGGCTGCGAGGGCTGCTTTGGCTGTCAGCCGAGTGATACATTCGCCGATGGCGATAGGTCGAGCCCCCCCACCAGGTTTGGCCAGAGCTATGAGGCGCGAAGCTGTCAATAGGTCCGCCACCGGTGCTGGGAGGTTGCCCCCCAAAATGGTGTTTACCAAGGCGTGCAGATGGGTGCTAACTCGTCCGTTCGTGATTGCCGCGTCGCGCATGTGCTCGAATGTCGTTCCCGAAGGCCCGGCACCGACCCCGTTTTCGCACCTCCCCAACAGTTTGGCGAAGTCAGCGTGGGTGATGGACAATTTTGACTCAGGTGTGGGTGGCCACGTCGTCTGTCCTGACTCGGCTGGCGGATGTTTCTGTCGAAGCTCCTCCAGAATTTCTGGAGTTGGTTTGCAGACTGGCGTTGACTCCAACGCCAGCACAGCGCGTCGCAGGCTACCCCGTTTCGCCAGGCCCTCGGCCCGGCTGATAACCCCAGTTTCGTCAGGCTGGTGACGTGGAGGTGCGGGAGTGTTGACCGCTTCGATCGCGTCCTTGTACAGTTGGTCCCACTCGCCACGTTGAAAGGCTCGGAGCCGGGCCTTGATCTGGGGCCAGTTCGGTTTCCGTGGCGAGGTCTGGCGAAGCGTCAGTCGTGGCAGGAAAAGCAGAAGGCGCCAACCTGCCTCTGCTTCCGGGTTTCGCGACAGGTGGAGTAACGGGGTCAGCAGCGTCAGCGAAAACAGCTGGCACAAATTGGGCGGTAACCGCGTTGCCAAGGACGGTTGCCGGCTGTCGCAGAGGGCTGGGATATCCCAGTTCGCGATGTCAGCGAACAAGTCTGCCCGCGTCGCCAACTCCTCTGGCGTAAAATAGCGAGGGAGATTGGGAATTTCTCGCACCGCTGCCGTGTCCGTCGCGGCCCGATTTCTCCTGGTGCGGCCCGTCCTCCCTTGTGAAGGTACGGTTGGAATTTCGCCCGTACGATCGCCATCGGACGGTCCAGCCGCAGTGATCCCTTCCTCGCCTAGGGACCGCCTTGGTCTCATTCCCGTCCTTCTCCCGTTCTCCTCTACTCCTTCCTCTGCTTCCGTCCCTTCTTCCTCACTCAAGGGAGTTGGCTCCTCACTATAAGAGGGGTCATTTTCTTCTTCTTCATTACGTAGCCTGATTAAAGCCCTGCTGGCCTCCCTCTGATAGCCATTCTCTGGCCCTCCTCCCCGTCCGCTAACTGCTTCTCGCCCTTCGCCACGCGCTCCCCGGCCTCGCGATGGTGATTGCTGGTGTGACCGATTACTCGCCAATGCGCGCTGACGCAGCGTCGGTTGTACTCGGAAAGCCGTCGTCTGCCTCAGGAGCGGGGACCGTGGCGACGGGCTCCCCGCCGCTGTCTGCTCCGACGCCCGGCCTAGTAGTCGCTGAAAAGACTCCTCTCCTCGAATCCGCACTCCCTCTTGTCGCGAACGTGGTTGAGCCGTCTGCCCCGAGTGTTGCTCCTCCCGCTCCGCCTGTCGCGCCTGCTCCCCCTGTTCTCCACGCTCCTGCCGTGCCGCTGGCGACGTCTGCCCCTGCCGGAGAGGCCGCCGTTCCTCCTGTCCCTGTGCCTGGCGCTCCCGTTGCACCTGGCGTTGCTGTCCTCGGCGTGCCTGCGCCGGCGTCTGCGTCTTCGCCGAGGGCGGCGTCCGCCACCACTGGCGGCCCGGCCTCGGTGGTTGCCCCTCCGGGCGCGGATCCGCCTCCGCCTGTTCAACCGCCGGCGGCTCCAGTTGTCCAGCCGTCTCGTCCCCAGTCGCCTGACCGCCGCTTGTCCCGGCCCCATTCCCCGGCGCCTCCGCAGGAGCGCGAGACGTCGCGGCGCCGGCGTAACTCCCCCCGGCGCTACCAGCAGCAGGCCCCGTGGCCAGCTCACCCAGGTGGCAATGGGGGTTGGCGGGGTCCCCAGGGGCGCAGTGGAGGCGGGAGGTATCGTCCGCCCGTGACGCTGGCGGACCTCCAGCGAGAAGTGTCACGGGAGGTGTCGCGCGCCGTGCGCCAGGGGAGGGCAGCGCCGAGCCAGAGCAGTTCGCTGCGGGCTGCTCCGGAGCACGTGGCTCCCCGTTCGCCTGTCCCTCCTGAAGTCCCTCCGCCGGCTGCTGCTCCTCCTCCTCACGTCCCTGCCCCGTCCGCTCCTTCACCTTCCGTAGCGGCGCCGGCTCCCGGCTCCCGCCTGCATCTGCCGCCAGTTCCGCCTGTCGCGGGGGTAGAGTTCGTGGCAGCGGGTGGTGGCGCGGCGGCGGCTCAGTATGCAGCTGATGAGTCGCTCCCGTTCCTGGCGGCGGCTCTACTGCCTCCGCAGACGCGCGTTCCCGAGACAACGCTTGGTCAGCTCCACCGTCTCGCGGAGAGCCTGCATGCTCTGCTTCTGATTCAGGTGCTTGCGCACTCATCTCTTCCTGCTGTCCCCCCCGAGTCCTTTCGCAGCCACCTGCGTGACCCGTGCCTCGACGCGGCTGACCAGCTCGCGGTGCTGCTGGCGCCCGTGCTGGCTGCGCCCGCGGAGGGAGGCGCTGCTGCCGCGGGACAGCTTGGCGAGGCTGTCCGTGGACTGCGGCGACACTTGCACGCAGGATCTGGAGCCGCGGCGATCGGCGCAAGCACTCTCGTGGTCCGGGAGCTTTGGCGCTCCCTGACGGGCATTCTTCATGCCCTTGGGGCTCACCGCATGTAGGCGCGTTCCCCGGCTGCTCCATGTAGTCTAGTGCGCGGCTAGGCCGCGGTAGGAGTTGCCATGCGTGTAATGTTGCTTATTATTAAACTGCTCCGTGTGTGGCTACTTGCCGTTCCCTCACGCGCGGCCGAAGGCCGCGCCGTCGAGCGTCGGCCGCCGAAGGCGGCCGGCGCGAGCGAAAAATTTCAAGCCGCCAAACTAACAATGAGGAAACAGCCTAGGGAAGGCTTTAAGTAGGGCCGAGAGGCTAAGGGCAGAGGCTAAGGGCTGAGGGGAGAGGCTATTCCTCTCTCTCTCTCTCTCTCTCTCTCTCTCTCTCTCTCTCTCTCTCTCTCTCTCTCTCTCTCCGAGCCGAATTTCCTCAATCCATACCCCCTCACTCTCTTCCCCCTCACTTCATTTCCCCTCACTTGTATTTCCCCTCACTCAATTTCCCCTCACTTCCATCCCCCCTCACTTGTATTCCCTCCCCCTCACTCAATTTCCCCTCACTTCCATCCCTCCTCATCCCTGTCCCCCTCACTTTGTTTCCCCTCACTTATATTCCCCTCACTAGTTTTTCCCCCACTTCTATGAGTGAGGGGGAATGGAGTGAGGAAATCCTCCCTCACCTCATTTCCCCTCACTTCCATTCCCCCTCACTCTCTTCACCTTCACTTCATTTCCCCTCACTTGTATTTCCCCTCACTCAATTTCCCCTCAATTTCCCCACACTTCCATCCCCCCTCACTTGTATTCCCCCTCACTCATTTTCCCCTCACTTCCATCCCTCCTCATCCCTGTCCCCCTCACTTTGTTTCCCCTCACTTCCATTCCCCCTCACTCCCTTCCCCCTCACTACATTTCCCCTCACTTATATTTCCCCTCACTCGTTTTCCCCCCACTTCTGTGAGTGAGGGGGAATGGAGTGAGAGGAAATCCCCCTTCACCTCAATTCCCCTCACTTCCATCCCCCCTCACTCTCTTCCCCCTCACTTCATTTCCCTCACTTGTATTTTCCCTCACTCAATTTCCCCTCACTTCCATCCCCCCTCACTTGTATTCCCCCTCACTCCATTTCCCCTCACTTCCATTTCCCCTCACTCCCTTCCCCCTCACTACATTTCCCCTCACTTATATTTCCCCTCACTTATATTTCCCTCACTCGTTTCCCCCCCACATCTGTGAGTGAGGGGGAACGGAGTGAGAGGAAATCCCCCCTCACTTCATTTCCCCTCACTTCCATCCCCCCTCACTCTCTTCCCCCTCATTTCATTTCTACTCACTTGTATTTCCCCTCACTCAATTTCCCCTCACTTCCATCCCCCCTCACTTGTATTCCCCCTCACTCAATTTCCCCTCACTTCCATCCCTCCTCATCCCTGTCCCCCTCACTTTGTTTCCCCTCACTTCCATTCCCCCTCACTCCCTTCCCCCTCACTACATTTCCCCTCACTTATATTTCCCCTCACTCGTTTTTTCCCCACTTCTGTGAGTGAGGGGGAATGGAGTGAGAGGAAATCCCCCCTCACTTCATTTCCCCTCACTTCCATCCCCCCTCACTCTCTTCCCCCTCACTTCATTTCCCCTCACTTGTATTTCCCCTCACTCAATTTCCCCTCACTTCCATCCCCCCTCACTTGTAATCCCCCTCACTCAATTTTCCCTCACTTCCATCCCTTCTCATCCCTGTCCCCGTCACTTTGTTTCCCCTCACTTCCATTCCCCCTCACTACATTTCCCCTCACTTATATTTCCCCTCACTCGTTTTCCCCCCACTTCTGTGAGTGAGGGGGAATGGAGTGAGAGGAAATCCCCCCTCACTTCATTTCCCCTCACTTCCATCCCCCCTCACTCTCTTCCCCCTCATTTCATTTCCCCTCACTTGTATTTCCCCTCACTCAATTTCCCCTCACTTCCATCCCCCCTCACTTGTATTCCCCCTCACTCAATTTCCCCTCACTTCCATCCCTCCTCATCCCTGTCCCCCTCACTTTGTTTTTCCACACATCCATTCCCCCTCACTCCCTTCCCCCTCACTACATTTCCCCTCACTTATATTTCCCCTCACTCGTTTTCCCCCCACTTCTGTGAGTGAGGGGGAATGGAGTGAGAGGAAATCCCCCCTCACTTCATTTCCCCTCACTTCCATCCCCCCTCACTCTCTTCCCCCTCACTTTATTTCCCCTCACTTATATTGCCCTTCACTCAATTTCCCCTCACTTCCATCCCCCCTCACTTGTATTCCCCCTCACTCAATTTCCCTTCACCATCCCTCCTCATCCTTGTCCCCCTCACTTTGGTTCCCCTCACTTCTATTCCCCCTCACTCCCTTCCCCCTCACCTCATTTCCCCTCACTTATTTTTCCCCTCACTCGTTTTCCCCCCACTTCTGTGAGTGAGGGGGAATGGAGTGAGAGGAAATCCCCCCTCACTTCATTTCCCCTCACTTCCATCCCCCCTCACTCAATTCCCCCTCACTTCATTTCCCCTCACTTGTATTTCCCCTCACTCAATTTCCCCTCACTTCCATCCCCCCTCACTTGTATTCCCCCTTACTCAATTCCCCCTCACTTCCATCCCTCCTCATCCCTGTCTCCCTTACTTTGTTTTCCCTCACTTCCATTCCCCCTCACTCCCTTCCCCCTCACTACATTTCCCCTCACTTATATTTCCCCTCACTCGTTTTCCCCCCACTTCTGTGAGTGAGGGGGAATGGAGTGAGAGGAAATCCCCCCTCACTTCATTTCCCCTCACTTCCATCCCCCCTCACTCTCTTCCCCCTCACTTCATTTCCCCTCACTTCCATCCCCCCTCACTTGAATTTGTTGGAAATGGACACTGGAATGGCCCGAAATAGTCTCTCAAGGGCTACAGGTGTCGTCCTGGGAGGGTATGGGTGCGCTGACCCACTAAGAAAACATGCCCTTTTAGCCCAGTTGGTTAGCGAACTGGACATGGTGGAGAAGTGGGGTAGACGACCCGGGTTCAATTCCTGCTGTCGGCAGATTTCCTGTGCCTAGTGGTGGGCCCTCCCAGTGAGGGGAGTGTTGGAAATGGACACTGGAATGGCCCGAAATAGTCTCTCAAGGGCTACAGGTGTCGTCCTGGGAGGGTATGGGTGCGCTGACCCACCAAGGAAACATGCCCTTTTAGCCCAGTTGGTTAGCGAACTGGATAGAATTACCCCTCACAACAATTTCCACTCACTTCCATCCCCCCTCACTCTCTTTCCCCTAACTTCATTTCCCCTCACTTGGATTTTCCCTCACTCAATTTCCCCTCACTTCCATCCCCCCTCACTTGTATTCCCCCTCACTCAACTTCCCCTCACTTCCATCCATCTTCATCCCTGTCCCCTTCACTTTGTTTCCCCTCACTTCCATTCCCCCTCACTCCCTTCCCCCTCACTACATTTCCCCTCACTTATATTTCCCCTCACTCGTTTTCCCCCGTATTCTGTAAGTGAGGGGGAATGGAGTGAGAGGAAATCCCCCCTCACTTCATTTCCCCTCACTTCCATCCCCCCTCACTCTCTTACCCCTCACTTCATTTCCCCTCACTTGTATTTCCCCTCACTCAATTTCCCCTCACTTCCATCCCCCCTCACTTGTATTCCCCCTCACTTCCCTCATTTCCATCCCTCCTTATCCCTGTTCCACTCACTTTGTTTCCCCTCACTTCCATTCCCCCTCACTCCCTTCCCCCTCACTACATTTCCCCTCACTTATATTTCCCCTCACTCGTTTTCCCCCCACTTCTGTGAGTGAGGGGGAATGGAGTGAATGGAAATCCACCCTCACTTCATTTCCCCTCACTTCCATCCCCCCTCACTCTCTTCCCCCTCACTTCATTTCCCCTCACTTGTATTTCCCCTCACTCAATTTCCCCTCACTTCCATCCCCCCTCACTTGTATTACCCCTCACTCAATTTCCCCTCACTTCCATCCCTCCTCATCCCTGTCCCCCTCACTTTGTTTCCCCTCACTTCCATTCCCCCTCTCTGCCTTCCCCCTCACTACATTTCCCCTCACTTATATTTCCCCTCACTCGTTTTCCCCCCACTTCTGTGAGTGAGTGGGAATAGAGTGAGAGAAAATCCCCCCTCACTTCATTTCCCCTCACTTCCATCCCCCCTCACTCTCTTCCCCCTCACTTCATTTCCCCTCACTTGTATTTCCCCTCACTCAATTTCCCCTCACTTCCATCCCCCCTCACTTGTATTCCCCTCACTTCCCTCACTACCATCCCTCCTTATCCCTGTCCCACTCACTTTGTTTCCCCTCACTTCCATTCCCCCTCACTCCCTTCCCCCTCACTACATTTCCCCTCACTTATATTTCCCCTCACTCGTTTTCCCCCCACTTCTGTGAGTGAGGGGGAATGGAGTGAATGGAAATCGCCCCTCACTTCATTTCCCCTCACTTCCATCCCCCCTCACTCTCTTCCCCCTCACTTCATTTCCCCTCACTTGTATTTCCCCTCACCCAATTACACCTCACTTCCATCCCCCCTCACTTGTATTACCCCTCACTCAATTTCCCCTCACTTCCATCCCTCCTCATCCCTGTCCCCCTCACTTTGTTTCCCCTCACTTCCATTCCCCCTCTCTGCCTTCCCCCTCACTATATTTCTCCTCACTTATATTTCCCCTCACTCGTTTTCCCCCCACATCTATGAGTGAGTGGGAATGGAGTGAGAGAAAATCCCCCCTCACTTCATTTCCCCTCACTTCCATCCCCCCTCACTCTCTTCCCCCTCACTTCATTTCCCCTCACTTGTATTTCCCCTCACTCAATTTCCCCTCACTTCCATCCCCCCTCACTTGTATTCCCCCTCAACCAATTTCCCCTCACTTCCATCCCTCCTCATCCCTGTCCCCCTCACTTTGTTTCCCCTCACTTCCATTCCCCCTCACTCACCTTCCACCTCACTACATTTCCCCTCACTCGTTCTCCCCTCACTTTTGTGAGTGAGAGGGGGAACGGAGTGAGGAAGAATGGAGTGAGAGGAAATCCCCCCTCACTTCATTTCCCCTCACTTCCATCCCCCCTCACTCTCTTCCCCCTCATTTCATTTCCCCTCACTTGTACTGTATTTCCCCTCATTCAATTTCCCCTCACTTCCATCCCTGTCCCCCTCACTTTGTTTCCCCTCACTTCCATTCCCCCTCACTCCCTTCCCCCTCACTACATTTCCCCTCACTTATATTTCCCCTCACTCGTTTTCCCCCCACTTCTGTGAGTGAGGGGGAATGGAGTGAGAGGAAATCCCCCCTCACTTCATTTCCCCTCACTTCCATCCCCCCTCACTCTCTTCCCCATCACTTCATTTCCCCTCACTTGAATTTCCCATCACTCAATTTCCGCTCACTTCCATCCCTCCTCATCCTTGTCCCCCTCAATTTGTTTCCCGTCACTTCCATTCCCCCTCACTCCCTTCCCCCTCACTACATTTCCCCTCACTTATATTTCCCCTCACTCGTTTTCCCCCCACTTCTGTGAGTGAGGGGGAATGGAGTGAGAGGAAATCCCCCCTCACTTCATTTCCCCTCACTTCCATCCCCCCTCACTCTCTTCCCCATCACTTCATTTCCCTTCACTTGTATTCCCCCTCACTCAATTTCCCCTCACATCCATCACTCCTCATCCCTCTCCCCCCTCACTTCCATTCCCCCTCACTCCCTTCCCCCTCACTACATTTCCCCTCACTTATATTTCCCCTCACTCGTTTTCCCCCCACTTCTGTGAGTGAGGGGGAATGGAGTGAGAGGAAATCCCCCCTCACTTCATTTCCCCTCACTTCCATCCCCCCTCACTCTCTTCCTCCTCACTTCATTTCCCCTCGATATTTCCCCTCACTCGATTTTCCCTCACTTCCATCCCCCCTCACTTGTATTCCCCCTCACTCAATTTCCCCTCACTTCCATCCCTCCTCATCCCTGTCCCCCTCACTTTGTTTCCCCTCACTTCCATTCCCCCTCACTCCCTTCCCCCTCACTACATTTCCTCCCACTTATATTTCCCCTCACTCGTTTTCCCCCCACTTCTGTGAGTGAGAGGGAAAGGAGTGAAAGGAAATCCCCCCTCACTTCATTTCCCCTCACTTCCATCCCCCCTCACTCTCTTCCCGCTCACTTCATTTCCCCTCGATATTTCCCCTCGCTCAATTTCCCCTCACTTCCATCCCCCCTCACTTGTATTCTTCCTCACTCAATTTCTCCTCACTTCCATCCCTCCTCATCCCTGTCCCCCTCACTTTGTTTCCCCTCACTTCCATTCCCCCTCACTCCCTTCCCCCTCACTACATTTCCCCTCACTTATATTTCCCCTCACTCGTTTTCCGTCCACTTCTGTTAGTGAGGGGGAATAGAGTGAGAGGAAATCCCCCGTCACTTCATTTCCCATCACTTCCATCCCCCCTCACTCTCTTCCCCCTCACTTCATTTCCCCTCACTTGTATTTCCCCTCACTCAATTTCCCCTCACTTCCATCCCCCCTCACTTGTATTTCCCCTCACTCAATTTCCCCTCACTTCCATCCCTCCTCATCCCTGTCCCCCTTACTTTTTTTCCCCTCACTTCCATTCCCCCTCACTCCCTTCCCCCTCACTACATTTCCCCTCACTTATATTTCCCCTCACTCGTTTTCCCCCCACTTCTGTGAGTGAGGGGGAATGGAGTGAAGGGAAATCCCCCCTCACTTCATTTCCCCTCACTTCCATCCCCCCTCTTCCTCTTCCCCCTCACTTCATTTCCCCTCGATATTTCCCCTTGCTCAATTTCCCCTCACTTCCATCCCCCCTCACTTGTATTCCCCCTCACTCAATTTCCCCTCACTTCCATCCCTCCTCATCCCTGTCCCCCTCACTTGTTTCCCCTCACTTCCATTCCCCCTCACTCCCTTCCCCCTCACTACATTTCCCCTCTTTTATATTTCCTCTCACTCGTTTTTCCCCCACTTCTGTGAGTGAGGGGGAATGGAGTGAGATGAAATCTCCCGTCACTTCATTTCCCCTCACTTCCATCCCCCCTCACTCTCTTCCCCCTCACTTCATTTCCCCTCACTTGTATTTCCCCTCACTCAATTTCCCCTCACTTCCATCCCCCCTCACTTGTATTCCCCCTCACTCAATTTCCCCTCACTTCCATCCCTCCTCATCCCTGTCCCCCTCACTTGTTTCCCCTCACTTCCATTCCCCCTCACTCCCTTCCCCCTCACTACATTTCCCCTCACTTATATTTCCCCTCACTCGTTTTCTGTCCACTTCTGTGAGTGAGGGGGAATGGAGTGAGAGGAAATCCCCCCTCACTTCATTTCCCCTCACTTCCATCCCCCCTCACTCTCTTCCCCCTCACTTGTATTTCCCCTCCCTCAATTTCCCCTCACTTCCATCCCCCCTCACTTGTATTCCCCCTCACTCAATTTCACCTCACTTCCATCCCTCCTCATCCCTGTCCCCCTCACTTTGTTTCCCCTCACTTCCATTCCCCCTCACTCCCTTCCCCCTCACTACATTTCCCCTACTTGTATTTTCCCTCACTCAATTTCCCCTCACTTCCATCCCCCCTCACTTGTATTCCCCCTCACTCTATTTCCCCTCACTTCCATTCCCCCTCACTCCCTTCCCCCTCACTACATTTCCCCTCACTTATATTTCCCCTCACTTATATTTCCCCTCACTCGTTTTCCCCCCACTTCTGTGAGTGAGGGGGAATGGAGTGAGAGGAAATCCCCCCTCACTTCATTTCCCCTCACTTCCATCCCCCCTCACTCTCTTCCCCCTCATTTCATTTCCATTCACTTGTATTTCCCCTCACTCAATTTCCCCTCACTTCCATCCCTCCACTTGTATTCCACCTCACTCAATTTCCCCTCACTTCCATCCCTCCTCATCCCTGTCCCCCTCACTTTGTTTCCCCTCACTTCCATTCCCCCTCACTCCCTTCCCCCTCACTACATTTCCCCTCACTTATATTTCCCCTCACTCGTTTTTTCCCCACTTCTGTTAGTGAGGGGGAAAGGAGTGAGAGGAAATCCCCCCTCACTTCATTTCCCCTCACTTCCATCCCCCCTCACTCTCTTCCCCCTCACTTCATTTCCCCTCACTTGTATTTCCCCTCACTCAATTTCCCCTCACTTCCATCCCCCCTCACTTGTAATCTCCCTCACTCAATTTTCCCTCACTTCCATCCCTTCTCATCCCTGTCCCCGTCACTTTGTTTCCCCTCACTTCCATTCCCCGTCACTACATTTTCCCTCACTTATATTTCCCCTCACTCGTTTTCCCCCCACTTCTGTGAGTGAGGGGGAATGGAGTGAAGGGAAATCCTCCCTCACTTCATTTCCCCTCACTTCCATCCCCCCTCACTCTCTTCCCCCTCACTTCATTTCCCCTCACTTGTATTTCCCCTCACTCAATTTCCCCTCACTTCCATCCCCCCTCACTTGTATTCCCCCTCACTCAATTTCCCCTCGCTTCCATCCCTCCTCATCCCTGTCCCCCTCACTTTGTTTCCCCTCACTTCCATTCCCCCTCACTCCCTTCCCCCTCACTACATTTCCCCTCACTTATATTTCCCCTCACTCGTTTTCCCCCCACTTCTGTGAGTGAGGGGGAATGGAGTGAGAGGAAGTCTGCGGAGATAACTCTAGTAACGGGAGCTAGACTACGGGCTAGGCACGGATGCTCGTGTGATCACTGCGTTCGTTGGTCCTTAG
Source organism: Closterium sp. Yama58-4 (assembly GCA_947470075.1). Classification (NCBI taxonomy): domain Eukaryota; kingdom Viridiplantae; phylum Streptophyta; class Zygnematophyceae; order Desmidiales; family Closteriaceae; genus Closterium; species Closterium sp. Yama58-4. Next base: position 208,536 of record CANIUD010000601.1, read on the forward strand.
TCGTTTTCCTAGTGCACACACTGCTTGCTAGTTCACAAGGCAATTTGGCAAGAGTTTCACTAGAGAAAGTTGACAACAATGATACAAAGAAGTTGGCAAGGCAAGACTACATCAGAGCTAGCATGCAAGCAGATCGACTGCCAGCGCAGCACGGTCGACCGCGTGCCAGCACGACTTGGTCGACCGCGCTCCAGCAGTGCAGAGACGCGGCTTGCCAACGCTGTAGGTCGACGGCGTGACAACCGTGCTAGTCGACGGCGTGCCAGCGTTGCTCCTGCAGTCCAGCAGCGCACCAGCTTCGCAGGTGCTCGTAGGCGATTGGCGCGCACTGCTTCGTCACCTGCACAGCGCCCACACGAAGTCCACCTCGTGCTGACGACCGCACCTCATCCGCCAGGTCGACCTCGGGATACCACCACCGAGGTCGTCCTCGCCAACTTCGCCTGAGCGACCTTCGCGTGCCTTCGCAGACCCTCGTCACCCAGGTAACCTGGTCGACCAGGCAACCAGGTCGACCAGCCGTTCCCGTGCGTGCCCGTCGACCTCCCAAGTCGACGGCTACCTCCAGTCGACCTCCCCAGGTCGACCACTACTCCCTGGTCGACCAGATCTAGGTCGACGTCACTCCTGGTCGACCAGAGGGTCTGGTCGACGTCCCAGGCCGACCAGAAGAGATTGGTCGACTTCCCAGGTCGACCAGCCAAAGGTGGCGCCCTCCTGAAGTCGGCGCCCATGCAGTGGCTCCCCGTGCAGGTCGACCAACCTCGTCGACCAACTCGCCCACTGCTGCAGGTCGGCTGCACCCTACACCCGACCACGAAGTCGGCTCCGCCCAAGCGAGGACGCGGCCAACATACAACTCCCGTTGACAAAGTCCCCCCTAACTTCATTTCCCCTCACTTCCATCCCCCCTCACTCTCTTCCCCCTCACTTCATTTCCCCTCACTTGTATTTCCCCTCACTCAATTTCCCCTCACTTCCATCCCCCCTCACTTGTATTCCCCCTCACTCAATTACCCCTCACTTCCATCCCTCCTCATCCCTGTCCCCCTCACTTTGTTTCCCCTCACTTCCATTCCCCCTCACTCCCTTCCCCCTCACTACATTTCCCCTCACTTATATTTCCCCTCACTCGTTTTCCCCCCACTTCTGTGAGTGAGGAAGAATGGAGTGAGAGGAAATCCCCCCTCACTTCATTTCCCCTCACTTCCATCCCCCTCATTCTCTTCCCCCTCACTTCATTTCCCCTCACTTGTATTTCCCCTCACTCAATTTCCCCTCACTTCCATCCCCCCTCACATGTAATCCCCCTCACTCAATTTTCCCTCACTTCCATCCCTTCTCATCCCTGTCTCCGTCACTTTGTTTCCCCTCACTTCCATTCCCCCTCACTACATTTCCCCTCACTTATATTTCCCCTCACTCGTTTTCCCCCCACTTCTGTGAGTGAGGGGGAATGGAGTGAGAGGAAATCCCCCCTCACTTCATTTCCCCTCACTTCCATCCCCCCTCACTCTCTTCCCCCTCACTTCATTTCCCCTCACTTTTATTTCTCCTCACTCAATTTCCCCTCACTTCCATCCCCCCTCACTTGTATTCCCCCTCACTCAATTTCCCCTCACTTCCATCCCTCCTCATCCCTGTCCCCCTCACTTTGTTTCCCCTCACTTCCATTCCCCCTCACTCCCTTCCCCCTCACTACATTTCCCCTCACTTATATTTCCCCTCACTCGTTTTCCCCCCACTTCTGTGAGTGAGGAAGAATGGAGTGAGAGGAAATCCCCCCTAACTTCGTTTCCCCTAATTTCCATCCCCCTCACTCTCTTCCCTCTCACTTCATTTCCCCTCACTTGTATTTCTCCTCGCTCAATTTCCCCTCACTCCCATCCACCCTCACTTGTATTCCCCCTCACTCAATTTCCCCTCACTTCCATCCCTCCTCATCCCTGTCCCCCTCACTTTGTTTCCCCTCACTTCCATTCCCCCTCACTCCCTTCCCCCTCACTACATTTCCCCTCACTTATATTTCCCCTCACTCGTTTTCCCCCCACTTCTGTGAGTGAGGGGGAATGGAGTGAGAGGAAATCCCCCCTCACTTCATTTCCCCTCACTTCCATCCCCCCTCACTCTCTTCCCCCTCACTTCATTTCCCCTCACTTGTATTTCCCCTCACTCAATTTCCCCTCACTTCCATCCCCCCTCACTTGTATTCCCCCTCACTCAATTTCCCCTCACTTCCATCCCTCCTCATCCCTGTCCCCCTCACTTTGTTTCCCCTCACTTCCATTCCCCCTCACTCCCTTCCCCCTCACTACATTTCCCCTCACTTATATTTCCCCTCACTCGTTTTCCCCCCACTTCTGTGAGTGAGGAAGAATGGAGTGAGAGGAAATCCCCCCTAACTTCGTTTCCCCTCACTTCCATCCCCCTCACTCTCTTCCCCCTCACTTCATTTCCCCTCACTTGTATTTCCCCTCGCTTAATTTCCCCTCACTTCCATCCCCCCTCACTTGTATTCCCCCTCACTCAATTTCCCCTCACTTCCATCCCTCCTCATCCCTGTCCCCCTCACTTTGTTTCCCCTCACTTCCATTCCCCCTCACTCCCTTCCCCCTCACTACATTTCCCCTCACTTATATTTCCCCTCACTCGTTTTCCCCCCACTTCTGTGAGTGAGGGGGAATGGAGTGAGAGGAAGTCTGCGGAGATAACTCTAGTAACGGGAGCTAGACTACGGGCTAGGCACGGATGCTCGTGTGATCACTGCGTTCGTTGGTCCTTAGTCGTTTTCCTAGTGCACACACTGCTTGCTAGTTCACAAGGCAATTTGGCAAGAGTTTCACTAGAGAAAGTTGACAACAATGATACAAAGAAGTTGGCAAGGCAAGACTACATCAGAGCTAGCATGCAAGCAGATCGACTGCCAGCGCAGCACGGTCGACCGCGTGCCAGCACGACTTGGTCGACCGCGCTCCAGCAGTGCAGAGACGCGGCTTGCCAACGCTGTAGGTCGACGGCGTGACAACCGTGCTAGTCGACGGCGTGCCAGCGTTGCTCCTGCAGTCCAGCAGCGCACCAGCTTCGCAGGTGCTCGTAGGCGATTGGCGCGCACTGCTTCGTCACCTGCACAGCGCCCACACGAAGTCCACCTCGTGCTGACGACCGCACCTCATCCGCCAGGTCGACCTCGGGATACCACCACCGAGGTCGTCCTCGCCAACTTCGCCTGAGCGACCTTCGCGTGCCTTCGCAGACCCTCGTCACCCAGGTAACCTGGTCGACCAGGCAACCAGGTCGACCAGCCGTTCCCGTGCGTGCCCGTCGACCTCCCAAGTCGACGGCTACCTCCAGTCGACCTCCCCAGGTCGACCACTACTCCCTGGTCGACCAGATCTAGGTCGACGTCACTCCTGGTCGACCAGAGGGTCTGGTCGACGTCCCAGGCCGACCAGAAGAGATTGGTCGACTTCCCAGGTCGACCAGCCAAAGGTGGCGCCCTCCTGAAGTCGGCGCCCATGCAGTGGCTCCCCGTGCAGGTCGACCAACCTCGTCGACCAACTCGCCCACTGCTGCAGGTCGGCTGCACCCTACACCCGACCACGAAGTCGGCTCCGCCCAAGCGAGGACGCGGCCAACATACAACTCCCGTTGACAAAGTCCCCCCTAACTTCATTTCCCCTCACTTCCATCCCCCCTCACTCTCTTCCCCCTCACTTCATTTCCCCTCACTTGTATTTCCCCTCACTCAATTTCCCCTCACTTCCATCCCCCCTCACTTGTATTCCCCCTCACTCAATTTCCCTCACTTCCATCCCTCCTCATCCCTGTCCCCCTCACTTTGTTTCCCCTCACTTCCATTCCCCCTCACTCCCTTCCCCCTCACTACATTTCCCCTCACTTATATTTCCCCTCACTCGTTTTCCCCCCACTTCTGTGAGTGAGGAAGAATGGAGTGAGAGGAAATCCCCCCTCACTTCATTTCCCCTCACTTCCATCCCCCCTCACTCTCTTCCCCCTCACTTCATTTCCCCTCACTTGTAATTTTCCTCACTCAATTTCCCCTCACTTCCATCCCCCCTCACATGTAATCCCCCTCACTCAATTTTCCCTCACTTCCATCCCTTCTCATCCCTGTCCCCGTCACTTTGTTTCCCCTCACTTCCATTCCCCCTCACTACATTTCCCCTCACTCGTTTTCCGCCCACTTCTGTGAGTGAGGGGGAATGGAGTGAGAGGAAATCCCCCCTCACTTCATTTCCCCTCACTTCCATCCCCCCTCACTCTCTTCCTCCTCACTTCATTTCCCCTCACTTGTATTTCCCCTCACTCAATTTCCCCTCACTTCCATCCCCCCTCACTTGTATTCCCCCTCACTCAATTTCCCCTCGCTTCCATCCCTCCTCATCCCTGTCCCCCTCACTTTGTTTCCCCTCACTTCCATTCCCCCTCACTCCCTTCCCCCTCACTACATTTCCCCTCACTTATATTTCCCCTCACTCGTTTTCCCCCCACTTCTGTGAGTGAGGGGGAATGGAGTGAGAGGAAATCCCCCCTCACTTCATTTCCCCTCACTTCCATCCCCCCTCACTCTCTTCCCCCTCACTTCATTTCCCCTCACTTGTATTTCCCCTCACTCAATTTCCCCTCACTTCCATCCCCCCTCACTTGTATTCTCCCTCACACAATTTCCCCCCACTTCGATCCCTCCTCATCCCTGTCCCCCTCACTTTGTTTCCCCTCACTTCCATTTCCACTCACTCCCTTCCCCTTCACTACATTTAGGTGCAAGTGACTGCTTGGACCAAGTGCTTGCTTGGACCAAGTGCCTGCTTGGACCAAGTGCTTGCTTGGACCAAGTGCTTTCTTGGACCAAGTGCTTGCGCCTTCTTGGACCAAGTGCTTGCTTGGACCAAGTGCTTTCTTGGACCAAGTGCTTTCTTGGACCAAGTGCTTGCTTGGACCAAGTGCTTTCGTGGACCAAGTGCTTTGTTGGACCAAGTGCTTGCTTGGACCAAGTGCTTTCTTGGACCAAGTGCTTGCTTGGACCAAGTGCTTTCTTGGACCAAGTGCCTGCTTGGACCAAGTGCTTGCTTGGACCAAGTGCTTGCTTGGACCAAGTGCTTTCTTGGACCAAGTGCTTTCTTGGAACAAAGTGCTTGCGCCTTCTTGGACCAAGTGCTTGCTTGGACCAAGTGCTTTGTTGGACCAAGTGCTTGCTTGGACCAAGTGCTTTCTTGGACCAAGTGCTTGCTTGGACCAAGTGCTTGCTTGGACCAAGTGCTTGCTTGGACCAAGTGCTTTCTTGGACCAAGTGCTTTCTTGGACCAAGTGCTTGCTTGGACCAAGTGCTTGCTTGGACCAAGTGCTTTCTTGGACCAAGTGCCTGCTTGGATCAAGTGCTTGCTTGGACCAAGTGCTTGCATGGACCAAGTGCTTTCGTGGACCAAGTGCTTGCTTGGACCAAGTGCTTGCTTGGACCAAGTGCTTGCTTGAACCAAGTGCTTTCTTGAACCAAGTGCTTTGTTGCACCAAGTGCTTTGTTGGACCATGTGCTTGCTTGGACCAAGTGCTTGCTTGGACCAAGTGCTTGCTTGGACCAAGTGCTTTCTTGGACCAAGTGCTTGCTTGGACCAAGTTCTTTCTTGGACCAAGTGCTTGCGTGGACCAAGTGCTTTCTTGGTCCAAGTGCTTGCTTGGACCAAGTGCTTGCTTGGACCAAGTGCTTTCGTGGACCAAGTGCTTGCTTGGACCAAGTGCTTGCTTGGACCAAGTGCTTGCTTGAACCAAGTGCTTTCTTGGACCAAGTGCTTTGTTGGACCAAGTGCTTTGTTGGACCAAGTGCTTGCTTGGACCAAGTGCTTGCTTGGACCAAGTGCTTGCTTGGACCAAGTGCTTGCTTGGACCAAGTGCTTGCTTGGACCAAGTGCTTTCTTGGACCAAGTGCTTGCTTGGACCAAGTTTTTTCTTGGACCAAGTGCTTGCTTGGACCAAGTGCTTGCTTGGACCAAGTGCTTGCTTGGACCTAGTGCTTTCTTGGACCAAGTGCTTTCTTGGACCAAGTGCTTGCTTGGACCAAGTGCTTGCTTGGACCAAGTGCTTTCTTGGACCAAGTGCTTGCTTGGACCAAGTGCTTTCTTGGACCAAGTGCCTGCTTGGATCAAGTGCTTGCTTGGACCAAGTGCTTGCTTGGACCAAGTGCTTGCTTGGACCAAGTGCTTTCGTGGACCAAGTGCTTGCTTGGACCAAGTGCTTGCTTGGACCAAGTGCTTGCTTGGACCAAGTGCTTGCTTGGACCAAGTGCTTTCTTGGACCAAGTGCTTTCTTGGTGCTTTCTTGGACCAAATGCTTGCGCCTTCTTGGACCAAGGGCTTGCTTGGACCAAGTGCTTTCGTGGACCAAGTGCTTGCTTGGACCAAGTGCTTGCTTGGACCAAGTGCTTGCTTGAACCAAGTGCTTTCTAGGACCAAGTGCATTGTTGAACCAAGTGCTTCGTTGGACCATGTGCTTGCTTGGACCAAGTGCTTGCTTGGACCAAGTGCTTGCTTGGACCAAGTGCTTTCTTGGACCAAGTGCTTGCTTGGACCAAGTTCTTTCTTGGACCAAGTGCTTGCTTGGACCAAGTGCTTGCTTGGACCAAGTGCTTTCTTGGACCAAGTGCCTACTTGGATTAAGTGCTTGCTTGGACCAAGTGCTTGCTTGGACCAAGTGCTTGCTTGGACCAAGTGCTTTCTTGGACCAAGTGCTTTGTGAGACCAAGTGCTTGCTTGGACCAAGTGCTATCTTGGACCAAGTGCTTTCGTGGACCAAGTGCTTGCTTGGACCAAGTGCTTTGTTGGACCAAGTGCTTGCTTGGACCAAGTGCTTGCTTGGACCAAGTGCTTTGTTGGACCAAGTGCTTGCTTGGACCAAGTGCTTTCTTGGACCAAGTGCCTGCTTGGATCAAGTGCTTGCTTGGACCAAGTGCTTGCTTGGACCAAGTGCTTTCTTGGACCAAGTGCTTGCTTGGACCAAGTTTTTTCTTGGACCAAGTGCTTGCTTGGACCAAGTTCTTTCTTGGACCAAGTGCTTGCTTGGACCAAGTGCTTTCTTGGACCAAGTGCTTGCTTGGACCAAGTGCTTGCTTGGACCAAGTGCTTGCTTGGACCAAGTGCTTTCTTGGACCAAGTGCTTGCTTGGACCAAGTTCTTTCTTGGACCAAGTGCTTGCTTGGACCAAGTGCTTTCTTGGACCAAGTGCTTGCTTGGACCAAGTGCTTGCTTGGACCAAGTGCTTTCTTGGACCAAGTGCTTGCTTGGACCAAGTGCTTTCTTGGACCAAGTGCCTGCTTGGATCAAGTGCTTGCTTGGACCAAGTGCTTGCTTGGACCAAGTGCTTTCGTGGACCAAGTGCTTGCTTGGACCAAGTGCTTGCTTGAACCAAGTGCTTTCTTGAACCAAGTGCTTTGTTGCACCAAGTACTTTGTTGGACCATGTGCTTGCTTGGACCAAGTGCTTGCTTGGACCAAGTGCTTGCTTGGACCAAGTGCTTTGTTGGACCAAGTGCTTGCTTGGACCAAGTGCTTGCTTGGACCAAGTGCTTTGTTGGACCAAGTGCTTGCTTGGACCAAGTGCTTTCTTGGACCAAGTGCCTGCTTGGATCAAGTGCTTGCTTGGACCAAGTGCTTGCTTGGACCAAGTGCTTTCTTGGACCAAGTGCTTGCTTGGACCAAGTTTTTTCTTGGACCAAGTGCTTGCTTGGACCAAGTTCTTTCTTGGACCAAGTGCTTGCTTGGACCAAGTGCTTTCTTGGACCAAGTGCTTGCTTGGACCAAGTGCTTGCTTGGACCAAGTGCTTGCTTGGACCAAGTGCTTTCTTGGACCAAGTGCTTGCTTGGACCAAGTTCTTTCTTGGACCAAGTGCTTGCTTGGACCAAGTGCTTTCTTGGACCAAGTGCTTGCTTGGACCAAGTGCTTGCTTGGACCAAGTGCTTTCTTGGACCAAGTGCTTGCTTGGACCAAGTGCTTTCTTGGACCAAGTGCCTGCTTGGATCAAGTGCTTGCTTGGACCAAGTGCTTGCTTGGACCAAGTGCTTTCGTGGACCAAGTGCTTGCTTGGACCAAGTGCTTGCTTGAACCAAGTGCTTTCTTGAACCAAGTGCTTTGTTGCACCAAGTACTTTGTTGGACCATGTGCTTGCTTGGACCAAGTGCTTGCTTGGACCAAGTGCTTGCTTGGACCAAGTGCTTTCTTGGACCAAGTGCTTGCTTGGACCAAGTTCTTTCTTGGACCAAGTGCTTGCTTGGACCAAGTGCTTTCTTGGACCAAGTGCTTTCTTGGACCAAGTGCTTGCTTGGACCAAGTTCTTGCTTGGACCAAGTGCTTTCTTGGACCAAGTGCCTGCTTGGATCAAGTGCTTGCTTGGACCAAGTGCTTGCTTGGACCAAGTGCTTTCGTGGACCAAGTGCTTGCTTGGACCAAGTGCTTGCTTGGACCAAGTGCCTGCTTGGACCAAGTGCTTGCTTGGACCGAGTGCTCGCTTGGAGCAAGTGCTTGCTTCGACCAAGTGCTTGCTTGGACCAAGTGCTTTCTTGGACCAAGTGCTTTGTTGGACCAAGTGCTTGCTTGGACCAAGTGCTTTCTTGGACCAAGTGCTTTCTTGGACCAAGTGCTTGCTTGGACCAAGTGCTTGCTTGGACCAAGTGCTTTCGTGGACCAAGTGCTTGCTTGGACCAAGTGCTTGCTTGGACCAAGTGCTTGCTTGAACCAAGTGCTTTCTTGAACCAAGTGCTTTGTTGGACCAAGTGCTTTGTTGGACCAAGTGCTTGCTTGGACCAAGTGCTTGCTTGGACCAAGTGCTTGCTTGGACCAAGTGCTTTCTTGGACCAAGTGCTTGCTTGGACCAAGTTCTTTCTTGGACCAAGTGCTTGCTTGGACCAAGTGCTTTCTTGGACCAAGTGCTTTCTTGGACCAAGTGCTTGCTTGGACCAAGTGCTTGCTTGGACCAAGTGCTTTCTTGGGCCAAGTACTTGCTTGGACCAAGTGCTTTCTTGGACCAAGTGCCTGCTTGGATCAAGTGCTTGCTTGGACCAGGTGTTTTGTTGGACCAAGTGCTTGCTTGGACCAAGTGCTTTCTTGGACCAAGTGCTTGCTTGGACCAAGTGCTTGCTTGGACCAAGTGCTTTCGTGGACCAAGTGTTTGCTTGGACCAAGTGCTTGCTTGGACCAAGTGCTTGCTTGAACCAAGTGCTTTCTTGAACCAAGTGCTTTGTTGGACCAAGTGCTTTGTTGGACCAAGTGCTTGCTTGGACCAAGTTCTTGCTTGGACCAAGTGCTTGCTTGGACCAAGTGCTTGCTTGGACCAAGTGCTTGCTTGGACCAAGTGCTTGCTTGAACCAAGTGCTTTCTTGAACCAAGTGCTTTGTTGCACCAAGTGCTTTGTTGGACCATGTGCTTGCTTGGACCAAGTGCTTTCTTGGACCAAGTGCTTGCTTGGACCAAGTGCTTTCTTGGACCAAGTGCTTGCTTGGACCAAGTTCTTTCTTGGACCAAGTGCTTGCTTGGACCAAGTGCTTTCTTGGACCAAGTGCTTTCTTGGACCAAGTGCTTGCTTGGACCAAGTTTTTTCTTGGACCAAGTGCTTGCTTGGACCAAGTGCTTTCTTGGACCAAGTGCCTGCTTGGATCAAGTGCTTGCTTGGACCAAGTGCTTGCTTGGACCAAGTGCTTGCTTGGACCAAGTGCTTGCTTGGACCAAGTGCTTTCTTGGACCAGGTGTTTTGTTGGACCAAGTGCTTTCTTGGACCAAGTGCTTGCTTGGACCAAGTGCTTGCTTGGACCAAGTGCTTTCGTGGACCAAGTGTTTGCTTGGACCAAGTGCTTGCTTGGACCAAGTGCTTGCTTGAACCAAGTGCTTTCTTGAACCAAGTGCTTTGTTGGACCAAGTGCTTTGTTGGACCAAGTGCTTGCTTGGACCAAGTGCTTTCTTGGACCAAGTGCTTGCTTGGACCAAGTGCTTGCTTGGACCAAGTGCTTGCTTGGACCAAGTGCTTTCTTGGACCAAGTGCTTGCTTGGACCAAGTTCTTTCTTGGACCAAGTGCTTGCTTGGACCAAGTGCTTTCTTGGACCAAGTGCTTGCTTGGACCAAGTGCTTGCTTGGACCAAGTGCTTTCTTGGACCAAGTGCTTGCTTGGACCAAGTGCTTTCTTGGACCAAGTGCCTGCTTGGATCAAGTGCTTGCTTGGACCAAGTGCTTGCTTGGACCAAGTGCTTTCGTGGACCAAGTGCTTGCTTGGACCAAGTGCTTGCTTGAACCAAGTGCTTTCTTGAACCAAGTGCTTTGTTGCACCAAGTACTTTGTTGGACCATGTGCTTGCTTGGACCAAGTGCTTGCTTGGACCAAGTGCTTGCTTGGACCAAGTGCTTTCTTGGACCAAGTGCTTGCTTGGACCAAGTTCTTTCTTGGACCAAGTGCTTGCTTGGACCAAGTGCTTTCTTGGACCAAGTGCTTTCTTGGACCAAGTGCTTGCTTGGACCAAGTTCTTGCTTGGACCAAGTGCTTTCTTGGACCAAGTGCCTGCTTGGATCAAGTGCTTGCTTGGACCAAGTGCTTGCTTGGACCAAGTGCTTTCGTGGACCAAGTGCTTGCTTGGACCAAGTGCTTGCTTGGACCAAGTGCCTGCTTGGACCAAGTGCTTGCTTGGACCGAGTGCTCGCTTGGAGCAAGTGCTTGCTTCGACCAAGTGCTTGCTTGGACCAAGTGCTTTCTTGGACCAAGTGCTTTGTTGGACCAAGTGCTTGCTTGGACCAAGTGCTTTCTTGGACCAAGTGCTTTCTTGGACCAAGTGCTTGCTTGGACCAAGTGCTTGCTTGGACCAAGTGCTTTCGTGGACCAAGTGCTTGCTTGGACCAAGTGCTTGCTTGGACCAAGTGCTTGCTTGAACCAAGTGCTTTCTTGAACCAAGTGCTTTGTTGGACCAAGTGCTTTGTTGGACCAAGTGCTTGCTTGGACCAAGTGCTTGCTTGGACCAAGTGCTTGCTTGGACCAAGTGCTTTCTTGGACCAAGTGCTTGCTTGGACCAAGTTCTTTCTTGGACCAAGTGCTTGCTTGGACCAAGTGCTTTCTTGGACCAAGTGCTTTCTTGGACCAAGTGCTTGCTTGGACCAAGTGCTTGCTTGGACCAAGTGCTTTCTTGGGCCAAGTACTTGCTTGGACCAAGTGCTTTCTTGGACCAAGTGCCTGCTTGGATCAAGTGCTTGCTTGGACCAGGTGTTTTGTTGGACCAAGTGCTTGCTTGGACCAAGTGCTTTCTTGGACCAAGTGCTTGCTTGGACCAAGTGCTTGCTTGGACCAAGTGCTTTCGTGGACCAAGTGTTTGCTTGGACCAAGTGCTTGCTTGGACCAAGTGCTTGCTTGAACCAAGTGCTTTCTTGAACCAAGTGCTTTGTTGGACCAAGTGCTTTGTTGGACCAAGTGCTTGCTTGGACCAAGTTCTTGCTTGGACCAAGTGCTTGCTTGGACCAAGTGCTTGCTTGGACCAAGTGCTTGCTTGGACCAAGTGCTTGCTTGAACCAAGTGCTTTCTTGAACCAAGTGCTTTGTTGCACCAAGTGCTTTGTTGGACCATGTGCTTGCTTGGACCAAGTGCTTTCTTGGACCAAGTGCTTGCTTGGACCAAGTGCTTTCTTGGACCAAGTGCTTGCTTGGACCAAGTTCTTTCTTGGACCAAGTGCTTGCTTGGACCAAGTGCTTTCTTGGACCAAGTGCTTTCTTGGACCAAGTGCTTGCTTGGACCAAGTTTTTTCTTGGACCAAGTGCTTGCTTGGACCAAGTGCTTTCTTGGACCAAGTGCCTGCTTGGATCAAGTGCTTGCTTGGACCAAGTGCTTGCTTGGACCAAGTGCTTGCTTGGACCAAGTGCTTGCTTGGACCAAGTGCTTTCTTGGACCAGGTGTTTTGTTGGACCAAGTGCTTTCTTGGACCAAGTGCTTGCTTGGACCAAGTGCTTGCTTGGACCAAGTGCTTTCGTGGACCAAGTGTTTGCTTGGACCAAGTGCTTGCTTGGACCAAGTGCTTGCTTGAACCAAGTGCTTTCTTGAACCAAGTGCTTTGTTGGACCAAGTGCTTTGTTGGACCAAGTGCTTGCTTGGACCAAGTTCTTGCTTGACTGGTCCACTGCATTGGATGCCTCTTTTTTTTGCTAGTCCTCTTCATAAGACTATTTCCCACATCCACAACAAGTGGCTCCATTTCGTTCTATGTGGTTGGCATGATTTGAGCGCCCGAACTCTGCCCGGTACGCCCATTATAGGTGCGCACACTGCCCCGACTGCCCCACGCACCACTTTGACTGGTCCACTGCATTGGATGCCTCTTTTTTTCGCTAGTCCTCTTCATTGGACTATTTCCCACATCCACAACAAGTGGCTCCATTTCGTTCCATGTGGTTGGCATGATTTGAGCGCCCGAACTCCGCCCGGTACGCCCATTATAGGTGCGCACACTGCCCCGACTGCCCAACGCACCACTTTGACTGGTCCACTGCATTGGATGCCTCTTTTTTTTCGCTAGTCCTCTTCATTGGACTATTTCCCACATCCACAACAAGTGGCTCCATTTCGTTCCATGTGGTTGGCATGATTTGAGCGCCCGAACTCCGCCCGGTACGCCCATTATAGGTGCGCACACTGCCCCGACTGCCCAACGCACCACTTTGACTGGTCCACTGCATTGGATGCCTCTTTTTTTTCGCTAGTCCTCTTCATTGGACTATTTCCCACATCCACAACAAGTGGCTCCATTTCGTTCCATGTGGTTGGCATGATTTGAGCGCCCGAACTCCGCCCGGTACGCCCATTATAGGTGCGCACTCCTCTTCATCAGACTATTTCCCACATCCACAAAAAGTGGCTCCATTTTGTTCCATGTGGTTGGCATGATTTGAGCGCCCGAACTCTGCCCGATACACCCATTATAGGTGCGCGCTCTGCACCGACTGCCCCACGCACCACTTTGACTGGTCCACTGCATTGGATGCCTCTTTTGTTTTGCTAGTCCTCTTCATTAGACTATTTCCCACATCCACAACAAGTGGCTCCATTTCGTTCCATGTGGTTGGCATGATTTGAGCGCCCGAACTCTGCCCGGTACGCCCATTATAGGTGCGCGCTCTGCACCGACTGCCCCACGCACCACTTTGACTGGTCCACTGCATTGGATGCCTCTTTTTTTTGCTAGTCCTCTTCATTATACTATTTCCCACATCCACAAAAAGTGGCTCCATTTCGTTCCATGTGGTTGGCATGATTTGAGCGCCCGAACTCCGCCCGGTACGCCCATTATAGGTGCGCGCTCTGCACCGACTGCCCCACGCACCACTTTGACTGGTCCACTGCATTGGATGCCTCTTTTTTTTTGCTAGTCCTCTTCATTAGACTATTTCCCACATCCACAACAAGTGGCTCCATTTCGTTCCATGTGGTTGGCATGATTTGAGCGCCCGAACTCCGCCCGGTACGCCCATTATAGGTGCGCACTCCTCTTCATCAGACTATTTCCCACATCCACAAAAAGTGGCTCCATTTCGTTCCATGTGGTTGGCATGATTTGAGCGCCCGAACTCTGCCCGGTACGCCCATTATAGGTGCGCGCTCTGCACCGACTGCCCCACGCACCACTTTGACTGGTCCACTGCATTGGATGCCTCTTTTTTTCGCTAGTCCTCTTCATTGGACTATTTCCCACATCCACAACAAGTGGCTCCATTTCGTTCCATGTGGTTGGCATGATTTGAGCGCCCGAACTCTGCCCGGTACGCCCATTATAGGTGCGCACACTGCCCCGACTGCCCAACGCACCACTTTGACTGGTCCACTGCATTGGATGCCTCTTTTTTTTCGCTAGTCCTCTTCATTGGACTATTTCCCACATCCACAACAAGTGGCTCCATTTCGTTCCATGTGGTTGGCATGATTTGAGCGCCCGAACTCCGCCCGGTACGCCCATTATAGGTGCGCACACTGCCCCGACTGCCCAACGCACCACTTTGACTGGTCCACTGCATTGGATGCCTCTTTTTTTTCGCTAGTCCTCTTCATTGGACTATTTCCCACATCCACAACAAGTGGCTCCATTTCGTTCCATGTGGTTGGCATGATTTGAGCGCCCGAACTCCGCCCGGTACGCCCATTATAGGTGCGCACTCCTCTTCATCAGACTATTTCCCACATCCACAAAAAGTGGCTCCATTTCGTTCCATGTGGTTGGCATGATTTGAGCGCCCGAACTCTGCCCGATACACCCATTATAGGTGCGCGCTCTGCACCGACTGCCCCACGCACCACTTTGACTGGTCCACTGCATTGGATGCCTCTTTTTTTTTTCTAGTCCTCTTCATTAGACTATTTCCCACATCCACAACAAGTGGCTCCATTTCGTTCCATGTGGTTGGCATGATTTGAGCGCCCGAACTCTGCCCGGTACGCCCATTATAGGTGCGCACACTGCCCCGACTGCCCAACGCACCACTTTGACTGGTCCACTGCATTGGATGCCTCTTTTTTTCGCTAGTCCTCTTCATTATACTATTTCCCACATCCACAACAAGTGGCTCCATTTCGTTCCATGTGGTTGGCATGATTTGAGCGCCCGAACTCCGCCCGGTACGCCCATTATAGGTGCGCGCTCTGCCCCGACTGCCCCACGCACCACTTTGACTGGTCCACTGCATTGGATGCCCCTTTTTTTTTGCTAGTCCTCTTGATTAGACTATTTCCCACATCCACAACAAGTGGCTCCATTTCGTTCCATGTGGTTGGCATGATTTGAGCGCCCGAACTCCGCCCGGTACGCCCATTATAGGTGCGCACTCCTCTTCATCAGACTATTTCCCACATCCACAAAAAGTGGCTCCATTTCGTTCCATGTGGTTGGCATGATTTGAGCGCCCGAACTCTGCCCGGTACGCCCATTATAGGTGCGCGCTCTGCACCGACTGCCCCACGCACCACTTTGACTGGTCCACTGCATTGGATGCCTCTTTTGTTTTGCTAGTCCTCTTCATTAGACTATTTCCCACATCCACAACAAGTGGCTCCATTTCGTTCCATGTGGTTGGCATGATTTGAGCGCCCGAACTCTGCCCGGTACGCCCATTATAGGTGCGCGCTCTGCACCGACTGCCCCACGCACCACTTTGACTGGTCCACTGCATTGGATGCCTCTTTTTTTTGCTAGTCCTCTTCATTAGACTATTTCCCACATCCACAAAAAGTGGCTCCATTTCGTTCCATGTGGTTGGCATGATTTGAGCGCCCGAACTCTGCCCGGTACGCCCATTATAGGTGCGCACACTGCCCCGACTGCCCCACGCACCACTTTGACTGGTCCACTGCATTGGATGCCTCTTTTTTTTCGCTAGTCCTCTTCATTGGAATATTTCCCACATCCACAACAAGTGGCTTTATTTTGTTCCATGTGGTTGGCATGATTTGAGCGCCCGAACTCTGCCCGGTACGCCCATTATAGGTGCGCACACTGCCCCGACTGCCCCACGCACCACTTTGACTGGTCCACTGCATTGGATGCCTCTTTTTTTTCGCTAGTCCTCTTCATTGGACTATTTCCCACATCCACAACAAGTGGCTCCATTTCGTTCCATGTGGTTGGCATGATTTGAGCGCCCGAACTCTGCCCGGTACGCCCATTATAGGTGCGCACACTGCCCCGACTGCCCAACGCACCACTTTGACTGGTCCACTGCATTGGATGCCTCTTTTTTTCGCTAGTCCTCTTCACTGGACTATTTCCCACATCCACAACAAGTGGCTCCATTTCGTTCCATGTGGTTGGCATGATTTGAGCGCCCGAACTCCGCCCGGTACGCCCATTATAGGTGCGCACACTGCCCCGACTGCCCAACGCACCACTTTGACTGGTCCACTGCATTGGATGCCTCTTTTTTTTCGCTAGTCCTCTTCATTGGACTATTTCCCACATCCACAACAAGTGGCTCCATTTCGTTCCATGTGGTTGGCATGATTTGAGCGCCCGAACTCCGCCCGGTACGCCCATTATAGGTGCGCACTCCTCTTCATCAGACTATTTCCCACATCCACAAAAAGTGGCTCCATTTCGTTCCATGTGGTTGGCATGATTTGAGCGCCCGAACTCTGCCCGGTACGCCCATTATAGGTGCGCGCTCTGCACCGACTGCCCCACGCACCACTTTGACTGGTCCACTGCATTGGATGCCTCTTTTTTTTTGCTAGTCCTCTTCATTAGACTATTTCCCACATCCACAACAAGTGGCTCCATTTCGTTCCATGTGGTTGGCATGATTTGAGCGCCAGAACTACGCCCGCTACGCCCATTATAGGTGCACGCTCTGCCTCGACTGCCCCACGCACCACTTTGACTGGTCCACTGCATTGGATGCCTCTTTTTTTTGCTAGTCCTCTTCATTAGACTATTTCCCACATCCACAACAAGTGGCTCCATTTCGTTCCATGTGGTTGGCATGATTTGAGCGCCCGAACTCTGTCCGGTACGCCCATTATAGCTGCGCACACTGCCCCGACTGCCCAACGCACCACTTTGACTGGTCCACTGCATTGGATGCCTCTTTTTTTTGCTAGTCCTCTTCATTAGACTATTTCCCACATCCACAACAAGTGGCTCCATTTCGTTCCATGTGGTTGGCATGATTTGAGCGCCCGAACTCTGCCCGGTACGCCCATTATAGCTGCGCACTCGGCCCCGACTGCCCAACGCACCACTTTGACTGGTCCACTGCATTGGATGCCTCTTTTTTTTTGCTAGTCCTCTTCATTAGACTATTTCCCACATCCACAACAAGTGGATCCATTTCGTTCCATGTGGTTGGCATGATTTGAGCGCCCGAACTCCGCCCGCTACGCCCATTATAGGTGCACGCTCTGCCTCGACTGCCCCACGCACCACTTTGACTGGTCCACTGCATTGGATGCCTCTTTTTTTTGCTAGTCCTCTTCACTGGACTATATCCCACATCTACAACAAGTGGCTCTATTTTGTTCCATGTGGTTGGCATGATTTGAGCGCCCGAACTCTGCCCGGTACGCCCATTATAGGTGCGCGCTCTGCCCCGACTGCCCAACGCAACATTTTGACTGGTCCACTGCATTGGATGCCCCATTTTTTTTGCTAGTCCTCTTGATTAGACTATTTCCCACATCCACAACAAGTGGCTCCATTTCGTTCCATGTGGTTGGCATGATTTGAGCGCCCGAACTCTGCCCGGTACGCCCATTATAGGTGCGCACACTGCCCCGACTGCCCCACGCACCACTTTGACTGGTCCACTGCATTGGATGCCTCTTTTTTTTCGCTAGTCCTCTTCATTGGACTATTTCCCACATCCACAACAAGTGGCTCCATTTCGTTCCATGTGGTTGGCATGATTTGAGCGCCCGAACTCTGCCCGGTACGCCCATTATAGGTGCGCACACTGCCCCGACTGCCCAACGCACCACTTTGACTGGTCCACTGCATTGGATGCCTCTTTTTTTCGCTAGTCCTCTTCACTGGACTATTTCCCACATCCACAACAAGTGGCTCCATTTCGTTCCATGTGGTTGGCATGATTTGAGCGCCCGAACTCCGCCCGGTACGCCCATTATAGGTGCGCACACTGCCCCGACTGCCCAACGCACCACTTTGACTGGTCCACTGCATTGGATGCCTCTTTTTTTTCGCTAGTCCTCTTCATTGGACTATTTCCCACATCCACAACAAGTGGCTCCATTTCGTTCCATGTGGTTGGCATGATTTGAGCGCCCGAACTCCGCCCGGTACGCCCATTATAGGTGCGCACTCCTCTTCATCAGACTATTTCCCACATCCACAAAAAGTGGCTCCATTTCGTTCCATGTGGTTGGCATGATTTGAGCGCCCGAACTCTGCCCGGTACGCCCATTATAGGTGCGCGCTCTGCACCGACTGCCCCACGCACCACTTTGACTGGTCCACTGCATTGGATGCCTCTTTTTTTTTGCTAGTCCTCTTCATTAGACTATTTCCCACATCCACAACAAGTGGCTCCATTTCGTTCCATGTGGTTGGCATGATTTGAGCGCCAGAACTACGCCCGCTAAGCCCATTATAGGTGCACGCTCTGCCTCGACTGCCCCACGCACCACTTTGACTGGTCCACTGCATTGGATGCCTCTTTTTTTTGCTAGTCCTCTTCATTAGACTATTTCCCACATCCACAACAAGTGGCTCCATTTCGTTCCATGTGGTTGGCATGATTTGAGCGCCCGAACTCTGTCCGGTACGCCCATTATAGCTGCGCACACTGCCCCGACTGCCCAACGCACCACTTTGACTGGTCCACTGCATTGGATGCCTCTTTTTTTTGCTAGTCCTCTTCATTAGACTATTTCCCACATCCACAACAAGTGGCTCCATTTCGTTCCATGTGGTTGGCATGATTTGAGCGCCCGAACTCTGCCCGGTACGCCCATTATAGCTGCGCACTCGGCCCCGACTGCCCAACGCACCACTTTGACTGGTCCACTGCATTGGATGCCTCTTTTTTTTTGCTAGTCCTCTTCATTAGACTATTTCCCACATCCACAACAAGTGGATCCATTTCGTTCCATGTGGTTGGCATGATTTGAGCGCCCGAACTCCGCCCGCTACGCCCATTATAGGTGCACGCTCTGCCTCGACTGCCCCACGCACCACTTTGACTGGTCCACTGCATTGGATGCCTCTTTTTTTTGCTAGTCCTCTTCACTGGACTATATCCCACATCTACAACAAGTGGCTCTATTTTGTTCCATGTGGTTGGCATGATTTGAGCGCCCGAACTCTGCCCGGTACGCCCATTATAGGTGCGCGCTCTGCCCCGACTGCCCAACGCAACATTTTGACTGGTCCACTGCATTGGATGCCCCTTTTTTTTTTGCTAGTCCTCTTGATTAGACTATTTCCCACATCCACAACAAGTGGCTCCATTTCGTTCCATGTGGTTGGCATGATTTGAGCGCCCGAACTCTGCCCGGTACGCCCATTATAGGTGCGCACACTGCCCCGACTGCCCAACGCACCACTTTGACTGGTCCACTGCATTGGATGCCTCTTTTTTTTTGCTAGTCCTCTTCATTAGACTATTTCCCACATCCACAACAAGTGGCTCCATTTCGTTCCATGTGGTTGGCATGATTTGAGCGCCCGAACTCTGCCCGGTACGCCCATTATAGGTGCGCGCTCTGCACCGACTGCCCCACGCACCACTTTGACTGGTCCACTGCATTGGATGCCTCTTTTTTTTTGCTAGTCCTCTTCATTAGACTATTTCCCACATCCACAACAAGTGGCTCCATTTCGTTCCATGTGGTTGGCATGATTTGAGCGCCCGAACTCCGCCCGGTACGCCCATTATAGGTGCGCACTCCTCTTCATCAGACGATTTCCCACATCCACAAAAAGTGGCTCCATTTCGTTCCATGTGGTTGGCATGATTTGAGCGCCCGAACTCTGCCCGGTACGCCCATTATAGGAGCGCGCTCTGCCCCGACTGCCAAACGTAGCACTTTGACTGGTCCACTGCATTGGATGCCTCTTTTTTTTTGCTAGTCCTATTCATGAGACTATTTCCCACATCCACAACAAGTGGCTCCATTTTGTTCCATGTGGTTGGCATGATTTGAGCGCCCGAACTCCGCCCGGTACGCCCATTATAGGTGCGCACTCCTCTTCATCAGACTATTTCCCACATCCACAAAAAGTGGCTCCATTTCGTTCCATGTGGTTGGCATGATTTGAGCGCCCGAACTCTGCCCGGTACGCCCATTATAGGTGCGCGCTCTGCCCCGACTGCCCAACGCACCACTTTGACTGGTCCACTGCATTGGATGCCTCTTTTTTTTTGCTAGTCCTCTTCATTAGACTATTTCCCACATCCACAACAAGTGGCTCCATTTCGTTCCATGTGGTTGGCATGATTTGAGCGCCCGAACTCCGCCCGGTACGCCCATTATAGGTGCGCGCTCTGCCCCGACTGCCCAACGCACCACTTTGACTGGTCCACTGCATTGGATGCCTCTTTTTTTTTGCTAGTCCTCTTCATTAGACTATTTCCCACATCCACAACAAGTGGCTCCATTTCGTTCCACGTGGTTGGCATGATTTGAGCGCCCGAACTCCGCCCGGTACGCCCATTATAGGTGCGCACTCTGCCCCGACTGCCCAACGCACCACTTTGACTGGTCCACTGCATTGGATGCCTCTTTTTTTTGCTATTCCTCTTCATTAGACTATTTCCCACATCCACAACAAGTGGCTCCATTTCGTTCCACGTGGTTGGCATGATTTGAGCGCCCGAACTCTGCCCGGTACGCCCATTATAGGAGCGCGCTCTGCCCCGACTGCCCAACGCACCACTTTGACTGGTCCACTGCATTGGATGCCTCTTTTTTTTTGCTAGTCCTCTTCATTAGACTATTTCCCACATCCACAACAAGTGGCTCCATTTCGTTCCACGTGGTTGGCATGATTTGAGCGCCCGAACTCTGCCCGGTACGCCCATTATAGGAGCGCGCTCTGCCCCGACTGCCCAACGCACCACTTTGACTGGTCCACTGCATTGGATGCCTCTTTTTTTTGCTAGTCCTCTTCATTAGACTATTTCCCACATCCACAACAAGTGGATCCATTTCGTTCCATGTGGTTGGCATGATTTGAGCGCCCGAACTCCGCCCGCTACGCCCATTATAGGTGCACGCTCTGCCTCGACTGCCCCACGCACCACTTTGACTGGTCCACTGCATTGGATGCCTCTTTTTTTTGCTAGTCCTCTTCACTGGACTATATCCCACATCTACAAAAAGTGGCTCTATTTCGTTCCATGTGGTTGGCATGATTTGAGCGACCAAACTCTGCCCGGTACGCCCATTATAGGTGCGCGCTCTGCCCCGACTGCCCAACGCACCACTTTGACTGGTCCACTGCATTGTTTGCCCCGTTTTTTTTTGCTAGTCCTCTTGATTAGACTATTTCCCACATCCACAACAAGTGGCTCCATTTCGTTCCATGTGGTTGGCATGATTTGAGCGCCCGAACTCTGCCCGGTACGCCCATTATAGGTGCGCACACTGCCCCGACTGCCCAACGCACCACTTTGACTGGTCCACTGCATTGGATGCCTCTTTTTTTTTTCTAGTCATATTCATTAGACTATTTCCCACATCCACAACAAGTGGCTCCATTTCGTTCCATGTGGTTGGCATGATTTGAGCGCCCGAACTCTGCCCGGTACGCCCATTATAGGTGCGCGCTCTGCACCGACTGCCCCACGCACCACTTTGACTGGTCCACTGCATTGGATGCCTCTTTTTTTTTGCTAGTCCTCTTCATTAGACTATTTCCCACATCCACAACAAGTGGCTCCATTTCGTTCCACGTGGTTGGCATGATTTGAGCGCCCGAACTCTGCCCGGTACGCCCATTATAGGAGCGCGCTCTGCCCCGACTGCCCAACGCACCACTTTGACTGGTCCACTGCATTGGATGCCTCTTTTTTTTTGCTAGTCCTCTTCATTAGACTATTTCCCACATCCACAACAAGTGGCTCCATTTCGTTCCACGTGGTTGGCATGATTTGAGCGCCCGAACTCTGCCCGGTACGCCCATTATAGGAGCGCGCTCTGCCCCGACTGCCCAACGCACCACTTTGACTGGTCCACTGCATTGGATGCCTCTTTTTTTTTGCTAGTCCTCTTCATTAGACTATTTCCCACATCCACAACAAGTGGCTCCATTTCGTTCCACGTGGTTGGCATGATTTGAGCGCCCGAACTCTGCCCGGTACGCCCATTATAGGAGCGCGCTCTGCCCCGACTGCCCAACGCACCACTTTGACTGGTCCACTGCATTGGATGCCTCTTTTTTTTTGCTAGTCCTCTTCATTAGACTATTTCCCACATCCACAACAAGTGGCTCCATTTCGTTCCATGTGGTTGGCATGATTTGAGCGCCCGAACTCCGCCCGGTACGCTTATTATAGGTGCGCGCTCTGCCCCGACTGCCCAACGCACCACTTTGACTGGTCCACTGCATTGGATGCCTCTTTTTTTTTGCTAGTCCTCTTCATTAGACTATTTCCCACATCCACAACAAGTGGCTCCATTTCGTTCCACGTGGTTGGCATGATTTGAGCGCCCGAACTCCGCCCGGTACGCCCATTATAGGTGCGCACTCTGCCCCGACTGCCCAACGCACCACTTTGACTGGTCCACTGCATTGGATGCCTCTTTTTTTTTGCTATTCCTCTTCATTATACTATTTCCCACATCCACAACAAGTGGCTCCATTTCGTTCCACGTGGTTGGCATGATTTGAGCGCCCGAACTCTGCCCGGTACGCCCATTATAGGAGCGCGCTCTGCCCCGACTGCCCAACGCACCACTTTGACTGGTCCACTGCATTGGATGCCTCTTTTTTTTTGCTAGTCCTCTTCATTAGACTATTTCCCACATCCACAACAAGTGGCTCCATTTCGTTCCACGTGGTTGGCATGATTTGAGCGCCCGAACTCTGCCCGGTACGCCCATTATAGGAGCGCGCTCTGCCCCGACTGCCCAACGCACCACTTTGACTGGTCCACTGCATTGGATGCCTCTTTTTTTTTCTAGTCCTCTTCACTGGACTATATCCCACATCCTCAACAAGTGGCTCCATTTCGTTCCATGTGGTTGGCATGATTTGAGCGCCCGAACTCCGCCCGGTACGCCCATTATAGGTGCGCGCTCTGCCCCGACTGCCCCACGCACCACTTTGACTGGTCCACTGCATTGGATGCCTCTTTTTTTTTTCTAGTCCTCTTCACTGGACTATATCCCACATCCACAACAAGTGGCTCCATTTCGTTCCATGTGGTTGGCATGATTTGAGCGCCCGAACTCTGCCCGGTACGCCCATTATAGGTGCGCGCTCTGCACCGACTGCCCCACGCACCACTTTGACTGGTCCACTGCATTGGATGCCTCTTTTTTTTTGCTAGTCCTCTTCATTGGACTATTTCCCACATCCACAACAAGTGGCTCCATTTCGTTCCATGTGGTTGGCATGATTTGAGCGCCCGAACTCTGCCCGGTACGCCCATTATAGGTGCGCACACTGCCCCGACTGCCCCACGCACCACTTTGACTGGTCCACTGCATTGGATGCCTCTTTTTTTTCGCTAGTCCTCTTCATTGGAATATTTCCCACATCCACAACAAGTGGCTCCATTTCGTTCCATGTGGTTGGCATGATTTGAGCGCCCGAACTCTGCCCGGTACGCCCATTATAGGTGCGCGCTCTGCACCGTTTGATTGCCCCAGGCACCACTTTGACTGGTCCACTGCATTGGATGCCTCTTTTTTTTGCTAGTCCTCTTCATTAGACTATTTCCCACATCCCCAACAAGTGGCTCCATTTCGTTCCATGTGGTTGGCATGATTTGAGCGCCCGAACTCTGCCCGGTACGCCCATTACAGGTGCGCGCTCTGCACCGACTGCCCCACGCACCACTTTGACTGGTCCACTGCATTGGATGCCTCTTTTTTTTTGCTAGTCCTCTTCATTAGACTATTTCCCACATCCACAACAAGTGGCTCCATTTCGTTCCATGTGGTTGGCATGATTTGAGCGCCCGAACTCCGCCCGGTACGCCCATTATAGGTGCGCGCTCTGCCCCGACTGCCCAACGCACCACTTTGACTGGTCCACTGCATTGGATGCCTCTTTTTTTTTGCTAGTCCTCTTCATTAGACTATTTCCCACATCCACAACAAGTGGCTCCATTTCGTTCCACGTGGTTGGCATGATTTGAGCGCCCGAACTCCGCCCGGTACGCCCATTATAGGTGCGCACTCTGCCCCGACTGCCCAACGCACCACTTTGACTGGTCCACTGCATTGGATGCCTCTTTTTTTTTGCTATTCCTCTTCATTAGACTATTTCCCACATCCACAACAAGTGGCTCCATTTCGTTCCACGTGGTTGGCATGATTTGAGCGCCCGAACTCTGCCCGGTACGCCCATTATAGGAGCGCGCTCTGCCCCGACTGCCCAACGCACCACTTTGACTGGTCCACTGCATTGGATGCCTCTTTTTTTTGCTAGTCCTCTTCATTAGACTATTTCCCACATCCACAACAAGTGGCTCCATTTCGTTCCACGTGGTTGGCATGATTTGAGCGCCCGAACTCTGCCCGGTACGCCCATTATAGGAGCGCGCTCTGCCCCGACTGCCCAACGCACCACTTTGACTGGTCCACTGCATTGGATGCCTCTTTTTTTTTCTAGTCCTCTTCACTGGACTATATCCCACATCCACAACAAGTGGCTCCATTTCGTTCCATGTGGTTGGCATGATTTGAGCGCCCGAACTCCGCCCGGTACGCCCATTATAGGTGCGCGCTCTGCCCCGACTGCCCCACGCACCACTTTGACTGGTCCACTGCATTGGATGCCTCTTTTTTTTCGCTAGTCCTCTTCACTGGACTATTTCCCACATCCACAACAAGTGGCTCCATTTCGTTCCATGTGGTTGGCATGATTTGAGCGCCCGAACTCTGCCCGGTACGCCCATTATAGGTGCGCGCTCTGCACCGACTGCCCCACGCACCACTTTGACTGGTCCACTGCATTGGATGCCTCTTTTTTTTTGCTAGTCCTCTTCATTGGACTATTTCCCACATCCACAACAAGTGGCTCCATTTCGTTCCATGTGGTTGGCATGATTTGAGCGCCCGAACTCTGCCCGGTACGCCCATTATAGGTGCGCACACTGCCCCGACTGCCCCACGCACCACTTTGACTGGTCCACTGCATTGGATGCCTCTTTTTTTTCGCTAGTCCTCTTCATTGGAATATTTCCCACATCCACAACAAGTGGCTCCATTTCGTTCCATGTGGTTGGCATGATTTGAGCGCCCGAACTCTGCCCGGTACGCCCATTATAGGTGCGCGCTCTGCACCGTTTGATTGCCCCAGGCACCACTTTGACTGGTCCACTGCATTGGATGCCTCTTTTTTTTTGCTAGTCCTCTTCATTAGACTATTTCCCACATCCCCAACAAGTGGCTCCATTTCGTTCCATGTGGTTGGCATGATTTGAGCGCCCGAACTCTGCCCGGTACGCCCATTACAGGTGCGCGCTCTGCACCGACTGCCCCACGCACCACTTTGACTGGTCCACTGCATTGGATGCCTCTTTTTTTTTGCTAGTCCTCTTCATTAGACTATTTCCCACATCCACAACAAGTGGCTCCATTTCGTTCCATGTGGTTGGCATGATTTGAGCGCCCGAACTCTGCCCGGTACGCCCATTATAGGTGCGCGCTCTGCACCGACTGCCCCACGCACCACTTTGACTGGTCCACTGCATTGGATGCCTCTTTTTTTTGCTAGTCCTCTTCATTAGACTATTTCCCACATCCACAACAAGTGGCTCCATTTCGTTCCATGTGGTTGGCATGATTTGAGCGCCCGAACTCTGCCCGGTACACCCAATATAGGTGCGCGCTCTGCACCGACTGCCCCACGCACCACTTTGACTGGTCCACTGCATTGGATGCCTCTTTTTTTTTGCTAGTCCTCTTCATTAGACTATTTCCCACATCCACAACAAGTGGCTCCATTTCGTTCCATGTGGTTGGCATGATTTGAGCGCCCGAACTCCGCCCGCTACGCCCATTATAGGTGCGCGCTCTGCCCCGACTGCCCCACGCACCACTTTGACTGGTCCACTGCATTGGATGCCTCTTTTTTTTGCTAGTCCTCTTCATTAGACTATTTCCCACATCCACAACAAGTGGCTCCATTTCGTTCCATGTGGTTGGCATGATTTGAGCGCCCGAACTCCGCCCGCTACGCCCATTATAGGTGCGCGCTCCGCCCCGACTGCCCCACGCACCACTTTGACTGGTCCACTGCATTGGATGCCTCTTTTTTTTGCTAGTCCTCTTCATTAGACTATTTCCCACATCCACAACAAGTGGCTCCATTTCGTTCCATGTGGTTGGCATGATTTGAGCGCCCGAACTCCGCCCGGTACGCCCATTATAGGTGCGCGCTCTGCACCGACTGCCCCACGCACCACTTTGACTGGTCCACTGCATTGGATGCCTCTTTTTTTTTGCTAGTCCTCTTCATTAGACTATTTCCCACATCCACAACAAGTGGCTCCATTTCGTTCCATGTGGTTGGCACGATTTGAGCGCCCGAACTCCGCCCGGTACGCCCATTATAGGTGCGCGCTCCGCCCCGACTGCCCAACGCACCACTTTGACTGGTCCACTGCATTGGATGCCTTCTTGGCTCGTGGTTAATAAAAACGCATCCCGAATTTTATCCCATATATAGTGAGAAGAATTTTACTTTTGGTAAAGATAAAAAAGGCAATCCTATTACTCAGGGAAATCGTAATCCTTTACATTGGATGCCTCTTTTTTTTGCTAGTCCTCTTCACTGGACTATTTCCCACATCCACAACAAGTGGCTCCATTTCGTTCCATGTGGTTGGCACGATTTGAGCGCCCGAACTCCGCCCGGTACGCCCATTATAGGTGCGCGCTCCGCCCCGACTGCCCAACGCACCACTTTGACTGGTCCACTGCATTGGATGCCTCTTTTTTTTCGCTAGTCCTCTTCATCAGACTATTTCCCACATCCACAACAAGTGGCTCCATTTCGTTCCATGTGGTTGGCACGATTTGAGCGCCCGAACTCCGCCCGGTACGCCCATTATAGGTGCGCGCTCCGCCCCGACTGCCCCACGCACCACTTTGACTGGTCCACTGCATTGGATGCCTCTTTTTTTTTCGCTAGTCCTCTTCACTGGACTATTTCCCACATCCACAACAAGTGGCTCCATTTCGTTCCATGTGGTTGGCACGATTTGAGCGCCCGAACTCCGCCCGCTACGCCCACTATAGGTGCGCGCTCCGCCCCGACTGCCCCACGCACCACTTTGACTGGTCCACTGCATTGGATGCCTCTTTTTTTTTCGCTAGTCCTCTTTACTGGACTATTTCCCACATCCACAACAAGTGGCTCCATTTCGTTCCATGTGGTTGGCACGATTTGAGCGCCCGAACTCCGCCCGCTACGCCCACTATAGGTGCGCGCTCCGCCCCGACTGCCCCACGCACCACTTTGACTGGTCCACTGCATTGGATGCCTCTTTTTTTTTCGCTAGTCCTCTTCACTGGACTATTTCCCACATCCACAACAAGTGGCTCCATTTCGTTCCATGTGGTTGGCACGATTTGAGCGCCCGAACTCCGCCCGCTACGCCCACTATAGGTGCGCGCTCCGCCCCGACTGCCCCACGCACCACTTTGACTGGTCCACTGCATTGGATGCCTCTTTTTTTTTCGCTAGTCCTCTTCACTGGACTATTTCCCACATCCACAACAAGTGGCTCCATTTCGTTCCATGTGGTTGGCACGATTTGAGCGCCCGAACTCCGCCCGCTACGCCCACTATAGGTGCGCGCTCCGCCCCGACTGCCCCACGCACCACTTTGACTGGTCCACTGCATTGGATGCCTCTTTTTTTTTCGCTAGTCCTCTTCACTGGACTATTTCCCACATCCACAACAAGTGGCTCCATTTCGTTCCATGTGGTTGGCACGATTTGAGCGCCCGAACTCCGCCCGCTACGCCCACTATAGGTGCGCGCTCCGCCCCGACTGCCCCACGCACCACTTTGACTGGTCCACTGCATTGGATGCCTCTTTTTTTTTCGCTACTCCTCTTCACTGGACTATTTCCCACATCCACAACAAGTGGCTCCATTTCGTTCCATGTGGTTGGCACGATTTGAGCGCCCGAACTCCGCCCGGTACGCCCATTATAGGTGCGCGCTCCGCCCCGACTGCCCCACGCACCACTTTGACTGGTCCACTGCATTGGATGCCTCTTTTTTTTTCGCTACTCCTCTTCACTGGACTATTTCCCACATCCACAACAAGTGGCTCCATTTCGTTCCATGTGGTTGGCACGATTTGAGCGCCCGAACTCCGCCCGCTACGCCCACTGTAGGTGCGCGCTCCGCCCCGACTGCCCCACGCACCACTTTGACTGGTCCACTGCATTGGATGCCTCTTTTTTTTTCGCTAGACCTCTTCACTGGACTATTTCCCACATCCACAACAAGTGGCTCCATTTCGTTCCATGTGGTTGGCACGATTTGAGCGCCCGAACTCCGCCCGCTACGCCCACTATAGGTGCACGCTCCGCCCCGACTGCCCACGCACCACTTTGACTGGTCCACTGCATTGGATGCCTCTTTTTTTTTTCGCTAGTACTCTTCACTGGACTATTTCCCACATCCACAACAAGTGGCTCCATTTCGTTCCATGTGGTTGGCACGATTTGAGCGCCCGAACTCCGCCCGCTACGCCCATTATAGCTGCGCGCTCCGCCCCGACTGCCCCACGCACCACTTTGACTGGTCCACTGCATTGGATGCCTCTTTTTTTTTGCTATTCCTCTTGATTAGACTATTTCCCACATCCACAACAAGTGGCTCCATTTCGTTCCATGTGGTTGGCATGATTTGAGCGCCCGAACTCTGCCCGGTACGCCCATTATAGGTGCGCACTCTGCCCCGACTGCCCAACGCACCACTTTGACTGGTCCACTGCATTGGATGCCTCTTTTTTTTTATATTCCTCTTCATTATACTATTTCCCACATCCACAACAAGTGGCTCCATTTCGTTCCATGTGGTTGGCATGATTTGAGCGCCCGAACTCCGCCCGGTACGCCCATTATAGGTGCGCGCTCCGCCCCGACTGCCCCACGCACCACTTTGACTGGTCCACTGCATTGGATGCCTCTTTTTTTTTGCTAGTCCTCTTCATTAGACTATTTCCTAAATCCACAACAAGTGGCTCCATTTCGTTCCATGTGGTTGGCACGATTTGAGCGCCCGAACTCCGCCCGCTACGCCCACTATTGGTGCGCGCTCCGCCCCGACTGCCCCACGCACCACTTTGACTGGTCCACTGCATTGGATGCCTCTTTTTTTTTCGCTAGTCCTCTTCACTGGACTATTTCCCACATCCACAACAAGTGGCTCCATTTCGTTCCATGTGGTTGGCACGATTTGAGCGCCCGAACTCCGCCCGGTACGCCCATTATAGGTGCGCGCTCCGCCCCGACTGCCCAACGCACCACTTTGACTGGTCCACTGCATTGGATGCCTTCTTGGCTCGTGGTTAATAAAAACGCATCCCGAATTTTATCCCATATATAGTGAGAAGAATTTTACTTTTGGTAAAGATCAAAAAGGCAATCCTATTACTCAGGGAAATCGTAATCCTTTACATTGGATGCCTCTTTTTTTTGCTAGTCCTCTTCACTGGACTATTTCCCACATCCACAACAAGTGGCTCCATTTCGTTCCATGTGGTTGGCACGATTTGAGCGCCCGAACTCCGCCCGGTACGCCCATTATAGGTGCGCGCTCCGCCCCGACTGCCCAACGCACCACTTTGACTGGTCCACTGCATTGGATGCCTCTTTTTTTTCGCTAGTCCTCTTCACTGGACTATTTCCCACATCCACAACAAGTGGCTCCATTTCGTTCCATGTGGTTGGCATGACCTCTTTTTTTTTGCTAGTCCTCTTCATTAGACTATTTCCCACATCCACAACAAGTGGCTCCATTTCGTTCCATGTGGTTGGCATGATTTGAGCGCCCGAACTCTGCCCGGTACACTCCTCTTCATTAGACTATTTCCCACATCCACAACAAGTGGCTCCATTTCGTTCCATGTGGTTGGCATGATTTGAGCGCCCGAAATCCGCCCGGTACGCCCATTATAGGTGCGCGCTCCGCCCCGACTGCCCCACGCACCACTTTGACTGGTCCACTGCATTGGATGCCTCTTTTTTTCGCTAGTCCTCTTCACTGGACTATTTCCCACATCCACAACAAGTGGCTCCATTTCGTTCCATGTGGTTGGCATGATTTGAGCGCCCGAACTCCGCCCGGTACGCCCATTATAGGTGCGCGCACTGCCCCGACTGCCCAACGCACCACTTTGACTGGTCCACTGCATTGGATGCCTCTTTTTTTCGCTAGTCCTCTTCACTGGACTATTTCCCACATCCACAACAAGTGGCTCCATTTCGTTCCATGTGGTTGGCATGATTTGAGCGCCCGAACTCCGCCCGGTACGCCCATTATAGGTGCGCGCACTGCCCCGACTGCCCAACGCACCACTTTGACTGGTCCACTGCATTGGATGCCTCTTTTTTTTCGCTAGTCCTCTTCACTGGACTATTTCCCACATCCACAACAAGTGGCTCCATTTCGTTCCATGTGGTTGGCATGATTTGAGCGCCCGAACTCCGCCCGGTACGCCCATTATAGGTGCGCGCACTGCCCCGACTGCCCAACGCACCACTTTGACTGGTCCACTGCATTGGATGCCTCTTTTTTTCGCTAGTCCTCTTCACTGGACTATTTCCCACATCCACAACAAGTGGCTCCATTTCGTTCCATGTGGTTGGCATGATTTGAGCGCCCGAACTCCGCCCGGTACGCCCATTATAGGTGCGCGCACTGCCCCGACTGCCCAACGCACCACTTTGACTGGTCCACTGCATTGGATGCCTCTTTTTTTTCGCTAGTCCTCTTCACTGGACTATTTCCCACATCCACAACAAGTGGCTCCATTTCGTTCCATGTGGTTGGCATGATTTGAGCGCCCGAACTCCGCCCGGTACGCCCATTATAGGTGCGCGCACTGCCCCGACTGCCCAACGCACCACTTTGACTGGTCCACTGCATTGGATGCCTCTTTTTTTCGCTAGTCCTCTTCACTGGACTATTTCCCACATCCACAACAAGTGGCTCCATTTCGTTCCATGTGGTTGGTTTGATTTGAGCGCCCGAACTCCGCCCGGTACGCCCATTATAGGTGCGCGCACTGCCCCGACTGCCCAACGCACCACTTTGACTGGTCCACTGCATTGGATGCCTCTTTTTTTCGCTAGTCCTCTTCACTGGACTATTTCGCAAATCCACAACAAGTGGCTCCATTTCGTTCCATGTGGTTGGCATGATTTGAGCGCCCGAACTCCGCCCGGTACGCCCATTATAGGTGCGCGCACTGCCCCGACTGCCCAACGCACCACTTTGACTGGTCCACTGCATTGGATGCCTCTTTTTTTCGCTAGTCCTCTTCACTGGACTATTTCGCAAATCCACAACAAGTGGCTCCATTTCGTTCCATGTGGTTGGCATGATTTGAGCGCCCGAACTCCGCCCGGTACGCCCATTATAGGTGCGCGCTCCGCCCCGACTGCCCAACGCACCACTTTGACTGGTCCACTGCATTGGGTGCCTCTTTTTTTGGCTAGTCCTCTTCACTGGACTATTTCCCACATCCACAACAAGTGGCTCCATTTTGTTCCATGTGGTTGGCATGATTTGAGCGCCCGAACTCCGCCCGGTACGCCCATTATAGGTGCGCGCTCCGCCCCGACTGCCCAACGCACCACTTTGACTGGTCCACTGCATTGGGTGCCTCTTTTTTTTTGCTAGTCCTCTTCACTGGACTATTTCCCACATCCACAACAAGTGGCTCCATTTCGTTCCATGTGGTTGGCATGATTTGAGCGCCCGAACTCCGCCCGGTACGCCCACTGCATTGGACTATTCATTGGACTCCACTTTGACTGGTCCACTGTATTGGATGCCTCTTTTTTTTTGCTAGTCCTCTTCATTGGACTATTTCCCACATCCACAACAAGTGGCTCCATGTGGTTGGCATGATTTGAGCGCCCGAACTCCGCCCGGTACGCCCATTATAGGTGCGCGCTCCGCCCCGACTGCCCAACGCACCACTTTGACTGGTCCACTGCATTGGGTGCCTCTTTTTTTTTGCTAGTCCTCTTCATTAGACTATTTCCCACATCCACAACAAGTGGCTCCATGTGGTTGGCATGATTTGAGCGCCCGAACTCCGCCCGGTACGCCCATTATAGGTGCGCGCTCCGCCCCGACTGCCCAACGCACCACTTTGACTGGTCCACTGCATTGGGTGCCTCTTTTTTTTTGCTAGTCCTCTTCATTAGACTATTTCCCACATCCACAACAAGTGGCTCCATTTCGTTCCATGTGGTTGGCATGATTTGAGCGCCCGAACTCCGCCCGGTACGCCCATTATAGGTGCGCGCTCCGCCCCGACTGCCCCACGCACCACTTTGACTGGTCCACTGCATTGGGTGCCTCTTTTTTTTTGCTAGTCCTCTTCATTATACTATTTTCCACATCCACAACAAGTGGCTCCATTTCGTTCCATGTGGTTGGCATGATTTGAGCGCCCGAACTCCGCCCGGTACGCCCATTATAGGTGCGCGCTCCGCCCCGACTGCCCCACGCACCACTTTGACTGGTCCACTGCATTGGGTGCCTCTTTTTTTTTGCTAGTCCTCTTCATAAGACACTTTCCCACATCCACAACAAGTGGCTCCATTTCGTTCCATGTGGTTGGCATGATTTGAGCGCCCGAACTCCGCCCGGTACGCCCATTATAGGTGCGCGCTCCGCCCCGACTGCCCAACGCACCACTTTGACTGGTCCACTGCATTGGGTGCCTCTTTTTTTTGCTAGTCCTCTTCATTAGACTATTTCCCACATCCACAACAAGTGGCTCTATTTCGTTCCATGTGGTTGGCATGATTTGAGCGCCCGAACTCCGCCCGGTACGCCCATTATAGGTGCGCGCTCCGCCCCGACTGCCCAACGCACCACTTTGACTGGTCCACTGCATTGGGTGCCTCTTTTTTTTTGCTAGTCCTCTTCATTAGACTATTTCCCACATCCACAACAAGTGGCTCCATTTCGTTCCATGTGGTTGGCATGATTTGAGCGCCCGAACTCCGCCCGGTACGCCCATTATAGGTGCGCGCTCCGCCCCGACTGCCCAACGCACCACTTTGACTGGTCCACTGCATTGGATGCCTCTTTTTTTTTTCTATTCCTCTTCATTAGACTATTTCCCACATCCCCAACAAGTGGCTCCATTTCGTTCCATGTGGTTGGCATGATTTGAGCGCCCGAACTCCGCCCGGTACGCCCATTATAGGTGCGCGCTCCGCCCCGACTGCCCCACGCACCACTTTGACTGGTCCACTGCATTGGATGCCTCTTTTTTTTTCCTAGTCCTCTTCGTTAGACTATTTCCCACATCCCCAACAAGTGGCTCCATTTCGTTCCATGTGGTTGGCATGATTTGAGCGCCCGAACTCCGCCCGGTACGCCCATTATAGGTGCGCGCTCCGCCCCGACTGCCCAACGCACCACTTTGACTGGTCCACTGCATTGGATGCCTCTTTTTTTTTGCTATTCCTCTTCATTAGACTATTTCCCACATCCCCAACAAGTGGCTCCATTTCGTTCCATGTGGTTGGCATGATTTGAGCGCCCGAACTCCGCCCGGTACGCCCATTATAGGTGCGCGCTCCGCCCCGACTGCCCCACGCACCACTTTGACTGGTCCACTGCATTGGATGCCTCTTTTTTTTGCTAGTCCTCTTCATTAGACTATTTCCCACATCCACAACAAGTGGCTCCATTTCGTTCCATGTGGTTGGCATGATTTGAGCGCCCGAACTCTGCCCGGTACGCCCATTATAGGTGCGCGCTCCGCCCCGACTGCCCCACGCACCACTTTGACTGGTCCACTGCATTGGATGCCTCTTTTTTTTTGCTAGTCCTCTTCATTAGACTATTTCCCACATCCCCAACAAGTGGCTCCATTTCGTTCCATGTGGTTGGCATGATTTGAGCGCCCGAACTCCGCCCGGTACGCCCATTATAGGTGCGCGCTCCGCCCCGACTGCCCCACGCACCACTTTGACTGGTCCACTGCATTGGATGCCTCTTTTTTTTTGCTAGTCCTCTTCATTAGACTATTTCCCACATCCCCAACAAGTGGCTCCATTTCGTTCCATGTGGTTGGCATGATTTGAGCGCCCGAACTCCGCCCGGTACGCCCATTATAGGTGCGCGCTCCGCCCCGACTGCCCCACGCACCACTTTGACTGGTCCACTGCATTGGATGCCTCTTTTTTTTTGCTAGTCCTCTTCATTATACTATTTCCCACATCCACAACAAGTGGCTCCATTTCGTTCCATGTGGTTGGCATGATTTGAGCGCCCGAACTCCGCCCGGTACGCCCATTATAGGTGCGCGCTCCGCCCCGACTGCCCAACGCACCACTTTGACTGGTCCACTGCATTGGGTGCCTCTTTTTTTTTGCTAGTCCTCTTCATTAGACTATTTCCCACATCCCCAACAAGTGGCTCCATTTCGTTCCATGTGGTTGGCATGATTTGAGCGCCCGAACTCCGCCCGGTACGCCCATTATAGGTGCGCGCTCCGCCCCGACTGCCCAACGCACCACTTTGACTGGTCCACTGCATTGGGTGCCTCTTTTTTTTTGCTAGTCCTCTTCATTAGACTATTTCCCACATCCCCAACAAGTGGCTCCATTTCGTTCCATGTGGTTGGCATGATTTGAGCGCCCGAACTCCGCCCGGTACGCCCATTATAGGTGCGCGCTCCGCCCCGACTGCCCAACGCACCACTTTGACTGGTCCACTGCATTGGATGCCTCTTTTTTTTTGCTAGTCCTCTTCATTAGACTATTTCCCACATCCCCAACAAGTGGCTCCATTTCGTTCCATGTGGTTGGCATGATTTGAGCGCCCGAACTCCGCCCGGTACGCCCATTATAGGTGCGCGCTCCGCCCCGACTGCCCCACGCACCACTTTGACTGGTCCACTGCATTGGATGCCTCTTTTTTTTTGCTAGTCCTCTTCATTAGACTATTTCCCACATCCCCAACAAGTGGCTCCATTTCGTTCCATGTGGTTGGCATGATTTGAGCGCCCGAACTCCGCCCGGTACGCCCATTATAGGTGCGCGCTCCGCCCCGACTGCCCAACGCACCACTTTGACTGGTCCACTGCATTGGATGCCTCTTTTTTTTTTCTAGTCCTCTTCATTAGACTATTTCCCACATCCCCAACAAGTGGCTCCATTTCGTTCCATGTGGTTGGCATGATTTGAGCGCCCGAACTCCGCCCGGTACGCCCATTATAGGTGCGCGCTCCGCCCCGACTGCCCCACGCACCACTTTGACTGGTCCACTGCATTGGATGCCTCTTTTTTTTTGCTAGTCCTCTTCATTAGACTATTTCCCACATCCACAAAAAGTGGCTCCATTTCGTTCCATGTGGTTGGCATGATTTGAGCGCCCGAACTCTGCCCGGTACGCCCATTATAGGTGCGCGCTCCGCCCCGACTGCCCCACGCACCACTTTGACTGGTCCACTGCATTGGATGCCTCTTTTTTTTTGCTATTCCTCTTCATTAGACTATTTCCCACATCCCCAACAAGTGGCTCCATTTCGTTCCATGTGGTTGGCATGATTTGAGCGCCCGAACTCCGCCCGGTACGCCCATTATAGGTGCGCGCTCCGCCCCGACTGCCCCACGCACCACTTTGACTGGTCCACTGCATTGGATGCCTCTTTTTTTTTGCTAGTCCTCTTCATTAGACTATTTCCCACATCCCCAACAAGTGGCTCCATTTCGTTCCATGTGGTTGGCATGATTTGAGCGCCCGAACTCCGCCCGGTACGCCCATTATAGGTGCGCGCTCCGCCCCGACTGCCCCACGCACCACTTTGACTGGTCCACTGCATTGGATGCCTCTTTTTTTTTGCTAGTCCTCTTCATTATACTATTTCCCACATCCACAACAAGTGGCTCCATTTCGTTCCATGTGGTTGGCATGATTTGAGCGCCCGAACTCCGCCCGGTACGCCCATTATAGGTGCGCGCTCCGCCCCGACTGCCCAACGCACCACTTTGACTGGTCCACTGCATTGGGTGCCTCTTTTTTTTTGCTAGTCCTCTTCATTAGACTATTTCCCACATCCCCAACAAGTGGCTCCATTTCGTTCCATGTGGTTGGCATGATTTGAGCGCCCGAACTCCGCCCGGTACGCCCATTATAGGTGCGCGCTCCGCCCCGACTGCCCAACGCACCACTTTGACTGGTCCACTGCATTGGGTGCCTCTTTTTTTTTGCTAGTCCTCTTCATTAGACTATTTCCCACATCCCCAACAAGTGGCTCCATTTCGTTCCATGTGGTTGGCATGATTTGAGCGCCCGAACTCCGCCCGGTACGCCCATTATAGGTGCGCGCTCCGCCCCGACTGCCCAACGCACCACTTTGACTGGTCCACTGCATTGGATGCCTCTTTTTTTTTGCTAGTCCTCTTCATTAGACTATTTCCCACATCCCCAACAAGTGGCTCCATTTCGTTCCATGTGGTTGGCATGATTTGAGCGCCCGAACTCCGCCCGGTACGCCCATTATAGGTGCGCGCTCCGCCCCGACTGCCCCACGCACCACTTTGACTGGTCCACTGCATTGGATGCCTCTTTTTTTTTGCTAGTCCTCTTCATTAGACTATTTCCCACATCCCCAACAAGTGGCTCCATTTCGTTCCATGTGGTTGGCATGATTTGAGCGCCCGAACTCTGCCCGGTACGCCCATTATAGGTGCGCACACTGCCCCGACTGCCCCACGCACCACTTTGACTGGTCCACTGCATTGGATGCCTCTTTTTTTTTGCTAGTCCTCTTCATTAGACTATTTCCCACATCCCCAACAAGTGGCTCCATTTCGTTCCATGTGGTTGGCATGATTTGAGCGCCCGAACTCCGCCCCGTACGTCCATTATAGGTGCGCGCTCCGCCCCGACTGCCCAACGCACCACTTTGACTGGTCCACTGCATTGGATGCCTCTTTTTTTTTTCTAGTCCTCTTCATTAGACTATTTCCCACATCCCCAACAAGTGGCTCCATTTCGTTCCATGTGGTTGGCATGATTTGAGCGCCCGAACTCTGCCCGGTACGCCCATTATAGGTGCGCGCTCCGCCCCGACTGCCCCACGCACCACTTTGACTGGTCCACTGCATTGGATGCCTCTTTTTTTTTGCTAGTCCTCTTCATTAGACTATTTCCCACATCCCAACGAGTGGCTCCATTTCGTTCCATGTGGTTGGCATGATTTGAGCGCCCGAACTCCGCCCGGTACGCCCATTATAGGTGCGCGCTCCGCCCCGACTGCCCCACGCACCACTTTGACTGGTCCACTGCATTGGATGCCTCTTTTTTTTTGCTAGTCCTCTTCATTAGACTATTTCCCACATCCCCAACAAGTGGCTCCATTTCGTTCCATGTGGTTGGCATGATTTGAGCGCCCGAACTCCGCCCGGTACGCCCATTATAGGTGCGCGCTCCGCCCCGACTGCCCAACGCACCACTTTGACTGGTCCACTGCATTGGATGCCTCTTTTTTTTTGCTAGTCCTCTTCATTAGACTATTTCCCACATCCCCAACAAGTGGCTCCATTTCGTTCCATGTGGTTGGCATGATTTGAGCGCCCGAACTCCGCCCGGTACGCCCATTATAGGTGCGCGCTCCGCCCCGACTGCCCAACGCACCACTTTGACTGGTCCACTGCATTGGATGCCTCTTTTTTTTTGCTAGTCCTCTTCATTAGACTATTTCCCACATCCCCAACAAGTGGCTCCATTTCGTTCCATGTGGTTGGCATGATTTGAGCGCCCGAACTCCGCCCCGTACGTCCATTATAGGTGCGCGCTCCGCCCCGACTGCCCAACGCACCACTTTGACTGGTCCACTGCATTGGATGCCTCTTTTTTTTTTCTAGTCCTCTTCATTAGACTATTTCCCACATCCCCAACAAGTGGCTCCATTTCGTTCCATGTGGTTGGCATGATTTGAGCGCCCGAACTCTGCCCGGTACGCCCATTATAGGTGCGCGCTCCGCCCCGACTGCCCCACGCACCACTTTGACTGGTCCACTGCATTGGATGCCTCTTTTTTTTTGCTAGTCCTCTTCATTAGACTATTTCCCACATCCCCAACAAGTGGCTCCATTTCGTTCCATGTGGTTGGCATGATTTGAGCGCCCGAACTCCGCCCGGTACGCCCATTATAGGTGCGCGCTCCGCCCCGACTGCCCCACGCACCACTTTGACTGGTCCACTGCATTGGATGCCTCTTTTTTTTTGCTAGTCCTCTTCATTAGACTATTTCCCACATCCCCAACAAGTGGCTCCATTTCGTTCCATGTGGTTGGCATGATTTGAGCGCCCGAACTCCGCCCGGTACGCCCATTATAGGTGCGCGCTCCGCCCCGACTGCCCCACGCACCACTTTGACTGGTCCACTGCATTGGATGCCTCTTTTTTTTTGCTAGTCTTCTTTATTAGACTATTTTTCACATCCCCAACAAGTGGCTCCATTTCGTTCCATGTGGTTGGCATGATTTGAGCGCCCGAACTCCGCCCGGTACGCCCATTATAGGTGCGCGCTCCGCCCCGACTGCCCCACGCACCACTTTGACTGGTCCACTGCATTGGGTGCCTCTTTTTTTTTGCTAGTCCTCTTCATTAGACTATTTCCCACATCCCCAACAAGTGGCTCCATTTCGTTCCATGTGGTTGGCATGATTTGAGCGCCCGAACTCCGCCCGGTACGCCCATTATAGGTGCGCGCTCCGCCCCGACTGCCCAACGCACCACTTTGACTGGTCCACTGCATTGGGTGCCTCTTTTTTTTTGCTAGTCCTCTTCATTAGACTATTTCCCACATCCCCAACAAGTGGCTCCATTTCGTTCCATGTGGTTGGCATGATTTGAGCGCCCGAACTCCGCCCGGTACGCCCATTATAGGTGCGCGCTCCGCCCCGACTGCCCAACGCACCACTTTGACTGGTCCACTGCATTGGATGCCTCTTTTTTTTTGCTAGTCCTCTTCATTAGACTATTTCCCACATCCCCAACAAGTGGCTCCATTTCGTTCCATGTGGTTGGCATGATTTGAGCGCCCGAACTCCGCCCGGTACGCCCATTATAGGTGCGCGCTCCGCCCCGACTGCCCAACGCACCACTTTGACTGGTCCACTGCATTGGATGCCTCTTTTTTTTTGCTAGTCCTCTTCATTAGACTATTTCCCACATCCCCAACAAGTGGCTCCATTTCGTTCCATGTGGTTGGCATGATTTGAGCGCCCGAACTCCGCCCGGTACGCCCATTATAGGTGCGCGCTCCGCCCCGACTGCCCAACGCACCACTTTGACTGGTCCACTGCATTGGATGCCTCTTTTTTTTGCTAGTCCTCTTCATTAGACTATTTCCCACATCCCCAACAAGTGGCTCCATTTCGTTCCATGTGGTTGGCATGATTTGAGCGCCCGAACTCCGCCCGGTACGCCCATTATAGGTGCGCGCTCCGCCCCGACTGCCCCACGCACCACTTTGACTGGTCCACTGCATTGGATGCCTCTTTTTTTTTGCTAGTCCTCTTCATTAGACTATTTCCCACATCCACAAAAAGTGGCTCCATTTCGTTCCATGTGGTTGGCATGATTTGAGCGCCCGAACTCTGCCCGGTACGCCCATTATAGGTGCGCGCTCCGCCCCGACTGCCCCACGCACCACTTTGACTGGTCCACTGCATTGGATGCCTCTTTTTTTTTTCTAGTCCTATTCATTAGACTATTTCCCACATCCACAACAAGTGGCTCCATTTCGTTCCATGTGGTTGGCATGACCTCTTTTTTTTTTCTATTCCTCTTCATTATACTATTTCCCACATCCACAACAAGTGGCTCCATTTCGTTCCATGTGGTTGGCATGATTTGAGCGCCCGAACTCTGCCCGGTACGCCCATTATAGGTGCGCACTCTGCCCCGACTGCCCAACGCACCACTTTGATTGGTCCACTGCATTGGATGCCTCTTTTTTTTTGCTATTCCTCTTCATTAGACTATTTCCCACATCCACAACAAGTGGCTCCATTTCGTTCCATGTGGTTGGCATGATTTGAGCGCCCGAACTCTGCCCGGTACGCCCATTATAGCTGCGCACACTGCCCCGACTGCCCAACGCACCACTTTGACTGGTCCACTGCATTGGATGCCTCTTTTTTTTTGCTATTCCTCTTCATTATACTATTTCCCACATCCACAACAAGTGGCTCTATTTCGTTCCATGTGGTTGGCATGATTTGAGCGCCCGAACTCTGCCCGGTACGCCCATTATAGGTGCGCACTCTGCCCCGACTGCCCAACGCACCACTTTGACTGGTCCACTGCATTGGATGCCTCTTTTTTTTTGCTATTCCTCTTCATTATACTATTTCCCACATCCACAACAAGTGGCTCCATTTCGTTCCATGTGGTTGGCATGATTTGAGCGCCCGAACTCTGCCCGGTACGCCCATTATAGCTGCGCACACTGCCCCGACTGCCCAACGCACCACTTTGACTGGTCCACTGCATTGGATGCCTCTTTTTTTTTGCTATTCCTCTTCATTATACTATTTCCCACATCTAAAACAAGTGGCTCCATTTCGTTCCATGTGGTTGGCATGATTTGAGCGCCCGAACTCTGCCCGGTACGCCCATTATAGGTGCGCACTCTGCCCCGACTGCCCAACGCACCACTTTGATTGGTCCACTGCATTGGATGCCTCTTTTTTTTTGCTAGTCCTCTTCATTAGACTATTTCCCACATCCCCAACAAGTGGCTCCATTTCGTTCCATGTGGTTGGCATGATTTGAGCGCCCGAACTCTGCCCGGTACGCCCATTATAGCTGCGCACACTGCCCCGACTGCCCAACGCACCACTTTGACTGGTCCACTGCATTGGATGCCTCTTTTTTTTTTATAGTCCTCTTGATTAGGCTATTTCCCACATCCACAACAAGTGGCTCCATTTCGTTCCATGTGGTTGGCATGATTTGAGCGCCCGAACTCTGCCCGGTACGCCCATTATAGCTGCGCACACTGCCCCGACTGCCCAACGCACCACTTTGACTGGTCCACTGCATTGGATGCCTCTTTTTTTTTTATATTCCTCTTCATTATACTATTTCCCACATCCACAACAAGTGGCTCCATTTCGTTCCATGTGGTTGGCATGATTTGAGCGCCCGAACTCCGCCCGGTACGCCCATTATAGGTGCGCGCTCCGCCCCGACTGCCCCACGCACCACTTTGACTGGTCCACTGCATTGGATGCCTCTTTTTTTTTGCTAGTCCTCTTCATTAGACTATTTCCCACATCCCCAACAAGTGGCTCCATTTCGTTCCATGTGGTTGGCATGATTTGAGCGCCCGAACTCCGCCCGGTACGCCCATTATAGGTGCGCGCTCCGCCCCGACTGCCCCACGCACCACTTTGACTGGTCCACTGCATTGGATGCCTCTTTTTTTTTGCTAGTCCTCTTCATTAGACTATTTCCCACATCCACAAAAAGTGGCTCCATTTCGTTCCATGTGGTTGGCATGATTTGAGCGCCCGAACTCTGCCCGGTACGCCCATTATAGGTGCGCGCTCCGCCCCGACTGCCCCACGCACCACTTTGACTGGTCCACTGCATTGGATGCCTCTTTTTTTTTGCTAGTCCTCTTCATTAGACTATTTCCCACATCCACAACAAGTGGCTCCATTTCGTTCCATGTGGTTGGCATGACCTCTTTTTTTTTGCTATTCCTCTTCATTATACTATTTCCCACATCCACAACAAGTGGCTCCATTTCGTTCCATGTGGTTGGCATGATTTGAGCGCCCGAACTCTGCCCGGTACGCCCATTATAGGTGCGCACTCTGCCCCGACTGCCCAACGCACCACTTTGACTGGTCCACTGCATTGGATGCCTCTT
This sequence comes from Closterium sp. Yama58-4, assembly GCA_947470075.1. NCBI lineage: Eukaryota > Viridiplantae > Streptophyta > Zygnematophyceae > Desmidiales > Closteriaceae > Closterium > Closterium sp. Yama58-4. The sequence goes on from CANIUD010000601.1 coordinate 250,349, forward strand.
TTTTTTTTATATTCCTCTTCATTATACTATTTCCCACATCCACAACAAGTGGCTCCATTTCGTTCCATGTGGTTGGCATGATTTGAGCGCCCGAACTCCGCCCGGTACGCCCATTATAGGTGCGCGCTCCGCCCCGACTGCCCCACGCACCACTTTGACTGGTCCACTGCATTGGATGCCTCTTTTTTTTTGCTAGTCCTCTTCATTAGACTATTTCTTACATCCCCAACAAGTGGCTCCATTTCGTTCCATGTGGTTGGCATGATTTGAGCGCCCGAACTCCGCCCGGTACGCCCATTATAGGTGCGCGCTCCGCCCCGACTGCCCCACGCACCACTTTGACTGGTCCACTGCATTGGATGCCTCTTTTTTTTTGCTAGTCCTCTTCATTAGACTATTTCCCACATCCACAAAAAGTGGCTCCATTTCGTTCCATGTGGTTGGCATGATTTGAGCGCCCGAACTCTGCCCGGTACGCCCATTATAGGTGCGCGCTCCGCCCCGACTGCCCCACGCACCACTTTGACTGGTCCACTGCATTGGATGCCTCTTTTTTTTTGCTAGTCCTCTTCATTAGACTATTTCCCACATCCACAACAAGTGGCTCCATTTCGTTCCATGTGGTTGGCATGACCTCTTTTTTTTTGCTATTCCTCTTCATTATACTATTTCCCACATCCACAACAAGTGGCTCCATTTCGTTCCATGTGGTTGGCATGATTTGAGCGCCCGAACTCTGCCCGGTACGCCCATTATAGGTGCGCACTCTGCCCCGACTGCCCAACGCACCACTTTGACTGGTCCACTGCATTGGATGCCTCTTTTTTTTTATATTCCTCTTCATTATACTATTTCCCACATCCACAACAAGTGGCTCCATTTCGTTCCATGTGGTTGGCATGATTTGAGCGCCCGAACTCCGCCCGGTACGCCCATTATAGGTGCGCGCTCCGCCCCGACTGCCCCACGCACCACTTTGACTGGTCCACTGCATTGGATGCCTCTTTTTTTTTGCTAGTCCTCTTCATTAGACTATTTCCCACATCCCCAACAAGTGGCTCCATTTCGTTCCATGTGGTTGGCATGATTTGAGCGCCCGAACTCCGCCCGGTACGCCCATTATAGGTGCGCGCTCCGCCCCGACTGCCCCACGCACCACTTTGACTGGTCCACTGCATTGGATGCCTCTTTTTTTTTGCTAGTCCTCTTCATTAGACTATTTCCCACATCCACAAAAAGTGGCTCCATTTCGTTCCATGTGGTTGGCATGATTTGAGCGCCCGAACTCTGCCCGGTACGCCCATTATAGGTGCGCGCTCCGCCCCGACTGCCCCACGCACCACTTTGACTGGTCCACTGCATTGGATGCCTCTTTTTTTTTGCTAGTCCTCTTCATTAGACTATTTCCCACATCCACAACAAGTGGCTCCATTTCGTTCCATGTGGTTGGCATGACCTCTTTTTTTTTGCTATTCCTCTTGATTAGACTATTTCCCACATCCACAACAAGTGGCTCCATTTCGTTCCATGTGGTTGGCATGATTTGAGCGCCCGAACTCTGCCCGGTACGCCCATTATAGGTGCGCACTCTGCCCCGACTGCCCAACGCACCACTTTGACTGGTCCACTGCATTGGATGCCTCTTTTTTTTTCTAGTCCTATTCTTTAGACTATTTCCCACATCCACAACAAGTGGCTCCATTTCGTTCCATGTGGTTGGCATGACCTCTTTTTTTTTGCTATTCCTCTTCATTATACTATTTCCCACATCCACAACAAGTGGCTCCATTTCGTTCCATGTGGTTGGCATGATTTGAGCGCCCGAACTCTGCCCGGTACGCCCATTATAGGTGCGCACTCTGCCCCGACTGCCCAACGCACCACTTTGACTGGTCCACTGCATTGGATGCCTCTTTTTTTTTATATTCCTCTTCATTATACTATTTCCCACATCCACAACAAGTGGCTCCATTTCGTTCCATGTGGTTGGCATGATTTGAGCGCCCGAACTCCGCCCGGTACGCCCATTATAGGTGCGCGCTCCGCCCCGACTGCCCCACGCACCACTTTGACTGGTCCACTGCATTGGATGCCTCTTTTTTTTTGCTAGTCCTCTTCATTAGACTATTTCCCACATCCACAACAAGTGGCTCCATTTCGTTCCATGTGGTTGGCATGACCTCTTTTTTTTTGCTATTCCTCTTCATTATACTATTTCCCACATCCACAACAAGTGGCTCCATTTCGTTCCATGTGGTTGGCATGATTTGAGCGCCCGAACTCTGCCCGGTACGCCCATTATAGGTGCGCACTCTGCCCCGACTGCCCAACGCACCACTTTGATTGGTCCACTGCATTGGATGCCTCTTTTTTTTGCTATTCCTCTTCATTATACTATTTTCCACATCCACAACAAGTGGCTCCATTTCGTTCCATGTGGTTGGCATGATTTGAGCGCCCGAACTCTGCCCGGTACGCCCATTATAGCTGCGCACACTGCCCCGACTGCCCAACGCACCACTTTGACTGGTCCACTGCATTGGATGCCTCTTTTTTTTTGCTATTCCTCTTGATTAGACTATTTCCCACATCCACAACAAGTGGCTCTATTTCGTTCCATGTGGTTGGCATGATTTGAGCGCCCGAACTCTGCCCGGTACGCCCATTATAGGTGCGCACTCTGCCCCGACTGCCCAACGCACCACTTTGACTGGTCCACTGCATTGGATGCCTCTTTTTTTTGCTATTCCTCTTCATTATACTATTTCCCACATCCACAACAAGTGGCTCCATTTCGTTCCATGTGGTTGGCATGATTTGAGCGCCCGAACTCCGCCCGGTACGCCCATTATAGGTGCGCGCTCCGCCCCGACTGCCCCACGCACCACTTTGACTGGTCCACTGCATTGGATGCCTCTTTTTTTTTGCTAGTCCTCTTCATTAGACTATTTCCCACATCCCCAACAAGTGGCTCCATTTCGTTCCATGTGGTTGGCATGATTTGAGCGCCCGAACTCCGCCCGGTACGCCCATTATAGGTGCGCGCTCCGCCCCGACTGCCCCACGCACCACTTTGACTGGTCCACTGCATTGGATGCCTCTTTTTTTTTGCTAGTCCTCTTCATTAGACTATTTCCCACATCCACAAAAAGTGGCTCCATTTCGTTCCATGTGGTTGGCATGATTTGAGCGCCCGAACTCTGCCCGGTACGCCCATTATAGGTGCGCGCTCCGCCCCGACTGCCCCACGCACCACTTTGACTGGTCCACTGCATTGGATGCCTCTTTTTCTTTGCTAGTCCTATTCATTAGAATATTTCCCACATCCACAACAAATGGCTCCATTTCGTTCCATGTGGTTGGCATGACCTCTTTTTTTTTCTATTCCTCTTCATTATACTATTTCCCACATCCACAACAAGTGGCTCCATTTCGTTCCATGTGGTTGGCATGATTTGAGCGCCCGAACTCTGCCCGGTACGCCCGTTATAGGCGCGCACTCTGCCCCGACTGCCCAACGCACCACTTTGATTGGTCCACTGCATTGGATGCCTCTTTTTTTTTGCTATTCCTCTTCATTAGACTATTTCCCACATCCACAACAAGTGGCTCCATTTCGTTCCATGTGGTTGGCATGATTTGAGCGCCCGAACTCTGCCCGGTACGCCCATTATAGCTGCGCACACTGCCCCGACTGCCCCACGCACCACTTTGACTGGTCCACTGCATTGGATGCCTCTTTTTCTTTCTAGTCCTATTCATTAGACTATTTCCCACATCCACAACAAATCGCTCCATTTCGTTCCATGTGGTTGGCATGACCTCTTTTTTTTTTCTATTCCTCTTCATTATACTATTTCCCACATCCACAACAAGTGGCTCCATTTCGTTCCATGTGGTTGGCATGATTTGAGCGCCCGAACTCTGCCCGGTACGCCCATTATAGGTGCGCACTCTGCCCCGACTGCCCAACGCACCACTTTGACTGGTCCACTGCATTGGATGCCTCTTTTTTTTATATTCTTCTTCATTATACTATTTCCCACATCCACAACAAGTGGCTCCATTTCGTTCCATGTGGTTGGCATGATTTGAGCGCCCGAACTCCGCCCGGTACGCCCATTATAGGTGCGCGCTCCGCCCCGACTGCCCCACGCACCACTTTGACTGGTCCACTGCATTGGATGCCTCTTTTTTTTTGCTAGTCCTCTTCATTAGACTATTTCCCACATCCACAAAAAGTGGCTCCATTTCGTTCCATGTGGTTGGCATGATTTGAGCGCCCGAACTCTGCCCGGTACGCCCATTATAGGTGCGCGCTCCGCCCCGACTGCCCCACGCACCACTTTGACTGGTCCACTGCATTGGATGCCTCTTTTTTTTTGCTAGTCCTCTTCATTAGACTATTTCCCACATCCACAACAAGTGGCTCCATTTCGTTCCATGTGGTTGGCATGACCTCTTTTTTTTTGCTATTCCTCTTCATTATACTATTTCCCACATCCACAACAAGTGGCTCCATTTCGTTCCATGTGGTTGGCATGATTTGAGCGCCCGAACTCTGCCCGGTACGCCCATTATAGGTGCGCACTCTGCCCCGACTGCCCAACGCACCACTTTGATTGGTCCACTGCATTGGATGCCTCTTTTTTTTGCTATTCCTCTTCATTATACTATTTCCCACATCCACAACAAGTGGCTCCATTTCGTTCCATGTGGTTGGCATGATTTGAGCGCCCGAACTCTGCCCGGTACGCCCATTATAGCTGCGCACACTGCCCCGACTGCCCAACGCACCACTTTGATTGGTCCACTGCATTGGATGCCTCTTTTTTTTGCTATTCCTCTTCATTATACTATTTCCCACATCCACAACAAGTGACTCAATTTCGTTCCATGTGGTTGGCATGATTTGAGCGCCCGAACTCTGCCCGGTACGCCCATTATAGGTGCGCACTCTGCCCCGACTGCCCAACGCACCACTTTGACTGGTCCACTGCATTGGATGCCTCTTTTTTTTTTCTAGTCTTCTTCATTAGACTATTTCCCACATCCACAACAAGTGGCTCCATTTCGTTCCATGTGGTTGGCATGATTTGAGCGCCCGAATTCTGCCAGGTACGCACATTATAGGTGCGCGCTCCGCCCCGACTGCCCCACGCACCACTTTGACTGGTCCACTGCATTGGATGCCTCTTTTTTTTTGCTAGTCCTCTTCATTATACTATTTCCCACATCCACAACAAGTGGCTCCATTTCGTTCCATGTGGTTGGCATGATTTGAGCGCCCGAACTCTACCCCGTACGCCCATTATAGCTGCGCACTCTGCCCCGACTGCCCAACGCACCACTTTGATTGGTCCACTGCATTGGATGCCTCTTTTTTTTTCTATTCCTTTTCGTTAGACTATTTTCCACATCCATAACAAGTGGCTCCATTTCGTTCCATGTGGTTGGCATGATTTGAGCGCCCGAACTCCGCCCGGTACGCCCATTATAGCTGCGCACACTGCCCCGACTGCCCAACGCACCACTTTGACTGGTCCACTGCATTGGATGCCTCTTTTTTTTTGCTATTCCTCTTCATTATACTATTTTCCACATCCACAACAAGTGGCTCTATTTCGTTCCATGTGGTTGGCATGATTTGAGCGCCCGAACTCTGCCCGGTACGCCTTTTATAGGTGCGCACTCTGCCCCGACTGCCCAACGCACCACTTTGACTGGTCCACTACATTTGATGCCTCTTTTTTTTTTTGCTAGTCCTCTTGATTAGACTATTTCCCACATCCACAACAAGTGGCTCCATTTCGTTCCATGTGGTTGGCATGATTTGAGCGCCCGAACTCTGCCCGGTACGCCCATTATAGCTGCGCACACTGCCCCGACTGCCCAACGCACCACTTTGACTGGTCCACTGCATTGGATGCCTCTTTATTTTGCTAATCCTCTTGATTATACTATTTCCCACATCCACAACAAGTGGCTCCATTTCGTTCCATGTGGTTGGCATGATTTGAGCGCCCGAACTCTGCCCGGTATGCCCATTATAGGTGCGCGCTCCGCCCCGACTGCCCCACGCACCACTTTGACTGGTCCACTGCATTGGATGCCTCTTTTTTTTTGCTAGTCTTATTCATTAGACTATTTCCCACATCCACAACAAGTGGCTCCATTTCGTTCCATGTGGTTGGCATGATTTGAGCGCCCGAATTCTGCCAGGTACGCACATTATAGGTGCGCGCTCCGCCCCGACTGCCCCACGCACCACTTTGACTGGTCCACTGCATTGGATGCCTCTTTTTTTTTGCTAGTCCTCTTCATTATACTATTTCCCACATCCACAACAAGTGGCTCCATTTCGTTCCATGTGGTTGGCATGATTTGAGCGCCCGAACTCTACCCCGTACGCCCATTATAGCTGCGCACTCTGCCCCGACTGCCCAACGCACCACTTTGATTGGTCCACTGCATTGGATGCCTCTTTTTTTTTCTATTCCTCTTCGTTAGACTATTTTCCACATCCATAACAAGTGGCTCCATTTCGTTCCATGTGGTTGGCATGATTTGAGCGCCCGAACTCTGCCCGGTACGCCCATTATAGCTGCGCACACTGCCCCGACTGCCCAACGCACCACTTTGACTGGTCCACTGCATTGGATGCCTCTTTTTTTTTGCTATTCCTCTTCATTATACTATTTTCCACATCCACAACAAGTGGCTCTATTTCGTTCCATGTGGTTGGCATGATTTGAGCGCCCGAACTCTGCCCGGTACGCCTTTTATAGGTGCGCACTCTGCCCCGACTGCCCAACGCACCACTTTGACTGGTCCACTGCATTGGATGCCTCTTTTTTTTGCTATTCCTCTTCATTAGACTATTTCCCACATCCACAACAAGTGGCTCCATTTCGTTCCATGTGGTTGGCATGATTTGAGCGCCCGAACTCTGCCCGGTACGTCCTTTATAGCTGCGCACACTGCCCCGACTGCCCAACGCACCACTTTGACTGGTCCACTGCATTGGATGCCTCTTTATTTTGCTAATCCTCTTGATTATACTATTTCCCACATCCACAACAAGTGGCTCCATTTCGTTCCATGTGGTTGGCATGATTTGAGCGCCCGAACTCTGCCCGGTATGCCCATTATAGGTGCGCGCTCCGCCCCGACTGCCCCACGCACCACTTTGACTGGTCCACTGCATTGGATGCCTCTTTTTTTTTGCTAGTCTTATTCATTAGACTATTTCCCACATCCACAACAAGTGGCTCCATTTCGTTCCATGTGGTTGGCATGACCTCTTTTTTTTTGCTAGTCCTCTTCATTATACTATTTCCCACATCCACAACAAGTGGCTCCATTTCGTTCCATGTGGTTGGCATGATTTGAGCGCCCGAACTCTACCCCGTACGCCCTTTATAGCTGCGCACTCTGCCCCGACTGCCCAACGCACCACTTTGATTGGTCCACTGCATTGGATGCCTCTTTTTTTTTGCTATTCCTCTTCATTATACTATTTCCCACATCCACAACAAGTGGCTCCATTTCGTTCCATGTGGTTGGCATGATTTGAGCGCCCGAACTCTGCCCGGTACGCCCATTATAGCTGCGCACACTGCCCCGACTGCCCAACGCACCACTTTGACTGGTCCACTGCATTGGATGCCTCTTTTTTTTTGCTATTCCTCTTGATTAGACTATTTCCCACATCCACAACAAGTGGCTCTATTTCGTTCCATGTGGTTGGCATGATTTGAGCGCCCGAACTCTGCCCGGTACGCCCATTATAGGTGCGCACTCTGCCCCGACTGCCCAACGCACCACTTTGACTGGTCCACTGCATTGGATGCCTCTTTTTTTTGCTATTCCTCTTCATTATACTATTTCCCACATCCACAACAAGTGGCTCCATTTCGTTCCATGTGGTTGGCATGATTTGAGCGCCCGAACTCTGCCCGGTACGCCCATTATAGCTGCGCACACTGCCCCGACTGCCCAACGCACCACTTTGACTGGTCCACTGCATTGGATGCCTCTTTTTTTTTCTAATCCTCTTGATTATACTATTTCTCACATCCACAACAAGTGGCTCCATTTCGTTCCATGTGGTTGGCATGATTTGAGCGCCCGAACTCTGCCCGGTACGCCCATTATAGGTGCGCACTCTGCCCCGACTGCCCAACGCACCACTTTGATTGGTCCACTGCATTGGATGCCTCTTTTTTTTTGCTAGTCCTCTTGATTAGACTATTTCCCACATCCACAACAAGTGGCTCCATTTCGTTCCATGTGGTTGGCATGATTTGAGCGCCCGAACTCTGCCCGGTACGCCCATTATAGCTGCGCACACTGCCCCGACTGCCCAACGCACCACTTTGACTGGTCCACTGCATTGGATGCCTCTTTTTTTTTTATATTCCTCTTCATTATACTATTTCCCACATCCACAACAAGTGGCTCCATTTCGTTCCATGTGGTTGGCATGATTTGAGCGCCCGAACTCTGCCCGGTACGCCCATTATAGGTGCGCACTCTGCCCCGACTGCCCAACGCACCACTTTGACTGGTCCACTGCATTGGATGCCTCTTTTGTTTTGCTATTCCTCTTCATTATACTATTTCCCACATCCACAACAAGTGGCTCCATTTCGTTCCATGTGGTTGGCATGATTTGAGCGCCCGAACTCCGCCCGGTACGCCCATTATAGGTGCGCACTCTGCCCCGACTGCCCAACGCACCACTTTGACTGGTCCACTGCATTGGATGCCTCTTTTTTTTTGCTAGTCCTCTTGATTAGACTATTTCCCACATCCACAACAAGTGGCTCCATTTCGTTCCATGTGGTTGGCATGATTTGAGCGCCCGAACTCTGCCCGGTACGCCCATTATAGGTGCGCACTCTGCCCCGACTGCCCAACGCACCACTTTGATTGGTCCACTGCATTGGATGCCCCTTTTTTTTTGCTATTCCTCTTCATTATACTATTTCCCACCTACCCACCTACCCACCTACCCACCTACCCACCTACCCACCTACCCACCTACCCACCTACCCACCTACCCACCTACCCACCTACCCACCTACCCACCTACCCACCTACCCACCTACCCACCTACCCACCTACCCACCTACCCACCTACCCACCTACCCACCTACCCACCAACTCAGGCAGCAACCCAATCACTCACACACCAGTCCCCCCTTTCTCTCACTGACCCACCCAAGAGGGTTCAGCCCCCTTCCCTATCACCCACCCACCAAGCCCATCACCACCTTCACCTACCAGCAGTAGGAGCAGCAGAGAGCGCACTTTCTTAAAGAAACAGCAACCCCTGAGGTTGAGCCTTGTGGGATGAAGTGTGGTAGTGGAAAATCGCTTCCAGCCCAAGACTCAAATCCCTCCCCTGTCGTAGCTAGAGCTGACGCGAACCAGAGCCGCCGGCCGGTCGGCTCTGACGGTGTCCATTAAGCCTTAAACGCCAGATTGGGAACCTGAGCACCGAGTGCCGTGCCGCGTAGATTCCACCCGCCACACCCCACCACCACAAGCCACAACCCCAGGAGATGCTGCCCCTAAGGCAGTGAACTCCCCGCTTGCTCCCATGCTCCCCACCCACCCTCCCCACACTTCCACCCCATGCGCACTCACCTGTACCTACCGCAGCCGTGCAGAGCGCCATGATGCTGAGGCTGCTGGGAAGTGGAGAGAGAAGGGGGGATTAGGGGAGGGAGGGACTCCTCCGTGGTCCAGGCAAGGTGCTGCTGGGAGGGAAGGGAAAAGGGAGAGAGGAGGAGGTGAGTGAGAGGGTGGACTCCACTCTCCCGCCCTGCTCCAGTGTTCCAACCTTCAGCCTGCGGGGAGAAGAGGGGGGAGTGAGAGAGGAGGATCAGCTTATCATACCTAACCTGTAACCTTACCACACCTGTTACCATACCATACTACCATACCTCGCGCGCAGCTACACCTAGCCTAGCCTAGCCCCCCACCCCCACAGCTGCTTCTGCTGCTGCCGGTCTGCTACTCTGCTTCACCCTGCCGCTGCTGCTGCCCCTCCCCTACCCTCAGCGGCTGCCCTGCTGCTGCTCTGCTGCTGCCACCTGCTGCCCTGCTACAGCCTTCAGTGTACTGGGAGGGAGGGGAGAGGGAGGGAGGCAGGGAAGAAAGGGAAAGCAGTGAGAATGTGGAGAAGAGCAGGCGGAAGCATAAAGGCAGGCAGGGAGCAGAAAACGGAAGTGAGCATGGGGAGAAGACCAAGCAGCAGCATGAGTGCATGAGGGAAAGAGGCTCACCTTGTTCCAGACGACCCAATCCCGATACTCTCCCATCCCATCCCAGCCGAGTGGAGTGCTGCCCCCCTCCCCTGCACGGCCACAGGGGAGGGGCGTGAGGGAGCGTCGGTGTTGACCCCACACCCCTCCCCGCCACCTGCAATGCGCACACACAGAGCTAGTCAGAGCGCGGTGGTGGGAGCAAGTTGAATGGGAAACTGTGACTTTAAGTCCAGCACAAGGGAAGGGAGGAGGAGCCACTGGTTGAGGCACGGCTGCAAGCTACAGACCCAAGGGCACCTGAAAAAAAACCTGAGGGGTGTACCTGCACCTGAGAGGGTTACCTGAAGTGTGGGGGTCTGTAGCATTTGAACCTCGCTCAACCAAGGGCATTGTTTCAAGAAGACGGTGCAACAGCAGATAAAACAAAGAAACAGTATGGCAGGCAAGTGTGCGGGCATGGGGGAACAGGTACTTAGCTGATTGTGTGGTGCAGGCAGAAGGGATGGGTGCTTCAATGGCGAGTGGGCAGGGCGAGCGGGGCTTGAAGGGACGGACCTGCGAGGCAGAGAAGGGAGAAAGGAGAGAGAGAGAGAGAGATAGTAAGAGGCAGGTGGGAGGGAGTGACTCTTCTAAACGAGAAGACAGGCAGCAGTGTGAGTGCAAAATGACGGCGCATGTGACGCCAACCACAACCCCACAAGAGCCGCTACCAACCTGAACCTGCACCTGAACCTGCACCTGAACCTGCACCTGAACCTGAACCTGAGGGGGAGTGGGCTCGAGTGGAGTGTGGTGGCAGGGGCGATACTGCAACCTCAACCGTTGATGAGGCCGGCGCTGCTGCCCCGCTGCCCGCGCTCCTGCTGCCCGCCCTGGTGCTCCCCTCGCCTGCTGCTCGCCTGCTGCCGTCCCCCTGGCTTGTGAGGGCCTGGCAGGGGATGGAGGGGAGGGAGGGCAGAAAGGAAAGGAAAGGTAGCCGGAAGTAAGAGGGGTTGCAATGGAGAAAAGTGTCAAACACACGTGCAACAGCAGAAACGACAGTGCATGTGACGCCAACCACAACCCCACAAGAGCCGCTACCAACCTGCACCTGAACCTGCACCTGAACCTGAACCTGAGGGGGAGTGGGCTCGAGTGGAGTGTGGTGGCAGGGGCGATACTGCAACCTCAACCGTTGATGAGGCCGGCGCTGCTGCCCCGCTGCCCGCGCTCCTGCTGCCCGCCCTGGTGCTCCCCTCGCCTGCTGCTCGCCTGCTGCCGTCCCCCTGGCTTGTGAAGGCCTGGCAGGGAAGGGAGGGGAGGGGAGGGAGGGCGGAAAGGAAAGGCAGCCGAAAGTAAGAGGGGTTGCAATGGAGAAAAGTGTCAAACACACGTGCAACAGCAGAAACGACAGTGCATGTGACGCCAACCACAACCCCACAAGAGCCGCTACCAACCTGAACCTGCACCTGAACCTGAACCTGAGGGGGAGTGGGCTCGAGTGGAGTGTGGTGGCAGGGGCGATACTGCAACCTCAACCGTTGATGAGGCCGGCGCTGCTGCCCCGCTGCCCGCGCTCCTGCTGCCCGCCCTGGTGCTCCCCTCGCCTGTTTCACGCCTGCTGCCGTCCCCCTGGCTTGTGAAGGCCTGGCAGGGAAGGGAGGGGAGGGGAGGGAGGGCGGAAAGGAAAGGCAGCCGAAAGTAAGAGGGGTTGCAATGGAGAAAAGTGTCAAAGATACGAGCAACAACAGAAACGACAGTGCATGTGACGCCAACCACAACCCCACAAGAGCCGCTACCAACCTGCACCTGAACCTGAACCTGAGGGGGAGTGGGCTCGAGTGGAGTGTGGTGGCAGGGGCGATACTGCAACCTCAACCGTTGATGAGGCCGGCGCTGCTGCCCCGCTGCCCGCGCTCCTGCTGCCCGCCCTGGTGCTCCCCTCGCCTGCTGCTCGCCTGCTGCCGTCCCCCTGGCTTGTGAAGGCCTGGCAGGGAAGGGAGGGGAGGGGAGGGAGGGCGGAAAGGAAAGGCAGCCGAAAGTAAGAGGGGTTGCAATGGAGAAAAGTGTCAAACACACGTGCAACAGCAGAAACGACAGTGCATGTGACGCCAACCACAACCCCACAAGAGCCGCTACCAACCTGAACCTGCACCTGAACCTGAACCTGAACCTGAGGGGGAGTGGGCTCGAGTGGAGTGTGGTGGCAGGGGCGATACTGCAACCTCAACCGTTGATGAGGCCGGCGCTGCTGCCCCGCTGCCCGCGCTCCTGCTGCCGGTCCTGGTGCTCCCTTCGCCTGCTGCTCGCCTGCTGCTTTCCCCTTGCCTTGGGCTCGCCTAGCAGGGAAGGGATGGGAGCGTGGGGAGGGGTGGGAGGAGAGTGGAGGGTCGTGAGGAACGAGGTGAAAGCAGCGGGAGAAGTGGGAGCAAGAGTGAGATGAGGAATGGACTGCAGTGGTGGCACACCCAAGAGACCTCGTACCGGCTGAACCAAAAACAAACAAATACCTGAGGCTGTACCAAAGTTTTATACCTGCTACCTTGGGGGAGGGAGGTCTCTTGAGTGGGGCACAGAGCAGTAAAGAAGGGATCATGATGCAAGACACGAAAAGCAACACAGGTGTGCGGGTACTTAGCTGTGGGTGCAGCTGCTGCTGCTGCTGCTGCTGCTGCTGCTGCTGCTGCTGCAGTTGCTGCTGCCAGCGAAAGACACTTCCACAAATCTACCATGTTGCCACTCTGCCTCCCCGCTGCGTCGGTTCTCCATGCCTTCCCCCCCTTGCCGCCACGCCATGTGAGCCGCAGAGAGGGAGGAGGAGGCACATACGGGAGAGGTGAGTGCAACGCAGCAAGATGCGAGGAAGAAAGACGTTGAAGATATTTAAAAAAAACACAATCAGATGAAGCAGAAAGAAAGGTGAAAAGCACTGGCTGCAAGGGGGACACGACCAAGGGTTTCTACCACGTGGTACCACACCTGGGCGGTAAATACCTGAGGAGAAGCGCACCTGCTATACCTTAGGCTGAACCTGCTATCTGTTACCTGGGGAAGTGGCTTAATTCCTGAACGAGTCCCCTTGCAGCAAGAGCAAAAGCATGCCAGGCCAGAAGCGGCAGAAGAGAAAGGCCAGGTGAGGTCATGGAGTGTATGGAACTTAGCTTTGGAAAGGGTTGGCGCAGAAAGGGTTGGTGCGGAGATGATCCGAGGCAGGTGGAGTGAGTGTGACAGTCGCTGCTCCCCTGCAGCATCCCACTTGCAACGCCTCGCAGTGACAACACTGATCCCCTTGAAGATCGAAACTGCACATGGCAGTCAACATAAAGCGGAGTTATATTCCAACCATGAACAGACTTGGAAGTTCTCGAATGACTCATCACTCACCAGAAATCGCGAAATCGCAGGTTGGCGACGCCCAGTCACATTGGTCGCAGCCACCAATTGTTCGCTGGGTGTGACAGCGTGAGCAGAACCTGCACAGTTGAACGCGAAAACAGATCAATGGATTCATAGCGAGGTACAGATTGGCTGCGACATCACTAGAAACGATGACGATCTGACTGAAAATGGAGCAAGGAACGACGCTCACCAGAAATCGCTGATATTTGGCGACGTATTGGCTGCAGCTTGGCGACGACTTGACGAAATCGTTCAAGTGTGTCGAAAAGGAGTTTAAGAAAACTGCGAACGTTCAGGAAACCTGCACAGCGTAAGAACGCAGTTGCTCAGCAAAAACGTACATCGGAAATACGAGCCAAAACTAACAAGAAATGATAAATCGGCGACGAAATACGCACCGATTCGGAGGCTGCAGCTTCAAAACGAACTGAGTGCAGCTTGCCGGATTTGGCTGCTGATTAGAAAAAAATCCTAATGTCGATCTAGGAACAACTCAATGTGATCGAAGAGTTGCGACGCTCGGAAACAAAATGAAAGAGCTTCGCTAGGAAGACGAAAGAGAATGCACTCAGCGGGAAAACCTTGGCTGGAAACGAGCAGAACGAACCATGTTGGAGAGAAATTGAGTCGAAAATGAGCCAGAACGAGACGAGGGGGTTACGGATTGAGTGAGGCTCACTATCCCCTCGGAATGACGGTGGTTTCTAAAAAAACTAATCTAACGGTTCAGAGATCATCATCTCTGAGGAAAGGTGGGTCTGGAATCAATCCGAACCGTAGCTCGTAGTTCCAACGTGTCACATGAATGTGTGGTTCCGGTGGAATGGAAAGCTCCGTTTGCGCTACATTCGTCACGTGTAGTCATCGCCGTAAAGCGGCTGCACCGAAAAAGAGAATCCAGAGATTTCCCCAGAAAGGGTCCGTTAACGGAAGCGGGAAACAGGGTCATGAACGAGCGAACGTAAAGCAGGTGACTATCGACCGTCGATCTGCAGATCTATCGGTTGGGTCCGTCATTCCGTCAGCTCCACATCTGTCGCCGCGACGCTCAAATTCGAACTGTCGGTGCTACCAATGAGAGGCCAGCGAAGCCTAGCCATGTAAGAGAGCCGTTGTGATTGCAAGTGAAATCGCTCGCCTCCTCTCCCAGCTAGGCGGGAAGAACTGGTTTGCGTGAGGCTGGTTGCCTGCAAAACCAGTTCAGTTTCGGGTGAAACTGTGGTGGCGAAGAGTCAGACTGGCGAAGTTTCGATAAGAAGCATGTGGCGAAGGACTCTATGTAACTTTCTTGTGACTGGCTCATTGTCACTGATATGGCTCTGCTTAGCAAGTCAAGTGATCAGTGGGGGATGGGGTGAATCAGTGCGTGAAGGATGACGTGGCAACAAGATCCCACACAAACTGGGTTCTGGATATTTCCTGCCTGACAAGGTCTGCGCTGGATTGTGGTTCCTCGAATCACCATCCATCCTCCCCGTGAATCCTGACCTGAACAAACATGGGTTAGGTTGGGTTTTATGGTGGGCCGTCCGATTTGTACACTGTCAAGCCCCGAATGCTTGAGCGGGTCAGATCAGATACAATATCTTGCCCGACGGTGTTTGGCGGTTTGTGTTGAGGGAGGATGACGGCACACACGATGGTGTTCAACGGTTTCAGGTGGTTTAGAAAACATTCCTCATTCCTCTCTGAATATGTTAGTTATATAATAGAACAAAAACATACAATCACGTTTCTGTTAAATCAGTTGGTCGAAAAGGTACACCTTTCGTAGCAATCTAAAGGATTTACACATATTAGGCATTAAACAGGTTGTTCAGCTTCGTAGCACTCCCAGCATATCTGGCCACAACGAAGAACGGCCAATCCTCGTGACCATGTTCAGCCAGCAAAACCATGCCCTGTCCACATGCACAACGGTAAGGAACATGTTCGGTATTAAGGAGCTTTGCACAACACATATACCAGGCATCAGAATGCGGCAGCAAAGCAATGTAAGACCTTCCTAAAAAGGAATGTTCAAGTCGCTTCCTGATCTGGCAACTGGCTTCCCTTCCCACTCACCATGTGCATCCACTCACTCTGAGGATTACATTACAGCCCCCTTCCCCTTCCCCTTCTCATTCACATTCCTTTCCACTCACCCATAATAATATGTTCCCTTTCCCTCTCACTCACCCACCCAAGGGGTTTCAGGCCCCTTTCCTCTCACTCTCCCATCCATGGGGTTTCAGGCACCTTACCTCTCCCTCACTCGTGGAAAGGGTTTCAAGCCCATTCCCTCTCACTCACCCACCCTAGGGGTCTCAGTTCCTTATGATTCACTTACCCCTTCAAGAAGGCAAACGGCCCCCTCCCTTAAAAACACCCAACCCAACCCAACTAAGTGGTTACCCCCCTTCCTCTCACTCACCACCCCAAGGGATTAATCTCCCTTGGACTGACTCTCCCACCCAAGCGATCGGCGGAAGGCGGAAGAAGCGGAAGGCGCGGAAAAGGTGGGGGAGCGCAACGACGGCCTGGGGAATGCCGAGAGCGGCATCGACGGCCAAAGGAATGGCCGATTTCCTGACAGGCGAGTCTAGGAGACGGGATGGCCGCAGGGAAACGGAGACTAGAGCGACGGGGAACACGCGTGCGGAGGGGAACGCGCGTTCGCCGCTACATGCGGAAGAACGGGAATCGCCGCGCCTGCTGGTCGAACGGATCGGATTTGAGTTTACGTGAGACGAATCGACGGCAGGGGAGGCGCAATGGAGCAGCGCGCATGCGACTAGCGGCGGTCGCATGGCGAAGGCATTGGTAACCAGAGCGTGGCGAAACGACACAATCTCGCACGCTGCGATGGCGGGATGGGAGGGTGACGCTACAACGTTGGAGAACAGAATTTGACGAAACGACGCTGCGACGGCCGTTGAAGCGGCGAGCCGCGCCGCCATGGCTGCCTCGATTCCGACGCGACGGCGAGCTCGCGACTACTCAACGGCACCGAGCATGCGCGTAAGCTGAAGACGAGAGGAAACGGCGAGACGATTCACGGGACAGAAGAGATTCCACTGATGAAGCCGATCATTGACGAGAGACGATTACTGATGAAGTGGCGAGGTTCACCGAGATTTGTCAGACGACATGGCAGAGCGAGGCGAGCGGGAGTGTGCAAGAGCAAAAATTGATCATTTGTTGTCAGTACGGGTGTACACTGGCTGTACATAGGCAGTTCTGGATTCAAAAAGTGTACATATGCCCTGTTGTTGATTATTGAGGCCAGTATGCAAGGACCTGGGGTAGGCAGGCTGCTGGAGTGGAGTGTTGTTTTCTGGATGGCTGAGGCAGGCTGGTTAGCTAGTTGGCTGGTAGGCAACACTTGTGACAATCCTGCTTCCTGTCAATACTTGCCATGAACACCTGTGTGTTGGGGGTTTGCCTGTCTCCTTGTGACTTCTTTGTGGCAGCTTGTTCTGCATGTGCATGCATGCAGCGCGTGCATCAGTGCCCTGCGTTTCCACGTTCTTTTCACCACTGCATGGCTGCCTGGCACGGCACAGCACCTGCTTGGGTGAATGTTTGTGCCCAGGCACCTTCAAGGCTGCCCTGCCCACCCCACCCACCCACCTATTCCACAATATGCAGGCCCATCCCAGCCCGGCACAGCACAACACACCTATCAAAACCTAAGCACACGTAAGCAAACCTTGGCACACCTAAGGACAGATAAGCAAGCAAAGCACAGCAGTGGTCCATCTTCTTAAGCTCTTGGTGGTCGGCCCCCCAGCAAGCAGCAGCCCACCCCACATGTCCTCTGCCTCGCCCTGCACTTCACTTCACCATAGAAGTGCCACTTACGAGGGGAAGCTGTTGTAATTTCATAATTTGTACAACATACATAGGCTAGAATTAGATCTGTAGTACACTTATAAATTGGGGGGTTGTTTAGTGTACCCTCCAACCACATTTTGTGGTTGGTTGGGATTGGTCCCTAGCTCAACCAATCCCAACCAACACACATTTGTGGTTGCTTGGGTCACAAGCAAGCTCACCCATTGGCCAACTTATTGGCCAATAGGGTAAGCTTCCCTTTCATCTCTCTCTTGCTCATTGTTTGTACTAAAGGGCCTCTTGGCTCATTATTCAATGTATCTCTTCTAGCTTTTCAACATGGTATCATGAGCTATTGGCTCACGCCTTAATCCCTCGATCCTAAGGCCACCCTCTCCTCCCCGTCCCTCAGACCTAGTCCTACTACGGTGCTCCTCTCGAGCTCCGATCTACTCCTCCCGAGCTCACATCTACTCGTCCCAAGCTCAGATCTACTCCTCCCAAGCTCACATCTACTCCTCCCGAGCTCAGATCTATCCCCCCCGAGCTCAGATCTACTCCTCCCGAGCTCACATCTACTCCTCCCGAGCTCAGATCTACTCCTCCCGAGCTCAGATCTACTCCTCCCGAGCTCACATCTACTCCTCCCGAGCTTAGATCTACTCCTCCCGAGCTCACATCTATTCCTCCCCGTTCCTCAGATCTAGCCCCACCCACGGAGCTGCCCTCCCTTCACGCACCCTTAAGGCGCTGTCCTCCCTCCCCGTGCGCCCCCTAAGGCGCTGCCCTCCAAGGCACGTCCAGATCTGCAACTCCAGCGCCCAGATCTGCATTCCCCGCGCTCAGATCTGCAACTCCAGCGCCCAGATCTGCATTCCCCGCGCTCAGATCTGCAACTCCAGCGCCCAGATCTGCACTCCCTGCGACCAGATCTACTCCTCCCGCGCCTAGATCTGATCATTCCGCGCCCAGATCTGGATTCCGCGCCACCAGATCTCCTCCTCCCGCGCCCAGATCTGAACATTTCGCACCCAGATCTGCACTCCGCGCGCCCAGATCTGCACTCCGCGCGTCCAGATCTGCACTCCGCGCGCCCAGATCTGCACTCCGCGCGCCCAGATCTGCACTCCGCGCGCCTAGATCTGCCCTCCGCGCGCCCAGATCTGCCCTCCGCGCGACCAGATCTGCATCTCCCGCGCTGAAATCTGACCATTTCGCGCCCATCTCTGCTCGTCCGCGCCCTGCCCGTCCGCACGCCCTGCTCGTCCGCGCCCTGCCCGTCCGCACGCCCTGCTCGTCCGCGCCCTGCCCGTCCGCACGCCCTGCTCGTCCGCGCCCTGCCCGTCCGCGCGCCCTGCTCGTCCGCGCCGTGCCCGTCCGCGCGCCCTGCTCGTCCGCGCCGTGCCCGTCCGCGCGCCCTGCTCGTCCGCCCTTCGCGTCCGCGCCCAGCCCGTCCGCACACCCTGCTCGTCCGCGCCCTGCCCGTCCGCACGCCCTGCTCGTCCGCGCCCTGCCCGTCCGCACGCCCTGCTCGTCCGCGCCCTGCCCGTCCGCGCGCTCTGCTCGTCCGCGCCCTGCCCGTCCGCGCGCCCTGCTCGTCCGCGCCCTCCCCGTCCGCGCACTCGTCGCACGCCCTCCTTCCCCGCTCGCTGTCCCCCGTCCCCTCGTCCGCCCCCTGCCCACCTCCCCGGCATACCGCACATTTGCAAACGCATACCGCACACCTTCATGCCCTGCTCGCCTGCGCCATGCCGTAACCGCCCACACTCACATTGCTCCCTCCATGGCAATAGTCGCCCTGGCATGCAGCAGAAGTGGTGCCGGTGGGCATGGAGGAGGGCATAGTGGTAGCTGTGGTGGTGGTCAAGGGAGACTCGCAGGATATTGTGGTATCAGGGGTTTGAGCGCAGGCTGCGGCGCAGCAGCAGCCTTCTCTCCTCGTGAATATGTGCCTCGCTATGGCCCGACTCGGGGACTTCAGTGCAAAATCTCCACCCAAGCCCACCATGCCCCGAGTCCACCCTTCTCTCCTCCTCCTCCTCAGCAGCAGCAGCAGCAGCACCACCAGCAGCAGCAGCAGCAGCAGCAGCAGCAGCAGCACCACCACCAGCACCAGCAGCTCTGGCACCTCCTCCTCCAGCTCCAGCAGTTGCTTCACCGCCTGCAGCAGCACCTTAGCGCACAAGCGCAGCTGCCTCTTCCTCCTCCTCCCCCAACTTCCCAGCAGAACTCAGTTCCGCATTGTTCCACAAGCTCCGCCACTTCAAGCAATGTCCCACCTCTCTCATCCGTTGGTATTGCTGGTATGGTCAATCAAGCCACATCAGCTGCCCCTGCCACATACTCCTCTAGCACTAAAGAAACTGCGTTCCAGTCCTCTGTCCCTTCCTCCTCCCTCCCCTCCACTGTCGACTTTGTCCTTGACAACGGTGCCACTGACACAGTTCTTCGCGATGCTGGCACCTTGCGCCCCCTCCCAACGCCTACCTCCCTCCTTGGCGCCGATAGCAGCTTCTCTATCCCCTGCCATAACACCTCGACTCTCCCCTGCCCACTCTTCCCCTCAGGCACTGTCACCGGTCTCCACATACCCTCTCTTCGCGCTAATCTCCTCTCGCAAAGGTCCCTTCAACAAGCCGGTATCACCACAGTATTCCCAGCTTATGCTAACTATTGCGCTCTCTACCATTCCGCCACCGGTCAGTTCATTTCTCGCATTCCATTTTGCCCTCGCTCCCGTCTGTACACCCTTCGTGTTCCTCGCCTCCCCTCCTGTCAGGTCATCTCTCGTCCTCCCCTCCACCCTCTCATCCCACCCCCTCCTCTCCCTCCCACTAACCCGGACCTCCCTTCACGCCCCCCCCCTGACTCCTCTTGCTCCTGTCGCTCCCTCTCCCACCCTGCCGTCCTCCTCCATCACAGGCTAGGTCACCCTAACTTCGCTACTCTACGCTCCTCTGTTTCCTCCGGTCTCCTCCATGGTCTCCCCTCCTCCCTCCCTCGTCTCCCCAAATCCCCTGCCCCCCCCTGCACCGTCTGCGTTCAGAGCAAGCTCAAGCAGCAGCCGCACCGGAGCTCCCCCTCCGCTGCTGCTCAGCCACTTGATCTTGTTCACATGGACCTCTGGGGCCCCAATCCCTCTCCCACTCGCCAGGGCCATCGATACCTCCTCGTACTCGTCGATGATCACAGTCGGTACTCGTCCGTCTCTCTCCTTCGGACGAAGGCAGATGCCCCGGCTGCGATCATCGCCTGGCTCGAGCGAGCAAACACCCATTTTGGGCGCCCTGTTCGCCGCCTTCACTCTGATGGTGGTGGTGAGTTCCTTAACAACCAAATATCCTCCTATTGCCAGTCTCATGGCATTCTTCAGACTTACACCCTCCCTCACTCCCCACAGCAGAACGGTGTGGCTGAAAGTCGTGTTCGAGAGATCACCAAAACTGCCCGGTGTCTCCTTGTCCACGCCTCCTGCCCTCCTTCTCTGTGGGGCTACGCCCTCCTTCATGCCGCCCTGCTTACTAACCTTTACCCTCACCCTCTTCTCCCATCCACCACCCCCACTGAGCTGTGGACGAACAACAAGCCTGATGTCTCATCTCTTCGTGTCTGGGGCTCAAAGGCTTATGTCCTTCTTCACCCCGCTGACCGCTCCCGTTCTATGGGAAAGCTTGCCCCTCGTACCCTTCCCTGCATCTTTCTTGGTCATAACTCCTCCTCACCTGACTACCTTTTCCTCCATCCCCCCTCAGGTCGTCTATTCCGCAGTAGGGATGTGGTCTTTGATGAGTCCACTCCTTACTACTCCTCTCCCCCATCCACTGACCCACTCCCCCGTCTTCCCCGTCCCCTTGTCTGGTCTGACACCACCCCTCCCCCTCTACTTCCTCCTCCCCCCATCCTCCCTCCCCCTCCCCCACCGTCGTCCTCGTCCCACGGTGCCCCTCCCTTGTCTGGTGATATATTTGACCCGGAACCTCTGTCCTCTCCCGTCTCCCCCACACATTCCTCTCCTAGTGCCCCTCCCGCCCCTCCTTCACCTCCCTCGCTGCCGACTCGTCCTTCCCCCCCTCCCCGCACTGTATTAACCCGGTACCCCCATACCAGGTCACAAGACAGTATCCTTGGTGCACCGCCCCCTGTTACCCTCTCTACCTCTACCCTCCCCCCACTCTCCCCTCTCCTTCACCACTTCTTCCAGGCTGTTCTGCATCAACCTCCCCCTGCAGCAGCCCCCGCCGCCACCTCTCCAGCAGCGGCGCCAGCAGCAGCACCAGCAGCACGACCAGCAGCGGCACCAGCAGCAGGACCAGCAGCGGCACCAGCAGCAGGACCAGCGGCGGCACCAGCAGCGGCACCAGCAGCGTCACCAACAGCGGCACCAGCAGCAGGACCAGCAGCGGCACCAGCAGCGGCACCAGCAGCGGCACCAGCAGCGGCACCAGCAGCGGCACGTGCAGCAGCACCAGCGGCACCAACGGTCATCCGCTCCTTCCACACCTCCCTCTCTGAGGACTCCCATGAGGAGTTCCTTGACCTCCACCTCTGTGACCCTTCCCTTCTACCCATCACCTTCGACCTTTCTGGGACACCTGTCTTCGCATTCTCCTCTGCTCCCTCCGTTTTCATCCCTACCACGTATGAGGAGGCCATGGCTTGCCCCGACGCCCCACTCTGGCTCGCCGCCATTATCAAGGAGCTGGAGGCCTTTGTCGCCAACTCCTCCTTTGTTGATGTGCCTCGCCCTCCCTCCTCTACGAACGTGGTGAAGGGAAAGTGGGTGTTTCGCGTCAAACAACTGCCAGGGGAGCCGCCCGTCTACAAGGCTCGTTACTGCGCCAAGGGGTTCACGCAGCGGTATGGTTTTGACTTCTTCGATACCTTCTCCCCCACTGCCAAGCCCGCTACTGTTCGCGCCGTGCTCGACCTCGCCGCTCGCCTCAATATGGAGATCCACTCGATGGACGTCTCTAACGCCTTCCTCCAAGGCGTCCTCCGCGAGCTTATCTACATGGAGCGTCCTGCCGGTTTTCACCTTCCCTTCCCTGCGGACTCTGTCTGGCAGCTGCGTCGCCCTGTGTATGGGCTCCGACAGGCCCCGAGGGAGTGGCATGCTAAGCTTGCCGCCACCCTTGCTGAACTTGGATTCCGCACCTCCCGTTCTGACGCCAGCCTCTTCCTCCGCGCCTCCCCCTCCCCCTTCTACATCCTTGTCTATGTCGATGACATGATTCTACTCACTGCCGACCTCAGCGAGTTGGAGCGTGTTAAGGCTGAGTTGGGCAGCCGTCTCAAGTGCAAGGACTTGGGCGAATTGCAGCATTACCTGGGCATGACAATCACCCGCGATCGCTCCGCCCGCACCATCTCTCTCTCCCAGGGTCATTACTTGCAGCAGGTCTTGGAGCGGTTTGACATGGTCCGCGGCGGCGCCCAACCTACTCCTCTTTCTGTCGGGCACCACCTCTCTCCACCCACCTCCCCCTCAGCCTCCTCCCATCCTTATCCCGAGCTCATCGGCTCCCTCATGTACGCCATGGTCTCCACTCGCCCTGACCTTGCCTACCCCATCAGCGTCCTCGCTCGTTTTGTTGGCGCAGGCAAGCATACGGAAGAGCACTGGCAGGCCGCCAAGCGTGTCCTCCGGTACCTTCGTGGCACCAAGGACTATGTCCTTACCCTCGGCGGCCCCTCCCCACCTACCCTCAGCGGCTACAGTGACTCCTCCTGGGCTGATTCCCAGCCAGATCGTCGCTCCTCCCAGGGCTATGGCTTCTCTCTTGGCAGCGGCCTTATCAGCTGGCGCTCCACCCGCTCCTCGGCTGTCGCCCTCTCCTCCTGCGAGGCGGAGTTGTATGCCGCCACCATGGCTGCGCAAGAGGCCCGCTGGCTCACCTTCCTCCTTGAGGAACTTGGTGCCCCCCAGCGCTGTCCCACCATTTGGTGTGACAATGCCAGTACCATTCACCTCACCAAAGATGCCGTGTTTCACGGGCGTTCCAAGCACATTGAGCTCCGTCATTTCTTCATTCGCGATCTTGTTCAGGCGGGGCACCTTCGGCTCGACAAGGTTGACTCGGCGGCCAACCTTGCCGACATCTTCACAAAAGCTCTTCCTCATGTCGCTCACTCTTTCCTACTTCGTCTTCTTGGCCTCACTCCTCCTAAGTCGCCTCCCGCCTCTTGATTCTAGCCTTCTAGCCTTATGCATGTTGGGGGGTTGTGTTGTAATTTCATAATTTGTACAACATACATAGGCTAGAATTAGATCTGTAGTACACTTATAAATTGGGGGGTTGTTTAGTGTACCCTCCAACCACATTTTGTGGTTGGTTGGGATTGGTCCCTAGCTCAACCAATCCCAACCAACACACATTTGTGGTTGCTTGGGTCACAAGCAAGCTCACCCATTGGCCAACTTATTGGCCAATAGGGTAAGCTTCCCTTTCATCTCTCTCTTGCTCATTGTTTGTACTAAAGGGCCTCTTGGCTCATTATTCAATGTATCTCTTCTAGCTTTTCAACAGAAGCTGCCATCAGACCAGACCAGACCTCCTGGTCGACCTGGGATGTTGACCAAACCTTCTGGTCGACCTGGGAAGTCGACCAGCCCTTCTGGTCGACCAGGGACGTCGACCAGGCCTTCTGGTCGACCAGGAGTGACGTCGACTTGGAGCTGGTCGACCAGGGGATAGTGGTCGACCTGGGGAGGTCGACTGGAGGTGGCCGTCGACTTGGGAGGTCGACCGGCACGTACCAGAGGCAGTGGTCGACCTGGGAGGTCGACCGGAAGTGGTCGTCGACCTGGGTGGTCGACGGGCACGCACTGGAGCCTCTGGTCGACCTGGTTGCCCGGTCGACCAAGTTACCTGGGTGACGAGGTGCTGCGAAGGCTTGCGAAGGTCGCCCAGGTGGTTTTGGCAAGGACGACCTCGGTGATGGTATCCCGAGGTCGACGTGGTGCATCAGATGCAGTCGTCAGCGCGAGGTGGACTTGGTGTGTGCGCTGTGCAGGTGACGAAGCAGTGCACGCCAATCATCTACGAGCACCTGCGAAGCGGGTGCGATGCTGGACTGCAGGAGCAACGCTGGCACGCCGTCGACTTGCGCTGTTGTCTCGCCGTCGACCTGCAGCGTTGGCAAGCCGCGTCCCTGCACTGCTGGAGCGCGGTCGACCAAGTCGTGCTGGCACGCGGTCGACCATGCTGCGCTGGCAGTCGACCTGCTTGCACCCTAGCTCTGATGTAGTCTTGCCTAGCCAACTTCATTGTATCATTGTTGTCAACTTTCTCTAGTGAAACTCTTGCCAAATTGCCTTGTGAACTAGCAAGCAGTGTGTGCACTAGGAAAATGACTAAGGACCAACGAACGCAGAGATCACACGAGCACACGTGCCTAGCCCGTAGTCTCGCTCCCGTTGTAGTAGTTATCTCCGCATGGTGAATGCTTTTCCCTACGCCTATAGGGATTCACGCACTTTCTAGGCACTTGGCGGCAAAAACGGCCGAAATCGTAGGCGCCGAACTTTTCTTCGCTCAAGAACCAAGCTGAAAAAGCTCTAGTATGTGTATTTGAACATGGGCCACTCGAATATGCAATAAAATACAGGTTGTTGAATGCAATTCCCTACGCCTATAGGGATTCACGCGCTTTCTAGGCACTTGGCGGCAAAAACGGTCGAAATCGTAGGCGCCGAACTTTTCTTCGCGCAAGAACCAAGCCGAAAAGGCTGTAGTATGTGTATTTGAACATGGGCCATTCGAATATGCAATAAAATTCAGGTTGTTGAATGCTTTTCCCTACGCCTAAAGGGATTCACGCGCTTTCTAGGCACTTGGCGGCAAAAACGGCCGAAATTGTAGGCGCCGAACTTATTTCGCCCAAGAACCAAGCCGAAAAGGCTCTAGTATGTGTATTTGAACATGGGACACTCGAATATGCAATAAAGTTCAGGTTGTTGAATGGTTTTCCCTACGCCTATAGGGATTCACGCGCTTTCTAGGCACTTGGCGGCAAAAACGGCCGAAATCGTAGGCGCCGAACTTTTCTTCGCACAAGAACCAAGCCGAAAAGGCTCTAGTATGAGTTTTTGAACATGGGCTACTTGAATATGCAATAAAATTCAGGTTGTTGAATGCTTTTCTCTACGCATATCGGGATTCACGCGCTTTCCAGGCACTTGGCGGCTAAAACGGCCAAAATCATAAGCGCCGAACTTTTCTTCGCGCAAGAACCAAGCCGAAAAGGCTCTAGTATGTGTATTTGAACATGGGCCACTCGAATATGCAATGAAATTCAGGTTGTTGGGTGCTTTCCCTACGCCTATAGGGATTCAAGCGTTGGCACTTGGCGGCAAAAACGGCCGAAATCGTAGGCGCCGAACTTTTCTTCGCGCAAGAACCAAGCCGAAAAGGCTCTAGTATGTGTATTTGAACATGGGCCACTCGAATATGCAATAAAGTTCAGGTTGTTGAATGCTTTCCCCTACGCCTATAGGGATTCACGCACTTTCTAGGCACTTGGCACCAAAAACGACCGAAATCATAGGCGCCGAACTTTTCTTCGCGCAAGAACCAAGCCGAAAAGGCTCTATTATGTGTATTTGAACATAAGCCGCTCGAATATGCAATGAAATTCAGGTTGTTGAATGCTTTTCCCTACGCCTATAGGGATTCACGCGCTTTCTAGGCACTTGGCGGCAAAAACGACCGAAATCGTAGGCGCCGAACTTTTTTCACGCAAGAACCAATGTGAAAAGGCTCTATTATGTGTATTTGAACATGGGCCACTCGAATATGCAATAAAATTCAGGTTGTTGAATGTTTTTCCCTACGCCTATAGGGATTCACGCGCTTTCTAGGCACTTGGCTTAAAAAACGGCCGAAATCGTAGGCGCCGAACTTTTTTCCCCGCAAGAACCAAGCCGAAAAGGCTCTATAGTATCTGTATTTGAACATGGACCATTCGAATATGCAATAAATTTCAGGTTGTTGAATGCTTTTCCCTACGCCTATAGGGATTCACGCGCTTTCTAGGCACTTGGCGGCAAAAAACGGCCGAAATCGTAGGCGCCGAACTTTTCTTCGCGCAAGAACCAAGCCGAAAAGGCTCTAGTATGTGTATTTGAATATGGGCCACTTGAATATGCAATAAATTCAGGCTTTCGAAAGCTTTTCTCTACGCCTATAGGGATTCACGTGCTTTCTAGGCACTTGGCGGCAAAAACGGCCAAAATCGTAAGCGCTGAACATTCTTCGCGCAAGAACCAAGCCGAAAAGGCTCTATTATGTGTATTTAAACTAGGGCCATTAAAATATGCAATAAAATTTAGATTGTTGAATGCTTTTTCCTACGCCTATAGGGATTCACGCGCTTTCTAGGCACTTGGCGGCAAAAACGGCGGAAATCGTAGGCGCCGAACTTTTCTTCGCGTAAGAACCAACCTAAAAAGGCTGTAGAATGTGTATTTGAACATGGGCCACTCAAATATGCAATAAAATTCAGGTTGTTGAATGCTTTTCCCTACGCCTGTAGGAATTCACACGCTTTCTAGGCGCTTGGCGGCAAAAACGGCCGAAATCGTAAGCGCCGAACTTTTCTTCGCGCAAGAACCAAGCCGAAAAGGCTCTAGTATGTGTATTTGAACATGGGCCACTCAAATATGCAATAAAATTCAGGTTGTTGAATGCTTTTCCCTACGCCTATAGGGATTCACGCGCTTTCTAGGCACTTGGCGGCAAAAACGGCCGAAATCGTAAGCGCCGAACTTTTCTTCGCGCAAGAACCAAGCCGAAAAGGCTCTAGTATGTGTACTTGAACCTGGGCCACTAGAATATGCAATAAAAATCAGGTTGTTGAATGCTTTTCCCTACACCTATAGGGATTCAAGCGCTTTCTAGGCACTTGGCGGCAAAAACGGCCGAAATCGTAGGCGCCGAACTTTTCTTCGCACAAGAACCAAGCCGAAAAGGCTCTATTATGTGTATTTGAACCTGGACCACACTAATATGCAATAAAAAGTAGGTTGTTGAATGCTTTTCCCTACACCTATAGGGATTCAAGCGCTTTCTAGGCACTTGGCGGCAAAAATGGCCGAAATCGTAGGCGCCGAACTTTTCTTCGCACAAGAACCAAGCCAAAAAGGCTCTAGTATGTGTATTTGAACCTGGGCCACTAGAATATGCAATAAAAATCAGGTTTTTGAATGCTTTTCCCTACACCTATAGGGATTCAAGCGCTTTCTAGGCACTATGAGGCAAAAACAGCTGAAATCGTAGGCGCCGAACTTTTCTTCGCACAAGAACCAAGCCGAAAAGGCTCTAGTATGTGTATTTGAACCTGGGCCATTGGAATATGCAATACAAATCAGGTTGTTGAATGCTTTTCCCTACACCTATAGGGATTCAAGCGCTTTCTAGGCACTTGGCGGCAAAAACGGCCGAAATCGTAGGCGCCGAACTTTTCTTCGCACAAGAACCAAGCTTAAAGCTCTAGTATGTGTATTTGAACCTGGGCCACTAGAATATGCAATAAAAATCAGGTTGTTGAATGCTTTTCCCTACACCTATAGGGATTCAAGCGCTTTCTAGGCACTTGGCGGCAAAAACGGCCGAAATAGTAGGCGCCGAACTTTTCTTCGCACAAGAACCAAGCTGAAAAGGCTCTAGTATGTGTATTTGAACCTGGGACACTAGAATATGCAATAAAAATCAGGTTGTTGAATGCTTTTCCCTACACCTATAGGGATTCAAGCGCTTTCTAGGCACTTGGCGGCAAAAACGGCCGAATCTTTGCACAAGAACCAAGCTAAAAAGGCTCTAGTATGTGTATTTGAACCTGGGCCACTGGAACTAATATGCAATAAAAAGTAGGTTGTTGAATGCTTTTCCCTACACCTATAGGGATTCAAGCGCTTTCTAGACACTTGGCGGCAAAAAC
Source organism: Closterium sp. Yama58-4 (assembly GCA_947470075.1). Lineage (NCBI taxonomy): Eukaryota > Viridiplantae > Streptophyta > Zygnematophyceae > Desmidiales > Closteriaceae > Closterium > Closterium sp. Yama58-4. The sequence continues at coordinate 278,758 of CANIUD010000601.1, forward strand.
GGCCGAAATCGTAGGCGCCGAACATTTCTTCGCACAAGAACCAAGTAGAAAAGGCTCTAGTATGTGTATTTGAACCTGGGCCACTAGAATTGCGGAGATAACTACTACAACGGGAGCTAGACTACGGGCTAGGCACGTGTGCTCGTGTGATCTCTGCGTTCGTTGGTCCTTAGTCGTTTTCCTAGTGCACACACTGCTTGCTAGTTCACAAGGCAATTTGGCAAGAGTTTCACTAGAGAAAGTTGACAACAATGATACAATGAAGTTGGCTAGGCAAGACTACATCAGAGCTAGGATGCAAGCAGGTCGACTGCCAGCGCAGCACGGTCGACCGCGTGCCAGCACGACTTGGTCGACCGCGCTCCAGCAGTGCAGAGTCGTGGCTTGCCAACGCTGCAGGTCGACGGCGTGACAACAGCGCAAGTCGACGGCGCGCCAGCGTTGCTCCCGTAGTCCAGCATCGCACCCGCTTCGCAGGTGCTCGTAGGTGATTGGCGCGCACTGCTTCGTCACCTGCATAGCGCATGCACCAAGTCCACCTCGTGCTGACGGCTGCATCTGATCCGCCAGGTCGACCTCGGGATACCACCACCGAGGTCGTCCTCGCCAACCTCGCCTGGGCGACCTTCGCGTGCCTTCGCAGACCCTCGTCACCCAGGTAACCTGGTCGACCGGGCAACCACGTCGAGCAGCTGTTCCTGTGTGTGCCCGTCGACCTCCCAAGTCGACGGCCACCTCCAGTCGACCTCACCAGGTCGACCACACCCTCTGGTCGACCAACTCCAGGTCGACGTTACTCCTGGTCGACCAGCTCCTCGTCGACCAGCGCGTCTGTCAGCCGACTTCACCTAGCCGGCTTCCCCAGGTCGGCGTCACCAAGTCGACGCCTCCACAGGTCGATCTCCCAGGTCGACCACCCGAAGTTGGCGCCCTCCTGAAGTCGGCGCCCATGCAGTGGCTCCCCTGTAGGTCGACCAACCCCGTCGACCAGCTCGCCCACTACTGCAGGTCGGCTGCACCCCTACACCCGACCACGAAGTCGGCTCCGCCCAAGCGAGGACGAGGCCAACACACAACTCCCGTTGACAAGAATATGCAATAAAAATCAGGCTGTTGAATGTTTTTCCCTACACCTATAGGGATTCAAGCGCTTTCTAGGCACTTGGCGGCAAAAACGGCCGAAATCGTAGGCGCCAAACTTTTCTTCGCGCAAGAACCAAAACAAAAAGGCTCTAGTATGTGTATTTGAACCTGGGACACTAGAATATGCAATAAAAATCAGGTTGTTGAATGCTTTTCCCTACACCTAAAGGGATTCAGGCACTTTCTAGGCACTTGGCGGCAAAAACGGCCAAAATCGTAGGCGCCGAACTTTTCTTCGCACAAGAACCAAGCCAAAAAGGCTCTAGTATGTGTATTTGAACCTGGGCCACTAGAATATGCAATAAAAATTAGGTTGTTGAATGCTTTTCCCTACACCTATAGGGATTCACGCGCTTTCTAGGCACTTGGCGGCAAAACCGGACGAAATCGTAGTCGCCGAACTTTTCTTCGCACAAGAACCAAGCCAAAAAGGCTCTAGTATGTGTATTTGAACCTGGGCCACTAGAATATGCAATAAAATTCAGGTTGTTGAATGCTTTTTCCTACACATATAGGAATTCACGCGCTTTCTAGGCACTTGGCGGCAAAAACGGCCGAAATCGTAGGCGCCGAACTTTTCTTCGCACAAGAACCACGCCTAAAAGGCTCTAGTATGTGTATTTGAACCTGGGCCACTAGAATATGCAATAAAAATCAGGTTGTTGAATGCTTTTCCCTACACCTATAGGGATTCACGCGCTTTCTAGGCACTTGGCGGCAAAAACGGCCGAAATCGTAGGCGCCGAACTTTTCTTTGCACAAGAACCAAGCCGAAAAGGCTCTAGTATGTGTATTTGAACCTGGGCCACTAGAATATGCAATAAAAATCAGGTTGTTGAATGCTTTTCCCTACACCTATAGGGATTCACGCGCTTTCTAGGCACTTGGCGGCAAAAACGGCCAAAATCGTAGGCGCCGAACTTTTCTTCGCACAAGAACCAAGCCGAAAAGGCTCTAGTATGTGTATTTGAACCTGGGCCACTAGAATATGCAATAAAAATCAGGTTGTTGAATGCTTTTCCCTACACCTATAGGGATTCACGCGCTTTCTAGGCACTTGGCGGCAAAAACGGCCGAAATCGTAGGCGCCGAACTTTTCTTCGCACAAGAACCAAGTCGAAAAGGCTCTGTTATGTGTATTTGAACCTGGGCCACTAGAATATGCAATAAAAATCAGGTTTTTGAAAGCTTTTCCCTACACCTATAGGGATTCACGCGCTTTTTAGGCACTTGGCGGCAAAAACGGCCGAAATCATAGGCGCCGAACTTTTCTTCGCACAAGAACCAAGCCGAAAAGGCTCTAGTATGTGTATTTGAGGCTGGGCCACTAGAATATGCAATAAAAATCAGGTTGTTGAATGCTTTTCCCTACACCTATAGGGATTTACGCGCTTTCTAGGCACTTGGCGGCAAAAACGGCCGAAATCGTAGGCGCCGAACTTTTCTTCGCACAAGAACCAAGCCGAAAAGGCTCTAGTATGTGTATTTGAACCTGGCCCACTAGAATATGCAATAAAAATCAGGTTCTTTCCCTACACCTATAGGGATTCACGCGCTTTCTAAGCACTTGGCGGCAAAAACGGCCGAAATCGTAGGCGCCGAACTTTTCTTCGCACAAGAACCAAGCCGAAAAGGCTCTAGTATGTGTATTTGAACCTGGCCCACTAGAATATGCAATAAAAATCAGGTTGTTGAATGCTTTTCCCTACACCTATAGGGATTCAAGCGCTTTCTAGGCACTTGGCGGCAAAAACGGCCAAAATCGTAGGCGCCGAACTTTTCTTCGCACAAGAACCAAGCCAAAAAGGCTCTAGTATGTGTATTTGAACCTGGGCCACTAGAATATGCAATAAAAATCAGGTTGTTGAATGCTTTTCCCTACACCTATAGGGATTCAAGCGCTTTCTAGGCACTTGGCGGCAAAAACGGCCGAAATCGTAGGCGCCGAACTTTTCTTTGCAGAAGATCCAAGCCAAAAAGGCTCTAGTATGTGTATTTGAATATGGGCCACTAGAATATGCAATAAAAATCAGGTTGTTGAATGCTTTTCCCTACACCTATAGTGATTCAAGCGCTTTCTAGGCACTTGGCGGCAAAAACGGCCGAAATCGTAGGCGCCGAACTTTTCTTCGCACAAGAACCAAGCTGAAAAGGCTCTAGTATGTGTGTTTGAACATGGGCCACTAGAATATGCAATAAAAATCAGGTTGTTGAATGCTTTTCCCTACACCTATAGGGATTCAAGCGCTTTCTAGGCACTTGGCGGCAAAAACGGCCGAAATCGTAGGCGCCGAACTTTTCTTCGCACAAGAACCAAGCTGAAAAGGCTCTAGTATGTGTATTTGAACCTGGGCCACTAGAATATGCAAATCAGGCTGTTGAATGCTTTTTCCTACAGCTATAGGGATTCAAGCGCTTTCTAGGCACTTGGCGGCAAAAACGGCCGAAATCGTAGGCGCCGAACTTTTCTTCACGCAAGAACCAAGCTAAAAAGGCTCTAGTATGTGTATTTGAACCTGGGCCACTAGAATATGCAATAAAAATTAGGTTGTTGAATGCTTTTCCCTACACCTATAGGGATTCACGCGCTTTCTAGGCACTTGGCGGCAAAAACGACCGAAATCGTAGGCGCCGAACTTTTCTTCGCACAAGAACCAAGCTGAAAAGGCTCTAGTATGTGTATTTGAACCTGGGCCACTAGAATATGCAATAAAAATTAGGTTGTTGAATGCTTTTCCCTACACCTATAGGGATTCAAGCGCTTTCTAGGCACTTGGCGGCAAAAACGGCCAAAATCGTAGGCGCCGAACTTTTCTTCACACAAGAACCAAGCCGAAAAGGCTCTAGTATGTGTATTTGAACCTGGGCCACTAGAATATGCAATAAAAATCAGGTTGTTGAATGCTTTTCCCTACACCTATAGGGATTCAAGCGCTTTCTAGGCACTTGGCGGCAAAAACGGCCGAAATCGTAGGAGCCGAACTTTTCTTTGCACAAGAACCAAGCCGAAAAGGCTCTAGTATGTGTATTTGAACCTGGGCCACTCGAATATGCAGTAAGGATCAGATTTTTTAATGCTTTTCCCTACACCTATAGGGATTCACGCGCTTTTTAGGCACTTGGCGGCAAAAACGACCGAAATCGTAGGCGCCGAACTTTTCTTCGCTCAAGAACCAAGCGGAAAAGGCTCTAGTATGTGTATTTGAACATGAGCTACTCAAATATGCAACAATATTCAGGTTGTTGAATGCTTTTCCCTATGCCTATAGGGATTCACGCGCTTTCTAGGCACTTGGCGGCAAAAATGGCCGAAATCGTAGGCGCCGAACTTTTCTTCGCGCAAGAACCAAGCCGAAAAGGCTCTAGTATGTGTATTTGAACATGGGCCACTCAAATATGCAATAAAATTCAGGTTGTTGAATGCTTTTCCCTACGCCTATAGGGATTCACGCGCTTTCTAGGCACTTGGCGGAAAAAACGGCCGAAATCGTAGGCGCCGAACTTTTCTTTGCACAAGAACCAAGCCAAAAAGGCTCTAGTATGTGTATTTAAACATGGGCCACTCGAATATGCAATGAAATTCAGGTTGCTAAATGCTTTTCACTACACCTATAGGAATTCAAGCGCTTTCTAGGCACTTGGCGGCAAAAACGGCCGAAATCGTAGGCGCCGAACTTTTCTTCGCGCAAGAACCAAGCCGAAAAGGCTCTAGTATGTGTATTTGAACATGGGCCCCTCTAATATGCAATAAAGTTCAGGTTGTTGAATGCTTTTCCCTACGCCTATAGGGGGAAAGGAGGAGGAGTGAGGAGCGGCGCGCTGGCGCCCCTCGACACAGGGAAGACAGGGAGGAGCAGGCGAGGGTGGGAGGGGAGGGAGAACCCTGGGAAGACCAGAGACAAGGTGCCGTTTGTGCATGGCACGAAGGCGCTGCACAGACGGGTGGCCAAGTCGGTGGTGCCAGAGGACGGTGTCGTGCGCCAGAGAGCGACACGAGCAGGGGGCCGACAGCTGGCCTGACGCAGACGCGGACGCGGACGCAGCTACCTGAGGGGACTCAGTGGTCAGTGTGTATAGGTCCGACCCCGGCTGCCGAGTGAAGGTAGCCAGGTGACGGCCCGTCCGAGCACACGTGCAGTGTGTCACGCGCTCGTAGGCAGGGGTGAACTGGTGAACACCCCCGTCCTGGAGCGCACAACCTGCCACCAAGTTCGTAGAGAACGAGGGGAGGTAGAGACCTGACAGTGTGCCTGACGGGACCGCAGGACAGGGAAGAACAGTGGAGGAGGTCGCAATGACCGGACCCCCAGAGGGGTCAGCGAGGGAGACAGCAACTGGCCGAGCAAGCGGCTCAAGGGCAGTGCGGTCACGAAAGAAACAGCGAGAAGCACCTGAGTCCAGGGTGAAGGTGTGCAGTGCCTCAGTCGACTCAGTACCAGGGGGGACAGACTCACTAGCACCTAGAGCGGCAGCCTCACCATCACCTGAGGTGGCAGACACGCGAGTACCTGCAGTGGCAGTCGCACTAGCACCTAGGGCAACAGACTCACTAGCATTTAGAGCGGCAGCCTCACTCACAGGACACGGCAGCTGCACCTGTCCACGACCAGAAGCTCCCGAGCGACGCACTCCAGAGCGACTACCACCACGGCTACCCCGACAGCCCAAACTGGCGTACCACTCACGAGCCTGCTGGAGCAAAAGAGGACACGGCTGCTGCACCTGCCCACTACCAGAAGCTCCCGACCGATCCACTCCAGAGCGACTACCACTACGGCCACCCCGACAGCCCAAACTAGCGTACCACTCACGAGCCTGCTGGAGCGTGAGGGACTCACGCGCACGGCCCTGGAGCTGCATCTGGCCACGTCAGGAGCAGCAGCAGTAGCGGCAGTAACAGCAGTAACAGCAGGAGCAGTGGCAGTGGGAGGAGCAGCAGTAGCAGCAGTAGCAGTGCTAGCAGTGCTGGCAGGGCAATGCTCACCAGTGGTCGGCGCGGCAGGCGCAAGACGGTGGGGACAGCGGGGTCGCTACAACTGCAGGGCAGGGCCGGGCCGCAGTAGGGAGCTCCGCGGCAGCTGCTGCAGAGCGAGGCCGGGCCACGACGGCAGCTGCTCCAGGTGCCAGGGGCGGCTGCTGCAGTGGCGGTTGTTCCAGGGGCTGCTGCTGCAGTGGCGGCTGCTCCAGGGGCGAGAGGCGGATTAGGTCAGGGCGACGCGGCGAGAAGGGCGACGCGGCGGGCAGGTGGCGACGCCGCGGGCAGGGCGACGCGGCGGGCAGGTGGCGACGCCGCGGGCAGGTCGACGCGGCTAGCAGGTGGCGACGCCGCGGGTAGGCGACGACGCCGCGGGTAGGCGACGACGCCGCGGGCAGGCGACGACGCCGCAGGCAGGCGACGACGCCGCGGGCAGGGGACGACGCCGCGGGCAGGCGACGACGCCGCGGGCAGGCGACGACGTCGCGGGCAGGCAACGATGCCGCGGGCAGGCGACGACGCCGCGGGCAGGCGACGACGCCGCGGGCAGGGGCTGCGTCGCGGGCAGGCGACGACGCCGCGGGGAGGCGGTGACGCCACGGGCAGGGCGACGCGGCGGGCGGCGAGAGCCTGCAGGGGCGGCGCGCGGTCGGGCAGAGGCTGCGCGCGGGCCTGACGGGTCTGCAGGGGCGGCTCTCGGGCCTGACGGGCCTGCAGCGGCGGCTCGGGGGCCTGACGGACCTGCAGGGGCGGCTCGAGGGCGCACGAGGGCGCACGAAGGCGCACTAGCAGAGAAAGGCGCACGAGGGCGCACGAGGGCGCACGAAGGCGCACGAGGGCGCACGAGCAGAGAAGAGGCGCACGAGGGCGCACGTAAGGTAGGGCGCACGAGGGCGCACATAAGGCAGGGCGCACGAGGGCGCTTCTAGCGGAATAGTGGGCCCATTGTAGAAGGCGGTCCTAGGTAGCAACCTAGGCTTCTGATACCATGTTAAGATAATAGGCATAGCTAGGACTAGGAGCTAGGGTTTAACCTAGGCACAAGAGAGATGTCCAAGCAAAAAAGGTTTTGCACTATGGAATGTTAGGTACAAATAGAAGAGAAGCAAGCTAGGAGTGGTGCACCACCACACAGAATACAGTTGCGACTACACTAGAGCTAGATTGCATGCACTTATACAAAACATATGCAATATATGTTCTGACAGGATTCCTGCGTCTTGTAGGCACCTGTCGGCCAAAACGGCCGAAATCGTAGGCGCCGAACTTTTCCTCGGACAAGAACCAGGTGGAAAAGGCTCTAATAGGTATTTGAACATGGACAATTCGAATATGCAACAACGTTTAGGTTGTTGAACAATTTTCCCTACGCCCGTAGGGATTCATGCGCCTCCTAGGCACTTGTGGCCAAAACGGACGAAATCGTAGGCGCCGAACTTTTCCTTGCATAAGAATCAGGCAGAAAAGGCTCTAATCTGTGTATTTGAACATGAGCCACTCGAATCTGGAACAACATTCAAGTTGTTGAACGCTTTTCCCTACGCTTGTAGGGATTCATGCGTCTTGTAGGCACCTGTCGGCCAAAACGGCCGAAATCGTAGGCGCCGAACTTTTCCTTGCACAAGAACCAGTTGCAAAAGGCTCTAAAAGGTGTATTTGAACATGGACCATTCGAATATGCAACAACGTTTAGGTTGTTGAACACTTTTACCTACGCCCGTAGGGATTCATGCGCCTCCTAGGCGCTTGTGGCCAAAACGGCCGAAATCGTAGGCGCCAAACTTTTCCTTGCACAAGAATTCGGCCAAAAAGGCTCTAATCTGTGTATTTGAACATGGGCCACTCGAATCTGCAACAACATTCAGGTTGTTGAACGCTTTTCCCTACGCCCGTAGGGATTCAAGCGCCTTCTACGCACTTGTGGCCAAGACGGCCGAAATCGTAGGCGCCGAACTTTTCCTTGCACAAGAACCAGGCCGAAGAGGCTCTAATCTGTGTATTTGAACATGGGCTACTTGAATCTGCAAGAACATTCAGGTTGTTGAACGCTTTTCCCTACGCCCGTTGAAATTCATGCGTCTTGTAGGCACCTGTCGGCCAAAACGGCCGAAATCGTAGGCGCCGAACTTTTCCTTGCACAAGAACAAGGCAAATAAGGCTCTAATAGTTGTATTTGAACATGGGCCATTCGAATATGCAACAACGTTTAGGTTGTTGAACACTTTTCCCTACGCCCGTAAGGATTCAAGCGCCTTCTAGGCACTTGTGGCCAAAACGACCGAAATCGTAGGCGCCAAACTTTTCCTTGCACAAGAATCAGGCCAAAAAGGCTCTAATCTGTGTATTTTAACATGGGCCACTCGAATCTGCAATAAAATTCAAGTTGTTGAACGCTTTTCCCTACGCCCGTAGGGATTCATGCGTCTTGTAGGCACCTGTCGGCCAAAACGGCCGAAATCGTAGGCGCCAAACTTTTCCTTGCACAAGAATCAGGCAGAAAAGGCCCTAATAGGTGTATTTGAACATGGGCCACTCGAATATGCAACAACGTTTAGGTTATTAAACACTTTTCCCTACAACCGTAGGGATTCAAGCGCCTTCTAGGCACTTGTGGCCAAAATGGACGAAATCATGGGCGTCGAACTTTTCCTTGCACAAGAATCCGGCCAATAAGGCTCTTATCTGTGTACTTAAACATGGGCCACCCGAATCTGCAGCAGCATTCAGGTCGTTGAACGCTTTTCCCTACGCCCGTAGGGATTCATGCGTCTTGTAGGCACCTGTCGGCCAAAACGGCCGAAATCGTAGGCGCCGAACTTTTCCTTGCACAAGAACAAGGCAAGAAAGGCTCTAATAGTTGTATTTGAATATGAGCCACTCGAAAATGCAACAACGTTTGGGTTGTTGAACACTTCTCCCAACGCCCGTAAGGATTCAAGCGCCTTCTAGGCACTTGTGGCCATAACGACCGAAATCGTAGGTGCCGAACTTTTCTTTGCACAAGAATCCGGCCAAAAAGGCTCTAATCCGTGTACTTGAACATGGACCACTCGAATCTACAACAACATTCAGGTTGTTGAACGCTTTTTGTTGAGATAAGCGGTAGTCTTAGGAGCCATAGCTAGGAGAGTCCTAGCTAGGCAAGAGAGTTTAGGCGAAAGAGGGGGGTTGCACTAGCAAGAATGGGGATACAAATAGCAAACCCTAGAAGGGTTGTACTCGCTACAGAGCACCCCACTACAGGCTAGAGCATAATATTCTGACACACCCCCATAGCCAAAGTGGGGTGTAATCAGCAGAGCAAGCAAAGCAGTACAAGCTCAGGGTGGATCACAATGTCACCACACATTCTGAGCACAAGTTTAAGAAGCAATAGTTTAAAGATCACAATTATGAGCAAAGCTAGTGGTAGTCACAACGGGGAAGTGAGGAGGAGGAGGGCTGGCGAGAGGAGAGTAGATGGGAGGCGACGACTGAAGCTGCAGTCACACGGGCAACAGACGGCTCTGGTGCGACACAGTGGCTACCGGGAGTGAGTGCCCCGGAGTACAGGAGTAACAGGCTCCGCGGCTAAGACGAGCAGCAGGAGCAACGGACCCACAGGCGACGGCGCAACCGGCTCTCTGAGCTACCGGGAGTGAGTGCCCCGGAGTACAGGCGCTGCGTACGACACGACGGCAACCTCCCCTCAATCTCCCTCAACAGTCCCACATCCCTCGACACACACCCGCTGCTACACCGCTAGCTCCACTCCCCCTTCACCCCCCCTTAGTACCACTCCGACGGCTCCAACAGGTCCACCCCCCTCAGCGGCAGCTGCAGCACAGGGAGACGGAGGAGGAGGAGGAGCAGGGAACGGCACACAGAAGCTGCACCCCCATACCCCCCAACCCCAAACCCTAATCCAGGAGAACGGGCAGAAGGAGGGGTGGGGCGCCTTCAGAAGCACGGGGGACAGCGGGGAGGACAGGGGCAGCGAAGAACGGGGCGCCCACGGGCCTGGCACAGCCTCCCGAACCGCGCGCAGGCGGTCCGAGCCGCGCGCGGGACTGGCGCAGCCCGTACGGGCCGCGCGCGTGCCTGGCGCAGCCCGTACGGGCCGCGCGCGGGCCTGGCGCAGCCCGTACGGGCCGCGCGCAGGCCACGACGGGCGACGGGGGGCGACGCGCGGGTCCCCGTCGCCCGTCGCAGCGCCTCCCGGGGGCGACGTGCCGAGTGACGGGGCAGGAACCCGTCGCGCGCCTCGGGGCACACGGCGGGCAGAGAACCGCCGCGCGCCTCGGGGCGCACGGCGGGCAGAAAACCGCCGCGCGCCTCGGGGCGCACGGCGGGCTGAAAACCCTAGTTTCGACGCCGCGCACCACGGGGCGCGCGGCGGACAGGGAGTAGCAGTAGCAGCGGAAGCAGTGAAGTGGGCCCACAGGCCAGGAACGTTAAGCTCTGATGCCATGTTGAGATAAGCGGTAGTCTTAGGAGCCATAGCTAGGAGAGTCCTAGCTAGGCAAGAGAGTTTAGGCGAAAGAGGGGGGTTGCACTAGCAAGAATGGGGATACAAATAGCAAACCCTAGAAGGGTTGTACTCGCTACAGAGCACCCCACTACAGGCTAGAGCATAATATTCTGACACTTTTCCCTACGATTTCGGCCGTTTTGGCCACGAGTGCCTAGAAGGCGATTGAATCCCTACGGGCGTAGAAAAAAGTGTTCAACAACCTAAACGTTGTTGCATATTCGAGTGGTCCATGTTCAAATACACATACTAGAGCATTTTCGACCTGGTTCTTGTGCGACGAAAAGTTCGGCACCTACGATTTTGATTGTTTTGGCCGACAGGTGCCTACAAGACGCATGAATCCCTACGGGCGTAGGGAAAAGCGTTCAACAACCTGAATGTTGTTGCATATTCGAGTGGCCCATGTTCAAGTACACGGATTAGAGCCGTTCGTCCTGATTCTTGTGCAAGGAAAAGTTCGGCGCCTACGATTTCGGCCGTTTTGGCCACAAGTGCCTAGAAGGCGCTTGAATCTCTACGGGCGTAGGGAAAAGTGTTTAACAACCTAAACGTTGTTGCATTTTCGAATGGCCCATGCTCAAATACACCTATTAAAGGCTTATTGTCTTGGTTCTTGTGCAAGGAAAAGTTCGGCGCCTACGATTTCGGCCGTTTTGGCCGACAGGTGCCTACAAGACGCATGAATCCCTACGGGCGTAGGGAAAAGCGTTCAACAACCTGAATGTTGTTGCAGATTCGAATTGCCCATGTTCAAATATATAGATTAGAGCCTTTTTGGCCGGATTTTTGTGCAAGGAAAAGTTCGGCGCCTACGATTTCGGCCGTTTTGGCCACACGTGCATAGAAGGCGCATGAATCCCTATGGGCGTAGGGAAAAGTGTTCAACAACCTAAACGTCGTTGCATATTCGAATGGTCCATGTTTAAATACACCTATTAGAGTTTTTTCCACCTGGTTCTTGTGCGAGGAAAAGTTCGGCGCCTACGATTTCGGCCGTTTTGGCCGACAGGTGCCTACAAGACGCATGAATCCCTACGGGCGTAGGGAAAAGCGTTCAACAACCTGAATGTTGTTGCATATTCGAGTGGCCCATGTTCAAATACACATATTAGAGCCTTTTCGGCCTGATTCTTGTGCAAGGAAAAGTTCGGCGCCTACGATTTCGGCCGTTTTGGCCACAAGTGCCTAGAAGGCGTTTGAATCCCTACGGGCGTAGAAAAAAGTGTTCACCAACCTAAACGTTGTTGCATATTCGGATGGCCCATGTTCAAATACACCTATTAGAGCATTTTCCACCTGGTTCTTGTGCAAGGAAAAGTTTGGCGCCTACGATTTCGGCCGTTTTGGCCGACAGGTGCCTACAAGACGCATGAATCCCTACGGGCGTAGGGAAAAGCGTTGAACAGCCTTAATGTTGTTGCAGATTCGAGTTGCCCATATTCAAATACACAGATTAGAGTGTTTTTGGCCGGATTCTTGTGCAAGGAAATGTTCGGCGCCTACGATTTCGGCCGTTTTGGCCACAAGTGCCTAGAAGGCGCATGAATCCCTACGGGCGTAGGGAAAAGTGTTCAACAACCTAAACGTTGTTGCATATTTGGATGACCATGCTCAAATACATAGATTAGAGCCTTTTTGGACGGATTCTTGTGCAAGGAAATGTTCGGCGCCTACGATTTCGGCCGTTTTGGCCACAAGTGCCTAGAAGGCGCATGAATCTCTACGGGCGTAGGGAAAAGTGTTCAACAACCTAAACGTTGTTGCATATTCGAGTCAAAATGCTAGGCCAAAACGAGAAACAGGCAAGAAGGGTTTTGACTAACAAGCATAGGGATACATATATGCAAACCCTAGAAGGGCTGTACTCGCTATAGAGTACCCCACTGCAGGCTAGACAACCATCACATTCTGACACACCCCCATAGTCAAAGTGGGGTACAATCAACATAACAAGCAGACAGAGCAATAGTTCACAATTATAAGCAAAGCTAGAGGCTATCACAGAGGGCAAGTGAGGAGGAGGAGAAACTGTGGGAGCAAGAAGATGAGAGGCGACGGCTGAAGCTGCAGACACACAGGCAGCAGGAGTACGCCGCACTGACGCTACCAGGCTAAACCCGGACTACACGGCGACAGGGGGTCGCAGCTGGCTCGCTGTGCTCCCAGGAGTGCACACACTGTAGCTACCGGGCGCAGAGCCCCGGACTACTCAGGCCACAGGGGGTCGTGGCTCCCTGGACTTCAGGCGCTGCGGACGACAAGTCGACGGCCTCCTCTCAACTTCCCCCAGCTGTCCCACCCCCTTTTTACACACCCCCTGCTGTTCCCCTAGCACCGCTCACACTACACCCCCTAGCGCCACTCCCTCGGCTCCCACACACCCACCCCCCTCAGCGGCAGCTGCAGCAGTGGGAGACGGAGAAGGAGGAGGAGGAGGGGAACGGCACTCAGTGGCTTCACCCCCATACCCCTCACCCCCAAACCCTAATTCAGGAGAACGGGCTGTAGGAGGGGTGGGGCGCCAGTAGAAGCACGGGGGACAGTGGGGAGGGCAGGGGCAGCGAGGAACGGGCCGCCCACGGGCCTGGCATAGCCGCCCGAACCGCGCGCAGGCGGCCCGAGCCGCGCGCGGGCCTGGCGCTTCCCGTACGGGCCGCGCGCGGGCCTGGCGCAGCCCGTACGGGCCGCGCGCGGGCCTGGCGCAGCCCGTACGGGCCGCGCGCCGGCTGTACGGGCCGCGCGCAGGCCACGACGGGCGACGGGGGGCGACGCGCGGGTCCCCGTCGCCCGTCGCAGCGCCTCCCGGGGGCGACGCGCCGAGTGACGGGGCAGAAAACCGCCGCGCGCCTGGGAAGAAAAAATCGCTGCGCGCCCGGAGCGCGCGGCAGGCAGGAAACAGCAGGAAACAACAGCGGAAGCTTCTGGTGGGACCACCCACAGGATCGACCCAGGAGGGTCGACCCGCTCTGATAGCATGTCAAAATGCTAGGCCAAAACGAGAAACAGGCAAGAAGGGTTTTGACTAACAAGCATAGGGATACATATATGCAAACCCTAGAAGGGCTGTACTCGCTATAGAGTACCCCACTGCAGGCTAGACAACCATCACATTCTGAAAATTCGAATGGTCTATGTTCAAATACACCTATTAGAGCCCTTTCCACCTGGTTCTTGTGCGAGGAAAAGTTCGGCGCCTACGATTTCGACCGTTTTGGCCGACATGTGCCTAGAAGACGCATGAATCCCTACGGGCGTAGGGAAAAGCGTTCAACAACCTGAATGTTGTTGCATATTCGAGTGGCCCATGTTCAAATACATAGATTAGAGCCTCTTCAGCCTGATTCTTGTGCAAGGAAAAGTTCGGCGCCTACGATTTCGGCCGTTTTGGCCACAAGTTCCTAGAAGGGGAATGAGTCCCTACGGGCGTAGGGAAAAGTGTTCAACAACCTAACGTTGTTGGGTATTTGAATGGCCCATGTTCAAATACACCTATTAGAGCCTTTTCGGCCTGGTTCTTGTGCAAGGAAAAGTTCGGCGCCTACGATTTCGGCCGTTTTGGCCGACAGGTGCCTACAAGACGCATGAATCCCTAAGGGCATAGGGAAAAGCGTTTAACAACCTGAATGTCTATATCTGCCAAGTTACATAGATCCGATAGGTTAAAATATGGTTGGGGGGTGGGAAATGGTATCATTTAACGAAAATGAGATTACATATGGTACTCACTGTATTTGTACAGAGAGAATAATGAGTCGACCGATAAGGTCAGTATGCACGCTTGTGTGTAGGTACAAGGCGGAACTAGAACTTTGAAATCTCCCAAACTATGGATTGGAAAGCTTATAACCAATTGTTGTTGAATTAGAAGGCCTAATCTAGTGGACTGGCAAGAATATGGCACTAACTGCATCTCTACAAACATACGTAATGCGCTGGTCAGTTTGGTCGGTATGCGCGCCTGTAGTGCAGGTGTCATGTACGACTAGAATGTCTATATCTGCGAAATTATAAAGATCCGATAGGTTAAAACATCATAGGGGGGTGGGGAATGGTATAGTTTAAATGAAATGAAAATACATATGGTATTTTCTATGTTTGTACAGAGAGAATAATGCGTCGGCCGGTAAGGTCAGTATGCACGCTTGTGTGTAGGTACAAGGCGGAGCTAGAACTCTGAAATCTCCCAAACTATGTGGATCGGAAAGGTTATAATATAGTTTTGTTGAATTAGAAGGCCTAATCTAGTGGACTGGCAAGAATATGGCACTAACTGCATCTCTACAAACATACGTAATGCGCTGGTCAGTTTAATCTGTATGCGCGCCTGTAGTACAAGTACCATCTACGAGTGGAATGTCTATATTTGCCAAGTTACATAGATCCAATAGGTTAAAATAAGGTAGGGGGGTGGGGAATGGTATCATTTAAAGGAAATGGAATTACATATGGTACTCACTGTATTTGTACAAAGAGAATAATGAGTCGACCGGTAAGGTCAGTATGGACGCTTGTGTGTAGGTACAAGGCGGAACTGGAACTCTGAAAACTCCCAAACTATGAGGATCGGAAAGGTTGTAACCTAGTGTTGTTGAAGTTTTTTAAAGGCCTAATCTAGTGGACTGGCAAGAATATGGCACTAACTGCATCTCTATTAACATAAGTAATGCGCCAGTTCGTTGAATCGATACGCGCGTCTGTAGTGCAGGTACCATGTACGACTGGAATGTCTATATCTGCCAAATTACATAGATCCGATAGGTTAAAACATGTAGGGGAGTGGGGAATGGTATAATTTAAAGGAAATGGGAATACATATGGTATTCACTGTATTTGTACAGAGAGAATAATGCGTCGGCCGGTAAGGTCAGTATGCACGCTTGTGTGTAGGTACAAGGCGGAACTGGAACTCTATTATGCTTGTAGGCTGTAGTGGGGTAGCCAATATGGGGTACAACCCCAACTAGGGTTTCATATTTGTACCCAAACTTCTGCTAGTTCAATCATTCTTGCCTAGCTATTCTGAAATGGTATTCAGAGCAGGAGGTCCCTAGGACCTACCGACCGTTTTTTTTTTAAGGGCCCACCACCGCTCGCATGCGGTTACCACGCTACCCCGTGCCCTAGCCTCGTAGCGCCCTCGTGCGCCCTCGTTAGCGCCCTCGCGCGCCCCTCGTTAGCGCCCTCGCGCGCACCCTCGTTAGCGCCCTCGCGCGCCCCTCGTTAGCGCCCTCGCGCGCCCCTTGCTAGCGCCCTCGCGCGCCCCTCACTAGCGCCCTCGCGCGCCCCTCGCAGTGTCGCCCGCCCGCCGAGCCGCCCGCTCGCAGCCCGCTCGTCCTGCTGCCCGCTTCGCAGCCCGCCCGCCCGCTCGCTGCCCGCTTCGCGGCCCGCCCGCCACGCAGCCCGCCCGCCCGCTCGCTGCCCGCTTCGCGGCCCGCCCGCTTCGCAGCCCGCTCGCTCGCTGCCCGCTCCGCGGCCCGCCCGCCCGCTCGCTGCCCGCTTCGCGGCCCGCCCGCTTCGCAGCCCGCTCGCTCGCTGCCCACCTCGCGGCCCGCCCGCTTCGCAGCCCGCCCGCCCGCTCGCTGCCCGCTTCGCGGCCCGCCCGCCTCGCAGCCCGCTCGCCCCGCTGCCCGCTTCGCGGCCCGCCCACTTCGCAGCCCGCCCGCCCGCTCGCTGCCCGCTTCGCGGCCCGCCCGCTTCGCAGCCCGCTCGCCCCGCTGCCCGCTTCGCAGCCCGCCCGCCCGCTCGCTGCCCGCTTCGCGGCCCGCCCGCTTCGCTGCCCGCTCGCAGCGCCGCCCGCCCGCCCGCTACCTGCTTCGCAGCGCCGCCCGCTGCCTCACTGCCCGCTTGCTGCGTCCCCTCTGCTGCTGCCGCTGCTCTGCTGTGCCCTCACGCCTGAGCTATGGCCTCTATTCGCGTTCTTTCCTTCGATGCTGAGGGCCGTCCCGTGCAGTTCACTTCCTGGCTCGACGACCTGCAGTTGTATCTTATGAGCAATAGCACGGACCACATCTCCCTCTATGACTACGCGTCTGGTGCTGCCGCTGCTCCTGCTGCCACAGCCGAGCTTAGTGTTCGTTCCCACTGGCAGACTCGTGACGCAGCTGCTCGCCTAGCCATTCGTAGTCACCTGCCGCTAGCTGAGCTCGAGCATTTTGGCGACTGCAAATCCGCTAAGGCCCTGTACGATGCTGTCGTTGCTCGCTACTCCTCGCCTGCCACAGCCGAGCTTAGCCGCCTCATGCTGCCGTACCTGTTCCCCGATCTGTCCACCTTTACTACAGTCGCCGATCTTATCACCCACCTTCGCACTAGTGATGCTCGCCTGCGTGCCGCCCTTCCCACCGAGTTCTGCGCTAAGAACCCCCCTCCACTGTACTGGACACTCCACTTCATAGTCACCCGTCTCCCTGACACCCTCCGCTCAGTTCGAGACCACTTCCTTGCTCGCTGTCCCACTGAGCTCACAGTCGCCCTCCTAGAGGAGCAGCTGCTCGCGGCCGAAAAGAGCATTGTAGCTGTTGGTGCTGCTCGTGGCGCTCCTCGCACCCCCATCTTTGAGGGGTGTTCTCCCTCTCCCCTCGCTCCCTCCTACGCTGCTGCTGCTGCTGTTGACTTCCTTGGTGCTGAGTCTGTTGGCGCTGCTTCTGCTCCTGGTGGGAGGCGCCGCACCGGCAAGGGCAAGGGGGGCGCCAAGGGGGTGGTGGTGGTGGCGCTGGGGGGGGAGGAGGTGGGGGAGGTGGGGGGGGAGGCGGTGCTGGAGGGAGCGGTGGCGGGAGTGCTGGTGGGAGTGGGGTCGGTGGTGGAGGCGGGGGCGGCGGCGGAAGCAGTGGCAGTAGTGGCGGCGGCGGCGGCGGTGGCGGCGGTGGCGGTGGTGGCGGTGGTGGCGGTGGCGGTCGGAGCGGTGGTAGTGGTGGCGGCGGCGGTCGGAGTGGAGGCACTGGCTCGGGCCAGAGCTCCCAGCAGCAGCAGCGTCCCCAGACGACCCAGCAGCTTCGTGAGTGGCTTGCTCAGCGTGGGACGTCGGGGGGCAGTGGCCGCTGTTCTTATGTCATTCGCACAGGTGACCGCAAGGGACAGACGTGTGGGAGGTTCCACACCCCGTACCGCTGCTTCTCCCGCCTTGACGACGCTTGGCGTGAGGAGATGGGCGCGGATGTTGAGCGCCCCCGCTGGGCTGAGCTCATGAGGGCTGGTGTTGATGTCTTTGCTCTTGACTATGATGCTATTATTGCTGCCATGTATGCATTGACTGTTAGTGCCGAGGGAGACTGTTACTTGTGTGTGCCGCCTGACCCAGGTATAGAGCCCGCTGCCCTGGGTACTAGTGAGTCTGCTCTCTCTGGTATGGTGCCCCCTGTACTTGCTCCCCCCAGTGCTGTCCTGGCTGGTTTCGAGTCTGCTCTCTCAGGTACAGCACCCACAGAGACTGCTCTCTCAGGTACCGCACCGGCTGAGGCCTGTCACACCTTCACCCTTGACTCAGGTGCTTCCCGTTGCTTCTTTCGTGACAGTACTGAGCTCACACCGCTTCCTGCACCGGTCCCAGTCTCCTTGGCTGACCCCTCTGGGGGCCCAGTCCTTGCCCAGTCCACCACTGTCCTCCCTTGTCCGGCGGTTCCGTCTGGCTCGTTGTCGGGTTTCCACCTCCCCTCGTTCTCGACGAACCTGGTGAGCAACGCTGTCCTCCAGGATCAGTGGGTTGACACCTTTACCCCTGGCGGACAGCGTGTGGCGATCTGCACGTGCTCCAGGACCGGCCGTCACCTGGCTACGTTTACCCGTCGGCCGGGGTCGAGTCTCTACACACTGACCACTGCGTCTCCTCAGGTCGCTGCTGTCGGTCAGGTGTCTGCGTCAGGTCTGGTAGCCCACGCCTGTGAGTGTCGTTCCCTGTCGCACCAGACTCTTCTCTGGCACCACCGCCTGGGTCACCCCTCCTTGCCACGCCTTCGTGGCATGCACCGTCGCCACCTTGTGTCTGGTCTTCCCAGGTCCCTCCCTCCCCTCCCTGCCTCGCCTGCGCCGCCTTGCCTTCCTTGCGTCGAGGGGCGGCAGCGCGCCGCTCCTCACTCCTCCTCGTTCCCCCCGACAGAGGCTCCTCTGCAGACCCTCCACCTGGACGTGTGGGGCCCAGCCCGCGTTCGTGGTCAGGGCGGTGAGCGGTACTTTTTGCTGGTTGTCGACGACTACTCGCGTTACACCACGGTCTTCCCCTTGCGCACCAAGGGTGAGGTCCCTGCTGTCCTGATCCCTTGGATCCGCACGGTTCGTCTCCAGCTCCGCCGCCGTTTCCGGACGGATCTTCCTGTCCTGCGTCTGCACTCTGACAGAGGTGGTGAGTTTTCCTCCGATCTCTTGAGGACCTTCTGTCAGGCGGAGGGCATCGAGCAGACCTTCACGCTTCTGGACTCCCCACAGCAGAATGGGGTTGCTGAGCGCCGCATTGGCCTGGTCATGGAGGTCGCTCGTACCTCCTTGGTCCACGCGGCGGCTCCCCATTTTCTGTGGCCGTTTGCTGTCCGGTACGCCGCGCATCAGCTCAACCTCTGGCCCCGTGTCTCCTTGCCGGAGACCTCGCCCACACTGCGTTGGACGGGGGAGGTTGGCGATGCGTCGCGCTTCCGGGTGTGGGGTGCTCGTGCCCTTGTCCGCGATACGTCCGCGGACAAGCTCTCCTCCCGCACGCTTCCCTGTGTCTTCCTTGGCTTTGTCCCTGACGCGCCTGGCTGGCAGTTTTACCACCCCACCTCGCGCCGGGTCTTCGCCTCTCAGGATGTCACCTTTGACGAGTCGGTCCCTTTTTACCGTCTCTTCCCCTACCGCACTGCCCCCCTCCCTCCCCCGCCGCTTTTCCTTGCTCCTGGTCCCCCTCCGGTAGACCCCCTTCCCCCTCAGGGTCCTGCTCCTTCAGGTGTCTCTCAGGTAGACCCTCCTCCCGTTGCTGAGCCTGTCGAGTTCACAGGTGACTCAGGTGCTGCTGCGGGTGGTGCTGCTGGGAGTGCTGAGCCTGGGGGTGCTGAGCCTGGGGGTGCTGGGCCTGGGGGTGCTGGGGCTGCAGGTGCTGGGACTGAGGGTGCTGGAGCTGAGGGTACGGTGCCTGAGAGTACGGAGCCTGGGGGTGCTGAGCCTGGGGGTGCTGAGCCTGCGGGTGCGGGGCCT
This sequence comes from Closterium sp. Yama58-4, assembly GCA_947470075.1. Taxonomy (NCBI): domain Eukaryota; kingdom Viridiplantae; phylum Streptophyta; class Zygnematophyceae; order Desmidiales; family Closteriaceae; genus Closterium; species Closterium sp. Yama58-4. The sequence goes on from CANIUD010000601.1 coordinate 298,548, forward strand.
GGGAGTGCTGGGACTACGGGTGCTGGAGCTGAGGGTACTGTGCCTGAGAGTTTGCCGCCTGGGGGTGCTGAGCCTGGGGGTGCTGCGACTGGGGGTGCTGAGCCTGCGGGTACTGAGCCTGCGGGTACTGAGCCTGGGGGTGCTGCTACTGAGCCTACGGAGCCTCGGGTTACTGCGTCTGGGGGTGCTCCGGTTCGGGGTGCTGAGCAGTCTCTCACACCGCAGCAGCTTCGTGACTGGTACGTCCGGCGCTTTCGCCGTCCTAGTGGCTCGGCTGGAGTTGGGGGTGCTGGGGCTGCTCGTCCTGGGGGTGCTCGTACTGGGGGTACTGGAGCTGCCGGGACTGGTTGTTCTGGGAGCACTGCGACTGGAGCTGCTGGAGCTGGGGACTCTGGCGCTGGCGGTGCTAGCGGAGTTGGAGCTGCCGACTCTGGGGGTGGCGCTGCTGCTGGTGCTGCGGACCCGCCTGGTGGAGCTGCTGCTGGAGCTGAGGACCCGAGCGGTGGCGCTGCTGCTGGTGCTGGGGACCCGGACGTTGGAGCTCCTGCTGGTCCTGAGGACCCGGCCGCTGGAGTCTCTTCTGCTTCTGGAGACGCTGCGCGGCCGCGACCGTACTTCGTACCGCTCCTTCAGCAGGTTCTTGGGCAGGCTCCTCCTCCTTGTCCTCCTCCCTCCGTAGAGTGTCCTCCGCCTGTCCAGCCGCAGTCACAGTTACCGCCTGCCTCGCCTCTCCCTGCTCCCTCTCCTTACACTGGTCCCACAGGAGGTCTTACAGAGCGTCGTGAGCCTGAGTCTCGTCCTGTGTCGCCTGTTCGTCCTGCTCGCACTGGTAGTCGTGTCCGTCGTGAGCGTCCTCCTCCTGTCCCAGGCACTCACTACATGACTCTGCGTCCCTCTACTGCTCCTCGGCGTGTCCCTCTACCGTCTCCTCCTGCATCCTCTTTGCCTGCCGTTCCGGACCCTGAGTCTGACCGGTATCGCGCTGAGCACCCTACAGTCACGCGTCTCCTCGCTACTGTTGTCACTGACCCTACCTTTGAGTCCTCGGCTGCGTCTGCTCTGGTCGCTGAGCTGGTTGACTTTGCTGCTGCCTGTCGTCTAGACTACGCTGCTAGCCTTGTTGCTGAGTCAGAGTCTGCGTCTGTCTGTCCTCCGTCCGTCGGGGGTGAGTGTGCTCTTGGCACGGACGTCCTTGAGGACAGGCAGGAGGACTTTGACTCTCTTGCGGCTGCTGTACCTCATCTCGTGGCCTGGTTGCTTGCCCCTGAGGGAGACCCGGATGCACTAGACATCCCCACTCCGCGCACTTACGCAGAGGCGATCTCGGGTCCCTACTCCTCTCAGTGGCAGACAGCCATGGACGCAGAGATGGCATCCTGGAAGTCCACAGGCACCTACGTCGACGAGGTTCCCCCTCCTGGGGCGAACGTAGTCGATGGCATGTGGATTTTCAGGGTGAAGCGGCCGCCAGGTTCTCCGCCTGTCTTCAAGGCTCGTTACGTTGCTAGAGGCTTCAGTCAGCGTCAGGGGGTCGACTTCTTCCAGACCTTCTCCCCCACCCCGAAGATGACCACTCTTCGGGTTCTGCTGCACGTTGCTGCTCAGCGTGACTACGAGCTTCACTCTCTTGACTTCAGCACAGCGTTCCTGCAGGGCAGCCTGCACGAGGAGATCTGGCTACGCCGCCCACCTGGCTTTACTGGGTCGTTTCCCCCTGGTACCCAGTGGAGTCTCCGCCGGCCAGTCTACGGTCTCCGCCAGGCGCCACGTGAGTGGCACGACACACTGAGGACTACACTTGCGGCTCTTGGGTTCGCGCCGTCTACTGCTGACCCGTCGCTGTTTCTGCGCACAGACACGTCGCTGCCGCCGTTCTACATTCTCGTGTACGTCGACGACTTGGTCTTTGCTACTGCTGACACTGAGGCACTCGCTCGTGTGAAGTCGGAGCTGCAGAAGAGACACACCTGCACTGACCTGGGTGAACTGCGTAGCTACCTTGGCTTGCAGATCACCCGGGACAGAGCTCGCCGCACCATCACCCTGACTCAGTCACACATGGTGCAGCAGGTCCTTCAGCGCTTCGGCTTCCAGTTCTCCTCACCACAGGCCACACCTCTGGCTACCAGCCACTCGCTCTCAGCTCCACCTTCGGACGAGTCCGTAGAGCCGAGTGGCCCGTACCCAGAGCTTGTAGGCTGCCTCATGTACCTGATGACTTGCACGCGACCTGACCTCGCGTACCCTCTTAGCATCCTTGCTCGTTACGTTGCGCCTGGGAGACACAGGCGAGAGCACTGGGAGGCTGCTAAGAGGGTGCTGCGTTACCTGTGCAGTACATCAGGCATGGGGCTGGTGCTTGGAGGACGTGACAGAGTTGTCCTCACTGGTCACTCGGACGCTTCTTGGGTGGACGACCTGGCTACGCAGCGGTCGTCACAGGGTTACACCTTCAGCCTTGGCTCTGGTTCTGTCTCGTGGCGGTCCACCCGCTCTTCCTCTGTTCTCGGCTCTAGTTGTGAGGCTGAGATCTACGCCACAGCCATGGCTGCACAGGAGTTACGCTGGCTCACCTACCTGCTGACTGACTTGGGAGAGCGGCCTAGTTCTCCTCCAGTTCTGTACGGTGACAACAAGGCGGCTCTTGCCTTGTGTCAGGAGCACAGACTGGAGCACAGGACGAAGCACATTGCTCTTCGCTACTTTCTTGCTCGAGAGCTTCAGCAGCGCGGTCAGCTTCGGCTTGTGTACGTGGACTCGAAGGCCAACACTGCTGATATCTTCACCAAGGCGCTCCCGCCTAGTGATCATCAGCGGCACTGTACTTCTTTAGGCCTTGTGTCCACGTTTCCTCACTTGCTCACTGCTTGACATTCTTTGTACTGTACTTTATATATATCTTGTTGCTTGCTTGCTAGGTTTTGATCACTGTGTTGCTTGTCTTGTACTATATCTAGCACTGCATGTGAACTGGCCTTGTGGCCTTTACTTGTGCTCGGAGTGTGGTGACGTTGTGATCCACCCTGGGCTTTGCTTTGCTTTGCTGGACTGGTCTTGTGACCCTTTGTTCTCCCCCACTTTGCCTATGGGGGTGTGTTAAACTGTATTATGCTTGTAGGCTGTAGTGGGGTAGCCAATATGGGGTACAACCCCAACTAGGGTTTCATATTTGTACCCAAACTTCTGCTAGTTCAATCATTCTTGCCTAGCTATTCTGAAAACTGGAACTCTGAAATTTCCCAAACTATATGGATCGAAAAGGTTATAACCAAGTGTTGTAGAATTAAAAGGCCTAATCTAGTGGACTGGCAAGAATATGGCACTAACTGCATCTCTACAAACATACGTAATGCGCTGGTCAGTTTGGTCGGTATGCGCGCCTGTAGTGCAGGTACCATGTACGACTGGAATGTCTATATCTGCGAAATTATAAAGATTCGATAGGTTAAAATATCATAGTGGGGTGGGGAATAGTATAGTTTTGTAGGAAATGAAAATACATATGGTATTCGTTGTGTTTGTACAGAGAGAATAATGCGTCGGCCGGTAAGGTCAATACGCAAGCTTGTGTGTAGGTACAAGGCGGAGCTGGAACTCTGAAATCTCCCAAACTATGTGAATCAGAAAGGTTATAACCTATTGTTGTTGAAGTAGAAGGCCTAATCTAGTGGACTGGTAAGAATATGGCACTAACTGCATCTCTACAAACTCGTAATGTGCTGGTACCATGTACGGTTGGAATGTCTATATCTGCCCAATTACATAGATCTGATAGGTTAAAACATGGTAGGGGGGTGGGGAATGATATAATATAACAGAAGTGGAAATAAATATGGTATTCACTGTTTTTTTCAGAGAGAATAATGCGTCGGCCGGTAAGGTCAGTATGCACGCTTGTGTGTAGGTACAAGGCGGAACTGGAACTCTGAAATCTCCCAAATTATGTGGATCGGAAAGGTTATAATCAAATGTTGTTGAAGTAGAAGGCATAATCTAGTGGACTGGCAAGAATATGGCACTAACTGCATCTCTGTTAACATAAGTAACGCGCTGGTCCGTTTAATCGGTATGCGCGCCTGTAGTGCAGGTATTATGTACGACTAGAATGTCTATATCTGCCAAATTACATAGATCCGATAGGTTAAAACATGGTAGGGGGATGGGAAATGGTATAATTTAAAGGAAATGGAAATGCAAATGGTATTCAGTGTATTTGTTCAGAAAGAATATTGCGTAGGCCGGTAAGGTCAATATGCACGCTTGTGTGTAGGTACAAGGCGGAACTGGAACTCTGAAATCTCCCGAATTATGTAGATCAGAAAAGGTAATGTCCTAGTGTTGTGGGGGGGGAAATGGAGTCTAGGTCGACGTGCAGCAAGTCTTAGATTCGAGCTTTGTTTCGTCCAAGTCCGTTTCCGCTGCTAATTCTGACGCGCTCTTGTGTGTGCTTGTTGTTGTTGTGTGTGCTCTGGTGCGGTTCGGGTGCCTGGTGGGCTGAGAGGCGTGGAATGGGCGTCATAGGGATAGAAACTGTTGCTCCTAGCAATGGAATGGCCTAGGGGCGTGGAATGGTGCGTCGCAGGGGCGCAAAGCCGTGGCCTGGGTGCTCACTGGCACTCAAAGGGGCGTGCTGACAGTGCGTTTAGGGAAGGTGTTTGCCGTGCAAGTGAGGCGTGGGGGTTTCCCTTCTGAGTCATCTCAGGCAGTGGCTCACCAATAGTAAGTAGCTGGGCAGGTCTACTGGGGGGCAGAGTAGTCGAGGTCGCCGCGCGGCAAGTTTGTTTTCTTTCGAGTCCGTTTCCTTTGCAGCTTCTGACGTTCCCTCCTGTGTGCTTGTTGCTGTGCTGTGTTCTCTGGTGCTGGTGGGTGCCTTGTGGGCTGAGAGGCATGAAATGGGCGTCCAAGGAACTGAAAGTTTAGCTCCCGGGGGTGGTGCATCCCAGAGATGCACTGGCGTGGCTTGGTGGTCACTCGCACCCAGAGGGACAGTACAGGCAGTACAAGCAGTACAGGCACACCCTTGAATGGCTGGGCGTATCCCATCCTCGTCCTCCCTTGCATGTGCAAGGCATCAAGTGTGTTATTGCACTGGGGTGGGAGGAGCAACGTAGCATGGCACCAAGTCTTTTGAAGGTTCGTGCTGCAGTGCAGAGTCTTGGCTTCTCTTCTCTTCTGGCTTGTCTTTCTCTGTTTTCTTTCTTCTGCTGTCTCTTAGCTTTCTGTAGTGACCTGTATCGTCCAATGTTTCAGTCATACCATTTTTGCCCTCGAATTATCTTGGTTTTCTCGAGGTCTGAACGCATGTCCTTCCAACGTTTTCCCCGTAAATTTCTTTACCACCCTTCTCCCCACCATCATGCAGCAGGCGTGGTTGTAGCAACACAATCAACTTGCATGCAGTAGAACTAGAGGACAGGAAGGGAGGAATGGAGAAGGGAAGATGGGAAGGAGGGAATGGGGGAAGCAGGGAACGGTAGAAGGGACGATGAAAGGGTTGTCAAAAACAAACAAGGTAAATATCATCCCCCTTGCTGCGCCCACCCACCCACCCACCCATGCTTGCCATATTGTGCTGTCGACTGAGTCCCTCTACCCTCCCGCCTTCAAACCGCACTTGTGCCATTCAACTCACAAGCCACACACCATATCAAGCTACTCCCTCTTTGCAGCCTTCTCCAAGTTTACTTGTTTGTCTGCTGCTTACTGGTTATACCTCATTGCCATGCTTCTTTCTCCTAGACCCACTAATTCGACACTTCAGTTGCACAAATGCATGCCATTTTCTGCTCGTTTTAGTCATGTTACTGCTACTTTCTTTCAGCTGGCTTCCTTTTGTTTCTACCTTATATCTCTTGCCGCTCCTACTCCCTGCTACTTTTACCGGTACCTTATTTTCCCCCACTAACGCATCTTCCATCCTCTCTGTAACGTATCTTTTTCTTCCCTTGGCCGGTCAGCAGAAGCCAACAGGAACACCAACAACCGGAGTGAAAGTAGCAGTGATGTACCAGTACCATATGCATAACAGCAGTAGAAACTGCAGCAGCGGGGTAGTGGGCCATGGTTCATAGGCAAATGACCTGCAAGGAGGATGGTGAGGTATGGTGAGGAATGGTAAGGTATGGTAAGGTTCACCCCACCCAACCAAGCCAGGTCAAAAGAATCAAACAAACCAACAAAGAAAGCAGCAGGTCTAGCCAAACAGACATGCGCCCTAACAAGAAGTGAAGACCCAAGCAAAATTAAGACCCACCCAGGGATGAATGTGCACAGCCCATTTACAGGAGATAGTCACCACACCCAAACAAATAAACAGGGCACGTGACATGTCAAACCAAGAAAAATACTCCCTCCTTCCTTACCCAACTAAGAAGACACCACAGCACTGTCATATACTGTCACACATCATCACCTACTGAACACGGATGCTCATCTTGCATCATCAAACCAGCACCATCATGTAGCATCAACATCACCCAACCAACAAAAGTGTTCATACATTGTTACCCAACAGACACAACTGCTCATAGAGCATCACTTAACAGACACATCTCCTAATGTAACAGACGCAGATGTTCATCCAGAATCATCCAAGAGTCGTTGTTGCTCCTACAACATCTAACTATACACACACAAATTCATGGTACGGTACGCCCAAATGAGACACAATGCTGAAAAGGGTTTTTATTTTAACTGATAATACAAATCTTTAGACTCTCATACACTGAGTAAAGGGTAGAATGGCTGCTGGCTATGTATCTTCCAGGTATACCGGTATGTGTTATTGTTGTCCTGGAATAGACAGTGTATGGGTGTACTGTCAAGTCGGATTATTCAGATGAACATCCCGTTTCAGGGGCGTTTCCCTCGAACATGCCGATGAAGCCACGATCAATGCGCGACACGGAGACCTCGAGAAAATTGTGGATCATCCCCGGCACATTTCTGAGGTTCGGATTGCCCCAGGAGAGCCACCATCACCATCAACTGCATCCACACTCCATGAGAGTGACAACAGAAATCAAAGCTCTGCACAAGGCCCGTGTGGTGTCTTTGATCCATCCGTCGGACAAGCTGGTGTAAGCAGCGTAATGGCTGAGGGTCTGTGGCGAGGGCCAAGCGCTGATCAGGATGTTCGATTTTCGGATAAGGACACGAAGCTCCTGAAGACACAGCGATTCGCAAAAATATTTGATAAACCTGTAAGCAATATCCTTTACTCCTGCAATGCGAAGTAGTGTGGGCTTTTTCGTCACCTGATGGATCGTTTCTTGCAGGTGGATATGAAGAAGGTGAAGAAGGAAGTAATTTACCCGTGGATTGCTAGAAGAGTGACTGAGCTCCTTGGAGTTGAAGATGAGGTTCTAATCAATTTCATTTTTAGTCTACTCCAAGACGAGGTGAGCTTTATTTCCGCTGGAAATTTTTCTCTACAAATTTTGTTCTAATATTGCGGTTTGTTGTATATTACAGACTATGAAATGCGATCGGGCTGTGCTTTGTTTAGTGAAACGCACCTTACGCTATATTTCACGTTTTATGATGACAGGTGGATCCCAAACGCATGCAGATACAGCTGACAGGGTTCCTGGAGAATCACACGACTACTTTCATGAAGGAATTATGGAAAATCCTCCGTAACGCTCATCGCAATGAGCACGGGATTCCGCAGAAACTTCTGGACGAATTCGCCGAGGAGAATGGATTAATTGTAAGACTGCAGTGTGGTTTCTCTCTGCTCAAACATAATCTGTGCATTTTACTGCAACTCATGATTTAATCTGTTTTTTCATTCAGCCCACTGAGGTGGGAGACGCGAGAAAAAAGGCGCTGGAAGCTGCTGCAAAGCTCTCCTCAGATATCTTGGAGGAGTCTCAAAAGGAACGCGGGACGAAAGAAGACCACAATGTTCCGCCGATCGACAGAGATGCTGATTTACAGAGAAGCAACCGAAGCAATAATTTCCACGCACATGACGATGACTGGAGAAGGTATTTTCCCAGTCATCATTCATCACAATCCTCTCGCACAGTGGCCATTTTTCTGACTCTCACTGTGTTTTTTGTTTTTTCAGGAAGCGCTCTCTCAGTGCAGCTGAACGACGGGATTTTAATACGCACAAGCGTAGAAGGTTCTCCAACCATCATGGAAATCGTTACAATCACGGAGATCGATTTCCAGCCAATAGTACCCATCGCTTTGGTCGATCGTCTGACTCTCACCAACAGCCTCAATGGCATCGCAACTTACGACGTAATAACTGCAACCAACCACAATCATGCTCGTCGGGGAAAGCTTACAAAAGGGAGGGTACTGGAAGGTCTTTCCGAAGCAACAACTCTAACCAGCGTATTTCCGCCACATACGCACCTGGATTCAACCGCTCGCGGCATGGGACTAATTCACTGGCAGAGCTGAATGTCAACATTGAACGGCAAATGACGTACCCTCCTGGATTTGAGAAAAAAAACGACGCTGAGCTTCACGACCCCCAATCACCACCCCCGGGATTTGAATGTCGTCGAGAATGCCGTTCTCAGATCCAACCAAGGTAAGAAGCGACCTATTCAATGCTTTAAGCCTCTATTAGGCTGGAATTCATTGCTGATGTTCTCTCGTCTTTGATTCCAGGAGTTTCAAGAGGCATTTTTCTCCTCACTTCAGTCGGAAGAGCCAGCCTGATGCGCGTCAGGGTTTTGAAGGGCCATGCGACGAAGCTAAGCACGGAGGACAGCCTCGGCGCACTGAGGACACTGCTGTAGCTACTCCTGTCGCTGCTCAGGTTGAAAACCATCTGTGTGCTGGTGCGGAACATCCTGCTGGTGGATCTGTGCAGGACATTGGAGGTGGAACTGTTCAAGTTGCTGTTGACGGCGAAAGGTTTGTTTCTCAAGCTGCTTTCAGTACTGCACGAGCCTCTTCTGAAGCCTTGGCTGCAAAAGCTTGTGGACTGGAAGATGCTGCTGATGGACAGGCCAAGTTGTATGGAAGGCCCAACCAGAAGAATTTCAGTCACCAGGTTGAAGACATGGACATTTCATCTGAAGATGAGTCGTCTGTGAAGAAGGGCGTGGTGGATTCAGCAGGCTCCGCAGGAGAGTGGGAGGGCATGGAGACAAGGGACGAGAGGAAGGCAAGGAAGAGGGAAAGGCGGCGCCAGAAGGAAGAGAAGAGGGCACGGAAGGAGGAGAGACGGAAGAGGAGGCAGGAGAAGCGGCAACGTAAGGCAGAGAAGCAGGCTGCCAGGGAGGCGAGCAAGAAGGCAGAGAGGGCTGGAGATCATTCAGAAGACTGGGTGCCCCTCCCAGTGATGGAACCTGAAGCGTTGAAGCAAGATGCGGAGATTCACATATGTTCCCAGGATTTTGAGGAGCGAGACAGGAGGTGGCTCGACACTGTGCTCCTGGATGGTCCTGCTGACATTTCACAACCTGAGGACCCTGATTGGTGTTCCATGCCGAAGCTGGCAGCAGCAGGCAAGGCTGTGATGGAATCTCAGGATCATCACAAGACAATCACTGCAGATGAACAGCGGAAAGCAGATCTGGAGAGGGATTTGAGGATGAAGGTGATGCATTCTTTCCAAGCAAGGCGCCTGACAGTTGGAGATGGTGCTTGCTAGTAGTAGACAATGAGAACACCATGCCAGACATTCACAACTACCGTATGTTTCAGTTCTTAGGTCTAGTTAGCTCATTCAGAAGTTTGATTATGGTACTCTTTAACTCCATCAGAAGTCAGATTACATTCTTTATGGATATTGACATGCGCCAAATGCACGTACCCCGCTCTCGCTGGAGCTCTTTTCAACAAATGTGGGGGAGGATGTGCTATACACTCCTGGGCGTTGCACAAATAATGCTCATTCCATCGACGTCAGCCAAGGGGTTCAGACATAGAGAACCCTAACGGATGGACAATGTGCAGAGCAAATCAAGTGGACCTTGCTTAGTCGAACAGGCTGAAACCCATATCCTGCACATTGTAAAAGACGGGTAAGGCACATGGAACCAAAATTGCTATAAGGACTACCACAACGGGCTGCTAGGGAGCTAACGATTCACTGCTAAAAGCCTGCGCGAAAAGGTAGTCGACCCGTAATGTCATTTACTCGAAGTAAATAACCATCACCTGCTCCCCTCTCCACGGTAAGACTGCTCGGATCCATATACTACCAGCTTCCAACTCTCCTTAAAAAGCTCCCTCTGGCCGAGCGAGAAGCGATGCTAAAATCATGCTAGGACTACGCAAAGAGACAGCCAGCAGTCGGTCTTGAAGTGCAACTAAACCCCCTCCTGATTATAATTTCTGACCAGCTGTGCAAGTCGCTGTCTCGCTCTATCTAACCGGCCACGCTTCTTGGCAATAGATACGACGCGTTTCGGAAAAAGGATAAAAGACGGGGATTGAAGGGAAAGGGACAGCAGCATCCAGCATATGAGAAGTAGACGGACGGGGGGGAGGGGGGGGGGACGACGTGGATTAAGCAACAAAGCAGCATTGGAGATGAAACGAATGGTACGTACGTCGTCAGACTCTTCCTTCTCCTCCTCCTTCTTCTCCTCCTTCTTCTCCTCAGCGGGGGCAGCAGCAGCGGCAGCGCCACCGCCTGAAGCGGCAACGGCGACTCCGCCACCGCTGGGCACCGCGGCGAACTTCTCTCGGCCGGCCGCGATGACCTCGTTGATGTCCTTGCCCTCCAGCTGCTTCAGCAGCAGGTCTATCCTGTCATCATCGGCCTCAGCGCCAACTGCGGGATCACGGGATTAAGAAAATGGCGGGCCCACGACGGGGGAGTGGGGGGAGGGGGATGTGGCGGGGAGGGAGAAGGAGGCGGAGAAAGACCGACGAGTTAGGGTTAGGGAGGTCACGAAATTTGCGAAAAAAAACTAAGGATACTACGATCAGAAAGCCCGCCAATATCTTCTTTGATTTTAAGCTTCACGTGTATCGTAAAAAACCGAACAAATCGTGTCCCTATAAACCCTGAAGCGCGACGCGAGATCGGGAGGGTTAGCGAGAACATGCCTGACGAGAGAATGCTCTTGATATCGGCAGCGGCGGGGCTCGCGTTGCCTCCGAGAAGCGCGAGGAGGTAAGCCGCGACAACCTTCATTGTGGCTGTTCGGGTGGAGTTGAGCACGTGCGACTAAGGGAGGAGTAGGAGTGGTGGGGTAAAGGCAGAAAGGAGGGCGAAAGGATCGCAGTTATGCTGCTATTGGGGCTTTGAGAGAGTGCGCAGGTAAGATGAGCAAGGGAGAAACGCGAGGGGAGGGAGGGGGAGAATGGGGAGATCCGCTGTTCCGGGGGTGGGGGGAAAGAGAAGGTGGGCTTGCGCGTACAGCGAGGGCAGATTTTCCCAGCTTGGCGGAAAAGGTTACAGCTGCGGGAGGGCAAGTGCTGCTTGCTTGCGGTGAGTTGGGGGTTGGGGGGGCTAGCTGACGTGGTCAGCCACAGCTGTACCGTATAGCGAGTGTGACCCAACATCACTGCCCTTGCTGATGTTTTCTGCAGAACTTCAGTTTAAGAGTGTACGAATCTCATTCTGGGCTCCTTGAGTGTAACGCAGCTCTTTGAAGCGAATCAGCAAAAAGTTGTGTGTTCCCTCGGTTGTTTCGGGCTTCTGTTTCGGCCTATCCGCAGTCTGCATGCAGAGGGTAACCACTAAGGAGTCAAGCATGGTGCAAAAGGATAGAACACGTTTTTCGTGCGGTCTGAGGAAATAAACAGAGATCTAGGCCAAGCCTCACTTAATCCTCTCGCAAATAGATATTCCCAAGGTTGCTCTGCCTAATTGCTGGTGGTAGGGTTTCTTGCTGCTCTCGCCAGAGCGCCACCTCCTTGCGTGAACATGGCGCCATCCGGATCGGGCTGTCGACTAGACGCAGGATAAGGGACATTGCGATAAGACTCTTTCACGGCCTATTTTTAGCGTCGACCTTTTCGTTTACCAGATCTGCGATCTGAATCGGGGTTACGTGCTTTTTCGAGACTTGAGATCGGTGACCCACCTTATCTTCGCAAATTCTTTCTTTTTAGATATCTTTAATTTTAGCCGTCATCCGTTTAGTTAGACGTTTTTAGGTCGTCTTTTCTCCGGAATTACCGTCGTTTTCCTTTCACGGAGCCATGGCGGGCCGCTACCCTTATTCCGGTCCGGGGAGCAGCAGCCAGCAGCAGCAGCATGCGCCACCTCCGAATTCCGAAGCCGCGTTGGAGGAGAAGGCGAGGAAGTGGCAGCAGTTGAACCAGAAGCGGTACGCGGAGAAGCGGCGGTTCGGGTACGTGGAGCACCAGAAGGAGGACATGCCGCCCGAGCACGTGCGCAAGATCGTGCGCGACCATGGCGACATGAGCTCGCGCAAGTTCCGCCGCGATAAGCGCGTGTACCTCGGCGCGCTCAAGTTCGTGCCGCATGCGGTGCTGAAGCTTCTTGAGAACATGCCGATGCCCTGGGAGCAGGTGGGCTTGCCTTTCTTCTTTCTTTATTCTTTCCTTTCTTCCGTTCAATTTCCACTGTTTCTCTTATTGTTCTGCTTTGACTAAGTCATTCACTCAGAATTTGTCGATTTTATTTGCAAATTGCTTCCTTTCTCATCAATTTCGATTGGTCTTTGTAGTTTTGTTTATTCCACCCTTCTTTCTATTCTTCCATCGCTCAGTCTTCCTTCTTTTTCCCGTCTGATCGATTTCATCCGTTGATTTGGTCACGGCCTGTCTCCAATTCCGTTTGCCGTGCCATCGTGCGAATTTCCGCTGCTTCCTTCGTTTCTATGTTCCCTCGCATCCCCTCCGTCCATCAGGTGCGGCACGTGAAGGTGCTGTACCACATAACGGGCGCGATCACTTTCGTGAACGAGACGCCGCTGGTGATTCCGTCCGTGTACATGGCGCAGTGGGGCACCATGTGGATCATGATGCGCCGCGAGAAGCGCGATCGCCGCCACTTCAAGCGCATGCGCTTCCCGCCCTTCGACGACGAAGAGCCGCCGTTGGATTACGCCGAGAACGTGCTCCACGTGGACCCGCTGGATGCCGTCCAATTGGAGCTCGACGAGGAGGAGGACTCGGCGGTCTACGATTGGTTCTACGACTCCAAGCCGCTTGTCAACACGCGATTGGTCAACGGGCCGAGCTACCGCAAGTGGGAGCTGAGCGTCCCGATCCAGGCGACTCTCTTCCGCCTAGCGGGTCAGCTTCTATCGGATCTGATCGACGAGAACTACTTCTATCTCTTCGACCTCAACTCGTTCTTCACGGCGAAGGCGCTCAACATGTGCATCCCGGGCGGGCCCAAGTTCGAGCCGCTGTTCCGCGAGAAGCCCGAGGCGGAGGAGGACTGGAACGAGTTCAACGACATCGGCAAGCTCATCATCCGCACGCCCATCCGCACCGAGTACCGCATCGCCTTCCCCTGGCTCTACAACTCCCGCCCGCGCAAGGTCGCCGTGCAGGCCTACCACACGCCGCAGGTGAGGCAGCTGGAGAGACTGGGGCTGGGGCTGGGGCGGGGGCGGGGGCGGGGGCGGGGGCGGGGGCTGGGTGCTGCGTGCTGGGTGCTGGGTGCTGGGTGCTGGGTGCTGGGGGGGGGGCGCGGGGGCGGGGGCAGGGGCTGCGACTCCTCATGCAAACCCGTGCCCATGGTTGCCTTTTCTCACTTGCCCGTCTATGCTCACTTGTGCATCCTCCACCCCACTCGCCCCCCCTTCCTTCACTCCCGACTCCACTTGCAAACCATTTCCTTTCGTTGCCTTCCCTCACTTGCCCGTCTATACTCGTGTTTGCTTCTCCCCTCCCACCCGCCCCCCGTCCTCCCCCCGCTCCCTTACTCCTGACTCCACTTGCAAACCCTTGCCCGTGGTTGCTTTCTCTCACTTGCCCGTCTATACCACTTGTCTTTTCTCCACCACACTCGCCTTTCTACTACTAACCTTACCCATCCCCCCTTTCCTCTCCCTCCCCTACCCCCCCCCCCCCCCTTCCCTCTCCCACCCTCCCACCCACCCCTTCCGCCCCCCCCCCCCCCCCCAACCCCCCCCCCCCCCCACCCCCCCCCCCCCCTACACCCCTCTTCCCCCCATCTACCCCTCCTACCCCTGTCCCCCCCCCCTCTCAGGTCATGTACATCAAGTCAGAGGACCCGGACCTGCCCGCCTTCTACTACGACCCGCTCATCCACCCCATCCCGCACTACCGATCCGAGTCCCGAGCCTCGCGCGCAGCCCTGGAAGAGGAACTGGAGGAGGAGGAATGGACGCTCCCCGAAGGCGTCGAGCCGCTCCTCTCCTCCACGCCGCTCTACACCGACGCCACCGCAGCCGGCATCGCGCTGCTGTGGGCGCCGTACCCCTTCAACCGACGCTCCGGGCGGACCAGGAGGGCCGAGGATATCCCGCTGGTGGCGGGGTGGTTTAAGGAGCACTGCCCGCCGAATCACCCGGTGAAGGTCCGCGTGAGTTACCAGAAGCTGCTGAAGCTGTGGGTGCTGAACGAGCTGCACAAACGGCCGCCGAAATCGCACAAGAAGAGGGACCTGTTTCGCGCGCTGAAGCAGACCAAGTTCTTTCAGTCCACGGAGTTGGACTGGGTGGAGGCTGGTTTGCAGGTGTGCCGGCAGGGGCATAACATGCTGAACCTGCTGATCCACCGCAAGAGCCTGCACTACCTTCACCTGGATTACAACTTCAACCTCAAGCCTGTCAAGACCCTCACCACCAAGGAGCGGAAGAAGTCCCGATTCGGCAACGCTTTCCATTTATGTCGGGAGATCCTGCGGCTGACGAAGCTGGTGGTGGACGCGCACGTGCAGTACCGGCTGGGGAACGTGGACGCGTTTCAGCTCGCCGACGGGTTACAGTACATCTTCTCCCACGTGGGGCAGCTGACCGGCATGTACCGGTACAAGTACCGGCTGATGCGGCAGGTGCGCATGTGCAAGGACCTCAAGCACCTCATCTACTACCGCTTCAACACGGGCCCGGTCGGGAAGGGGCCGGGGTGCGGGTTCTGGGCTCCCGTGTGGCGCGTGTGGCTGTTCTTCCTGCGCGGGATCGTTCCCCTGCTGGAGCGGTGGCTGGGGAACCTGCTGGCGAGGCAGTTCGAGGGGCGCGCGAGCAAGGGCGTGGCAAAAACCCTCACCAAGCAGCGCGTGGAGAGCCACTATGATCTCGAGCTGCGGGCCGCCGTGATGCACGACATTCTCGACATGATGCCGGAGGGGGTGAAGCAGAACAAGTCGCGCACCATCCTGCAGCATCTGTCGGAGGCGTGGCGGTGCTGGAAGGCCAACATCCCCTGGAAGGTGCCCGGGCTGCCAGCGCCCATCGAGAGCATGATCCTGCGGTACGTGAAGATGAAGGCGGACTGGTGGACCAACGTGGCGCATTACAACAGGGAGCGCATTCGGCGCGGGGCGACGGTGGACAAGACGGTTTCGCGGAAGAACCTGGGGCGGCTCACGCGGCTGTGGCTGAAGGCGGAGCAGGAGCGCCAGCACAACTACCTCAAGGACGGCCCGTACCTGTCGCCGGAAGAGGCCGTCGCGATCTACACCACGACTGTTCACTGGCTGGAATCGCGTAAGTTCCAGCCGATTCCCTTCCCTCCTCTCTCCTACAAGCACGACACGAAGCTGCTGATTCTCGCGCTGGAGCGCCTCAAGGAGCCGTACAGTGCGAGCGTGCGGCTGAACCAGCAGCAGAGGGAAGAGCTGGGGCTCATCGAGCAGGCCTACGACAACCCGCACGAGGCGCTCTCCCGCATCAAGCGGCATCTGCTCACGCAGCGCGCCTTCAAGGAGGTCGGCATCGCGTTCTTCGACCTGTACACGCACCTCGTTCCTGTGTACGACATCGAGCCTCTGGAGAAGATCACTGATGCGTACCTGGATAACTACCTGTGGTACGAGGCGGATAAGAGGCGGCTGTTTCCCAACTGGGTGAAGCCGGCTGACACGGAGCCGCCGCCGCTGCTGGTGTACAAGTGGTGCCAGGGAATCAACAACCTGCATAACGTGTGGGAGACGGAGGACGGGCAGTGCGTGGTGCTGCTGCAGTCGCGCTTCGAGAAGCTCTTCGAGAAGGTGGATCTGACGCTCCTGAACCGGCTGCTGCGGCTCATCTGCGATCACAACCTGGCGGACTACATGACGGCGAAGAACAACGTGGTGCTGAGCTTCAAAGACATGTCCCACACCAACACGTACGGGCTGGTGCGCGGGCTGCAGTTCGCGTCCTTCATCACGCAGTACTACGGGCTCGTGCTGGACCTCCTGCTGCTCGGTCTCACCCGTGCGAGCGAGATCGCCGGCCCGCCGCAGCTCCCGAACGAGTTTCTCACCTTCCGCGAGGTGAAGACGGAGACGCGGCACCCGATCCGGCTGTACTCGCGCTACATCGACCGGTTCCACATGCTCTTCGTCTTCACGCACGAGGAGGCGCGGGATCTCATTCAGCGGTACCTCACGGAGCATCCGGATCCGAACAACGAGAACATGGTGGGGTACAACAACAAGAAGTGCTGGCCGAGGGACGCGCGCATGCGGCTGATGAAGCATGATGTGAATTTGGGAAGGGCGACGTTCTGGGAGGTGAAGAACCGGCTGCCGAGGAGTTTGACGACGCTGGAGTGGGAGGAGAGCTTCGTGTCGGTGTATTCCAAGGACAACCCGAACCTGCTGTTCAGCATGTCCGGGTTCGAGGTCCGGATTCTGCCGCACGTGCGCATGTCGGCTCGGGAGACGTTCGGGCAGAAGGACGGCGTGTGGGCGCTGCAGAACGAGGCAACCAAGGAGAGAACCGCGCAGGCCTTCCTCCGCGTGGACGACGAGCATCTGAAGCTGTTCGAGACCCGCGTGCGGCAGATCCTCATGTCTTCTGGCTCCACCACGTTCACCAAGATCGCCAACAAGTGGAACACGGCGCTGATCGGCCTCATGACCTACTTCCGTGAGGCCACCGTGCACACGGAAGAGCTGCTGGACCTGCTGGTGAAGTGCGAGACTAAGATCCAGACGCGCGTCAAGATCGGGCTCAACTCCAAGATGCCCTCGCGCTTCCCGCCCGTGGTGTTCTACTCGCCGAAAGAGCTGGGCGGGCTGGGGATGCTGTCCATGGGGCATATCTTGATCCCGCAGAGCGACCGGCTGTACAGCAAGCAGACGGATATCGGCGTCACGCATTTCCGCGCGGGGATGAGTCACGAGGAGGGGGCGCTGATTCCGAGCCTGTACCGGTATATCCAGCCGTGGGAGAGCGAGTTTGTGGATAGCCAGAGGGTGTGGGCGGAGTATGCGCTGAAGCGGAGCGAGGCGCAGGCGCAGAATCGACGGCTGACGCTGGAGGATCTGGAGGACTCGTGGGACCGGGGCATTCCGAGGATCAACACGCTGTTTCAGAAGGACCGTCACACGCTGGCGTACGACAAGGGGTGGCGCGTGCGGACCGGCTTCCAGCAGTACCAGTTCCCGAAGCAGAACCCCTTCTGGTGGACGCACCAGCGGCACGACGGCAAGCTGTGGAACCTCAACAACTACCGGACTGATGTGATTCAGGCGCTGGGAGGAGTCGAGGGTATTCTGGAGCACACCCTGTTCAAAGGCACCTACTTCCCCACGTGGGAGGGGCTGTTCTGGGAGAAGGCGTCCGGGTTCGAGGAGTCGATGAAGTACAAGAAGCTGACGAACGCGCAGCGGTCGGGTCTGAACCAGATCCCGAACAGGCGGTTTGCGCTGTGGTGGTCGCCGACCATCAACCGCGCGAACGTGTACGTGGGGTTCCAGGTGCAGCTGGACCTGACCGGCATCTTCATGCACGGCAAAATCCCCACGCTCAAGATCTCGCTCATCCAGATCTTCCGCGCGCATCTCTGGCAGAAGGTGCACGAGAGCGTTGTGATGGACATCTGCCAGGTGAGGCTTGAGAAGGGGGTGGGGGGGTGGGGGGGTGTAGGGGGGGGCGAAGAGGTGGTTGGCTCAGGTGGTGGGTATTTTGTGGCATGTGTGAGGTGGGTTGCATGGGCATCTGTGGCAGAAGTCATGGACATCTGCCAGGTGAGGATGGAGGGTGGGCGGGGTGGGAATGGGCATATGCCAGGTGAAGGGGAGGGAGGTGCCAAGGTGGTGGTGACAAACAAGAGCATCTCTGGCACAAGGTTCACGGGAGCGTCGTCATGGACATCTGCCAGGTGAGGCTTGGAGGGGGGGAGGAAAGGGGGGGTAGGTGGCAGGTTGGGGTGGTGGGTCATTTGTGGGATGTGTGACGTGGATGCATGGGCATCTCTGGCACAAGGTGCACGAGAGCGTCGTCATGGACATTTGCCAGGTGAGGCTGGGAGGGGCGGGGGATGGAGTGGGTGTGCTTTATCTCAGTAGTCAGTCGGCCCTGCTGTCCTGTCCTTGCTCAAACTCGTCCGCACGTTTTCAATCATTTCCGACGCCCATCCTATCCCTCTTCCACTTCCCCTGTATCCGCATGTTCGTGTCGTGTTGCCCCATCACCGGTGCTGGACGCCCTGGGAGATCGAAACCGTCCACAAAGAGACCATTCATCCGCGCAAGTCGTACAAGATGAACTCCTCACCCCCCACTCCCTTCCGCCTTCCCCCTTACTGGTTCTTTCATCCACCACAGGTGCTGGACCAGGAGCTGGACGCCCTCGAGATCGAGACAGTGCAGAAGGAGACCATCCATCCGCGCAAGTCCTACAAGATGAACTCTTCCTGCGCCGACATCCTTCTCTTCGCGGCCTACAAGTGGCCCGTGTCCAAGCCCTCGCTGGTCGCCGACTCCAAGGACGCCTTTGACCAGAAGGCCACGGACAAGTTCTGGATCGACGTGCAGCTGCGCTGGGGGGACTACGACTCGCATGACATCGAGCGGTACACGAGGGCCAAGTTTTTGGATTACACCACGGATAACATGAGCCTGTACCCGTCGCCGGCTGGGGTGATGATCGGGATTGACCTGGCGTACAACCTGTGGTCGATTTACGGCAACTGGATTCCCGGCATGAAGCCTCTCCTTGCGCAGGTGAGGGCTTGTAAAAGTTGAGGGTGGGTGAGAGAAAGTGGGGGGAGGGGGGAGTGTTCGGGGTGTTTGAATCTCAACCCTCTGTGCGTGTCCCTGTTCTGCCTCGCTCAACAACTTGTTCAGTCCTGCGCGTGTATCCTCCTCCCCCTGCCCCTTCACCCGCCTGCTCACAGGCGATGGCATCGCCTGATCATGATCATGAAGGCCAACCCGGTCTTGTGCGTGCTGTGCTGCAGTTGTGAGGTCGCGCTTTCCTCTCTTAACCCCATCCTGCCCCTCTCCTCCCCCCACACCACCACCCAGCGATGGTAAAGATCATGAAGGCCAACCCGGCGCTCTACACACTGACGAGGTGCTTTTTAGAGGGGTTGCAGCTCTACTCCTCGGGGCCCACCGAGCATTGAGATGATTCAAACGACATCCTGTGTATGCCCTTTCTCTCTCAACTCCATACTGTCCCCTCACCCCACCCGCTCCCCTCTCTCTCCCTTCCAGGCGATGGCGAAGATCATGAAGGCGAACCCAGCGCTGTACGTGCTGCGCGAGCGCATTCGCAAGGGGCTGCAGCTCTACTCCTCCGAGCCCACGGAACCCTACCTGTCCTCTCAGAACTACGGCGAGCTGTTCTCCAACCAGATCATCTGGTTTGTGGATGACACCAACGTGTACCGCGTGACCATCCACAAGACGTTCGAGGGCAACCTCACCACCAAGCCCATCAACGGCGCCATCTTCATCTTCAACCCGCGCACCGGCCAGCTCTTCCTCAAGATCATCCACACATCGGTCTGGGCCGGGCAGAAGCGTCTCGGGCAGCTGGCGAAATGGAAGACGGCGGAGGAAGTGGCAGCGCTGATTCGGTCCCTGCCGGTGGAGGAGCAGCCGCGGCAGATCATTGTGACCAGGAAGGGCATGCTGGATCCCCTCGAGGTGCATCTGCTGGATTTCCCCAACATTGTCATCAAGGGGTCTGAGCTCCAGCTGCCCTTCCAGGCGTGCCTCAAGATCGAAAAGTTTGGCGATCTGATTCTTAAAGCCACGGAGCCGCAGATGCTGCTGTTTAACATCTACGACGACTGGCTGCGCTCTATCTCCTCTTACACCGCCTTCTCCCGCCTCATCCTCATCCTGAGGGCTCTCCATGTGAACAACGAGAAGGCGCGCATGCTGCTGCGCCCGGATAAGAGCGTGGTGACGCAGGCGCACCACGTGTGGCCCACGCTCACGGATGAACAGTGGATCCGCTGTGAGGTTGCGCTGAAAGATCTGATTCTCGCGGATTACGCCAAGAAGAGCTCGGTGAACGTGTCAGCGCTGACGCAGTCGGAGATCCGGGATATTATTCTCGGCGCGGAGATCGCGCCGCCGTCCATCCAGCGGCAGCAGATCGCGGAGATCGAGAAGCAGGCCAAGGAGGGCGGCGCGGGCGGTGCACAGCTCACGGCGGTTACCACGCGCTCCACGAACAAGCACGGCGACGAGCTCATCGTCACCACCACCTCGCCGTACGAGCAAGCCGCCTTCGCCTCCAAGACCGACTGGCGTGTGCGAGCCATCTCAGCAGGGAACCTCCACCTGCGTGTGGGGCACATCTACGTGGCCTCGGACGACCTCCGCGAAACCGGATTCACCTACATTCTCCCTAAGAACCTCCTCAAGCGGTTTGTGTGCATCTCGGATCTGCGGACGCAGGTGGCGGCGTATATGTACGGGGTGAGCCCGCCGGATAACCCCCAGGTGAAGGAGATTCGGTGCATGGTGCTGGTGCCGCAGTGGGGCACGCATCAGCAGGTGTACCTCCCCCAGCAGCTGCCTGAGCATGAGTATTTGAAGGATCTGGAGCCGCTGGGGTGGGTGCATACGCAGCCGAGCGAGGCGCCGCAGTTGAACCCGCAGGATGTGACGCAGCATGCTCGGCTGTTGGAGGGGAATCGGTCGTGGGATGGGGACCGGTGCATCGTCATCACGTGCTCGTTCACTCCCGGATCGTGTTCGCTCGCTGCGTACAAGCTGACGCCCGCGGGGTACGAGTGGGGGAGGCAGAACAAGGACGTGTCGGGGAGCGCGCCGCAGGGGTATTTACCGACGCACTACGAGCGCTGCCAGATGCTGCTGTCTGATCGATTCCTCGGGTTCTTCATGGTCCCGGACACAGGCGTGTGGAACTACAACTTCATGGGCGTGAAGCACTCGCCTGGTATGAGGTACCGGCTGTCTCTGGTTCCGCCCAGGGAGTTTTACCATGAGGCCCACCGGCCGACGCATTTCCTGGAGTTCAGTCATTTGGATGTGGCGGCGGCGGCGGCTGCAGCGGCTGAGGGTGCTGGGGCGAAGGCGCCGGCGGGGAGTGGGAAGGCTGCGGCTGGGGAAGGGGAGGAGGTGGACCGAGAGGATGTTTTCACTTGAGGGGTGGGAGGGTGGTGGTGGTGGGGGTTGGGTGTTGGGGTCAAGTGAAGCGGCTGCAGCTGAGATGTTGGAGAAATGGGGAGGGAGAGAGGAGGTGGGAGCAGAGGCAGTGGTGGTGAGGGGACGGGAGAAGGGGAAAGAAGGGGGGAGATGGGAGAGAGGGAAGAGATATTTGGTCATGCATCGTGCTTCGCTGGGGTGTGTTGCGTCTGGCTGTTGCACAGGTGGCCGGCGCACACAGATGACTGGTGGTGGCGTCGTGAGTGGGTGAATGGTGAGGGTGGTGTGGTGGGTGGGGCTGGTAGCTGCGAGCTACTGCTGGATAGGGTGCTGTGTGTGTGTCCTCTGCCTGTCAATGCTTTCATCGTCTGTTTTTGCAGGCGGTCCACTTCACCTCCCATCTGAGTTGCTGTGCGCTTCTTGGTTTTGGGGGGGAGGAGATGTGACTTGTTGCTGCCATGCTATGGCAGTAACTTGGGCTGCTGAGGGTGACTTGTTTTGTTGTTGAGCTGACTTCCTTGATTAGTGACTTGTCATTGAGTACCAGTGCTTTTACAGCTGTTGAACCAATGTTGCTAAGCATGACTACCTATCCACCGAGCCTCTACTGACCGTAGGTACGGTACCCTTGATCCAAAAAAATATCTATGCCAACGCAGTTGGCGCAAGCTGCTGTTGCTGTGTTGTGACAAGTGGCATGACAGTGCCGGGTGTGTTTCCTAGCAGGAGAATTTGTTCTTGGCCCATGTCCTGTAGCATCCGGTGAAGTACAGCTTCCTGCATGACACTGCACATGCAAGCACAGGGTGAGCTTTTATAAGGGATAACAGCAGTGGCCGCAAGAGGGTGGATGAGATGAGACCTCTCATACAGGAAGATGCCAATAGCAAGAGGGTGAATGCTCTCCCTCGTAGCAAGAGGGATAGCAGCAGTAGCAGCAAGATGTCAATCGCAAGCAGCACCTGCCTGGTTGCACGGATAATACGGTACATGCTAATCTCTTCTTCTGTGCATGAGTGAGTGTGGGCCTCACGGTACTTACCACAGGTATTGGCGAACTCGGATGTCCCCATGGGGCATTTGGAACACACCCATGCATCTGGAGGGTTTCCTGCGTTCTCCACCCCCTCGCTGCTCCCATCCCCATCATCACCATCATACACAGGCACACACACCTTCCCCCCTTTGCATGCACACGCCCTCTTAGCCACTGTGCATTTGCCACCTGGCCTCTGAGCGGATAAGGTGGGACACGTGGCAGCACTGCCTCCAACCAAGCAGTTGTGGCTGACATCACAGTCGATGAGGTGGCGGGCAGCGGGCAGCCTGCCCGAAAGGAAATTATGGTGGACTTGCAGCGACTTGAGTGTGGGGGAGAGGACGGGGATGGGTCCTGTCAGCTGATTGGCGTAGAGGGATCTGCAGCACAAGGCAGTGGAAGAGGTGAGACCGAAATAGAAGAGATTGGTTGATTTCAACAACTGGAAGGGGGAGATTGGAGTCATAGGAAGGGGAAACAGGATGAGATGAGCTCAGGAGGACTAAAAAGGACTATTGACTTACAGGAACTCGATGGAGTCAGACTGGGTGAGGTATGGTGGTATGGGGCCATAGAGCGAGTTGACAGACAGGTCCCTGAAAAAGACATTTGGAACAGAACACGCGAGCGGTGGAGTGTGTAGTACCATGCATGCATGGAATGGCATGATCAGACACTTCAGAGTAAATGACAAATGCGCAAATGGGGTGGCAGGCCTTTGAAGAAACAGGGTAGCAGGAGCAGGTGAGGGTGGGGGAGAGGAACTGACAGGTATTTGAGGCGGGGCAGGCATTTGATGACACGGGCGAAGGAGGAGAGCTTGGCGTTGAGCTGGAAGGCGTTGAAGGAGCTGGTTGGCGGGAAGAAAATGAGCAGCAGGTTAAGGTGTGTGTGTAATCATGGGCGAAAGCTACATTGCCTTGATGCCATGGAAAATGTTAAATCTACCACAGCAACGGCGTGCGCATGTTTGGCTGGGATGAAAATGCATGGTACGATAAATTTGATACAAATGGCCGAGTGTTAGTGGATTACAGAAGCGTGACGGTTGTGAGTTTAGCGAGAGCTGTTGGGAGCTGTGAGAAGCCCCCACCGACCTCCCCGTCTGGAATCACTGGTGCTCTGTTTGGGATGTGATTGTAATGAAGGAGATTGCGTTGACCTTGTTGCAAACCAACCCCAGAAAGATACCAAGCAAACAAATTGAGTCAAAATCAGCCAGATCGTTTTGACAGCTTGCTCACTCACATGGATATGGGGAACCCATAGTCATCGCAGATCACCCCTCTGAACCCTGTGCCCATGCCATCGTCGGAGCACAATCGACCCTTAGCCCAGTTGAGTCCTGGAGGCAAGGCAAGCTCCCTTGCCACCTCATGCATCGCTGCGGCTGGAATTGTTGCAACGAAATAACACAAAGGATGTACTAGAAATTCGTTCATATGCATAAGCAATAAATGCATGAACATGCATTATTTTTATTTGGGAGGTCAAATGACGCAGGCCTCAGGTTTTTGGTCTTGAATTTGCTCATGAAAGGCGGAAGCAACGCTGGTAAGTGTGGCACAAAATGGCGAACACTAAACGTGTTTTGGTTGGGGAGAGATGGAATGGGGATACCTATGCTTGCATTGAAAGGAATATCCTTTGCCAACGCAACAGCGAGCGAAGAGAAGAGAAGGACCGAGAGAGTCTGAGAAGCTAAGAGAAGCACACGAGCCATCATTTTCCAGGTCTTAGTGCCTGCTGGCGGAGTTAACCACCTCTGCTTGACAAGCAATACCAAGGATTTCCCAGGACTAGCAGTTTCTTTATCAAGGGCAAGGAGACTACCTGGATATTATGATAGCCTTGCAAGTTGCGCATCCCTTTTATCCACTACGGGCTACCGTGGTGGGAAGTTGGAATATTTTGTGGAGCCTTTCAGTGAGGAAAATGTTGTTTGAGAGTACAGGCCGACTGAGAGGGAGGGGGATGAATTGAAAGTGGCGCCTGCCTCTCCGACCAGCCGAATGTCGCATTTTGCATTGTGAAATGCGAGTCGGTTGTTGCGCTTCGTAAAATCGACACATATAAAAAACACTCGCCATTGAGTCGCTCGATGTCATTAAATGATATCGTAAGTTGCAGCATACGAGAGGAGCCAGGTAAGAGTCCCAAACCCCAAAATCTCATCCAGCTGAACCGCAGAACACCGAGAAACGTGGTGCCCACGCAACTGCTACATATGTATCATCAGGAGCCTAGGGCCCTTCCAGACCCCCCTAGACCCCTCCTTGACCCCAGTACGGTGCGTTGCGTGTGCTCGCACTCCATTTCTTTCGCCCAAACACGCCTGACACCTTCCCGTGACGTCATGCCTCGAGATTGTCGTGTCGCGATCAGTCACCGTCGTCGCAAGCCAGTGCGACTTGTGGGAGTCACGCAACGAGACTTCTGGTATATGCTATATATGCCTCTAGGCATCCGCAAGGTGTCTCATCTTGTTCAATTAGGTTATTCAGAGCGTACCGTCAGTGATCAGTGTTCGACTTTCGCGTCGCCGGATTAATCCGTTTGTTGGCAAGTACACTTTTCCGAGCCACTTTGGTGCAAGGTGGAAAGTCTTAACCGTCAGTTTAGTGCATTAACCGTCGCGACTGCAAGAAAGCCTAGACCTTCATTTCGGATATCTTCGTGAAGCCATGGGAATGATGGGTTTGGATAACAGGAGCCAATCAGGATTCAAGCAGGGCCCCCGGGGGCGGGAGAGCCGCAGTCAAGCGGAGAAGAGCAAGAAGCAGGAGAGGGAGAGCACGACGCAACCCGACAAGAAGGTCGACGGGATCGAAGACGGGGAGAATGAGACGAAGGGTGGTGGGAAGAGCTACGCGAAAAGTGAAGGGAAAGCGAGCACGAGAGGAGGGAAGGTGAAGAGGATTCGACAGGAGGCGCTAGAGCGGGAGAGGGAAGCGCGGGAGGAGAGAGAGGTGGCAAGGAAGCAGAAGGCGTGGAACAAGGAGGAGATGAAATTCGCGCGCGAAGAGGCCGCTGTGAAGCGGAACATTTCGTGGAGTAAACGACAAGCGGCCAAGGTACGGGGCTGTTGGGGTGTGGTGCGATACATGGGTTGGGTCTGTGATGCTGTGTTGGGATACATGGGCAGAAGCGCCGCTAACTTGTGCACCGCGGAGGGGGGAGCATGGCACTGTACACGCCATGTATCACAGCGCTACGCGCCGTTCAGCACAGCACGACACGGGGTGCCATATCAGTAGCACCCCTCTGATGTGTCTTTACCCCTCTTCCTCCCCATGCCCCCCTTCCCCATCCCGTGTTGCGTTATGACCCCGTCGTGCTGTGTGGCAGGAGAGGCGCAACAGCCCGCTGGATGAGTGAGCAGCGGCCAGCCGGCAGTTTTTTTACAACAGTAACGTTTGACTCCCCAATTCAGAAGCTATGCCGCTGCCGTGGCAACAGTAACGTTTGGCGTGTGTCAGGAGAGGCGCAACAGCCTGCTGGATAAGTGAAAGGCCAGCACTGCCATGGTGACTTCTCTGTGTCGACTCAAAGTTACGCCTCTTCCCTGGGCGTGTTTCAGGGGAGCTGGAAGAATAGCCGCGTAGATGAGTGATCAACAGCGTTACCGTCGTGACGTTTCAGAGTTGCATCAAAAGCTACGCCTTGGCCCTGGGCGTGTGTCGGGTGAGGCGGATTGCGGATAGCTATCCTTGTAAATGAGCGAGCAGCAGCAAGCTGACGGTGTGATACAGCAAGCAAAGAATGACAGCCGAAGAGAGATTCATGGAGGGTCTTTCTCAGTGGAAAGTGGCTTTGCTGCAGCGCATGGTGCAAGGCAGATGGAGGCTGTGGAGCCGGGTGCAAGGCACAGCAGTAGGAGGGCTCTGCGATTCGGCCCACTATCTTGTAGCTAATGGTTGTAAACGTTGAGGCTCAGTTGATATAGCAGAAGCACCAGCCGCATCAGCATTATGGCCAGCCTTGGGGTTTGTATGGTGTTGAGTTTACAATACAGCTTCCAAGGCCACAGAGTAGTTCACCGTATTTCATGTGTTGTGGGTGGTTTTTTCTTCAGCACGCCTTTGTTCAAAACATTGCACTCTCATATGGTACACTGCTTGTAACCCAACTGCAGCAGCAGTATGGGCAAAAAAGCTAACAACCGAGCACAAACTAGAGCCTTGATCAGGCAAAAACTACAGCTCACACAGGGCAAAATCTAGTACCACAAGGGGAAAAACTTGACCTACATCAGCTCTGACTTTCAGGATAGCAGCACCTGTCTCTCAGAGCCTGAGGTCCAAGTCAACAGTTGCTGGCTCACAAGCCGCATGCTTGTCTTGCACAGGAGCACCATGCTCAGACTCACCACTCGCACCAGATTCCTCCATCCTCCCCTCCTCCCGTGCCTCCCCACCCACCCCCTCAGCAGCATCCAAGCCCTGCAGGCATGCACTTTCCAGGCCCATCACCACGGCCTCTAGCGATTTCAGGTCCTCCTCCTCCTGAGCAATGGTGGAAGAATGCGTTGTTCTTCCCATGGACGCTTCCATGAAGGCTTCAAGCTGAGCCAACCCGTCCTTGGCTGTGGTAGCAGCAGCGGCGGCCTTGCTTGCCTTCTTCTCCTGCTGCAACTGTAACTGCTTCTGTTGCTGCTGCTGCTGCAACTGCTGCTGCTGCTGCTGCTGCTGCTGCTGGTGCTGCATCTGAAACTGTTGTTGCTGCTGCTGCCACGTGTCCTTCACAGGTCGCCGCCACGACCGCTTGCCAGCACTGCTGGCAGCCGGAGCCTCCACGGCGCAAGCAGGCGAGGCGAGCGTATTGCTATCCTCCGCCCAGAGACTGTCGAAGACAGGCCGATGGTGCGCACTCTGAAGGGCAGGCTGATGGGGTTGCTGGGGTTGCTGGGTTACGTGAAGCGTAGAGGCAGAGAGCTGCTGAGCCATGGCTGCCACTGCAGCACCAGACGCTCTCAACCCTCCAGCTTCTCCCAATGCACGCTTTACTCCTGCCACTTCACATGCATACGCTGTGCCGGCTGTGCCAGCAGCACTGGTCGGGTAAGCCGGTTTCAGGGTGTGGTGTGGGGGTGATGGATCCGCCTGTTGAAGCTGAAGCAGTTGTTGCATAAGCGCCTGCTGCTGCTGCGCTGGCTGACTCTGTAGCACAGCGTGTGCTTTTACTGAGTTCGGTTGTGACGGGGATGGCGTCAGTGCCTGGGTCAGCGCGTGAAGGTTGGGGGCAGAGCAGGCGGACGGGAAGGCTCCAAACCTTGTCACGCCATAACCACTGTTAACCCCCTCCAAACCAACTCCACCGCCCCACACTCCTTTAGCCACGGCTCTCGTGTTTCCGCTGATGCTCTCAATCTCGTCGCTCGCAGTGGGCGACTGCGACTGGGTTGTTACAGAAGTTACCGGGCTGGTGTTCGCAGATCCCCACATCGCCTTGAGTCGCAGACTTCCTGGGCGACGGCGTGATGTGAAACTGCCGGAATGTCGCAAAGGCGTTCCCCTCGCGTCGCTAGGCCGTGTCGTAGCGCCATCCGCGCCGCCTGCCCCGGAACGGAGCGCATTGAAGTCGTCGAGATTAATCACCGCGCGCTGCGCTGAGAGTAGCTGCTGATGTGGACGTTGATTCTCGTTACACAGGGGTGACGTGGACGATGAGCTGGCAAGTGACATAAACGAGCGCCGCCGCTTGATAGGCTGAGGCTGACAGGAGGCTACGCAGCTATCGCAGGCGGACGGATGACCCAGGCAGCCCTGGACCGTTCCCGCATATGACGCCGCCAATGCCGCTGCGTGATTCACACAACCGCGTGACGCGCCGCAGGACACGCCGTTGCACTCGCCGCAGGAGGCGGCGCAGCAGTAGGATGTTCTGGACGAACGCGCGCAGGCGGCATTGCAGGAATGGAGAGGCGAGAGCATGGGTTCGGAGCACCGGCGCTTCGCCCAAGATCGCACGGGGCGTTGTGCGCGGCACGATCCCCGTGCGACGCTGTGACAGTCGCATACGGCCCCGCGGCACAGCGTCGTCGAATCGCCGTGCGACTTGAGGGCATTATGGCTGCCGTGCGACGGAGATGCGATGGCGGCGAAGGAGGGAAGCAAGACGGCGGAGGGTTCCTTCGCGGTGAGGCCCGCGACCGCCATTTTCATCGCCACATGCTCCAAATCCATGCGGCCGTTATTGACGCTGCTGAGCCGAATGCAAGAGAGCCGTTGATCCAGACACACGAGGGCCACCTCCTAAGGCTTGAGATTCCCGTTTCAAAATCACTACTACCACAGAAGTCCCAGAATGTGCCTTTTTGAGAAATCTGAAGAGCTCAGGCGGTAGACTCAGAACTGTTGGCGATGACGAGAGATGCTAAATGGTGAGTTCTGGCGCCGCCTTCTTCAGTGCAATCGACGTTTCTTTCGAAGAAGGGAAACTACGCTTCAGTATACCACTGAAAGATTCTATGAACGATCAGCGCTACAGATATATGGAGCTGGTTCGACGCGTGCCTGGCAGCATTTAGCGGGCGATGCGAACGGGCACGAGCGATGAACAGACATGGAGAGTGATTTGCATACTACGCACAGTGGACAATAGACCAGGACTTGTAAGGCGCCGTGGAGCTCAAGCTCGAATGTTTTACGCGCGGATTTCGCGGGAGGGGGGACTATGAGAGTGGCATGCGGGAACGAGTTTCTGGAATGACGATGATTAATGCTCGACATTAAATGCGACTCATTGCTCCTGGGTATCACTCCTCCCAATCGAACACGATGCGGCAGCGTTGTGACCACAAGCGAGGTGATACGCGCCAAAAAAAGTATCGCTGCGCGCCGAACTAGAGTTGAAGGACAAGGACGCTTGAGAACGGGTAGGGGGCAAGCAAACGGGTTGAGGCCCAGTTGCACTGGCGCGCGTGGGCCTGCACAAGCTGGGGTTCTGTATGCTGCCGCACTGTCTCAGCTCGCACAGTGATGACTTTGCAACTGCTTGCTAGCACGACGACTTGCGGGATGACGGGATTGATCGGCAAGGAGTGGGACCGAAGTTATGAGCGACGGTCCATGCTCAGCGCGCTCATTACGGTACAACCGGTCGGTCACGCACTTGGCGAGGAAGGGAAGGGAAGGCGGGGAAGGTTGGTGGTGCAGTGAAATTCGACTTGCCAACGACCATCGAACCGCGGAATGCATTCAAAGCAGAGTCAGCCGAAGCGCAGGTGCAAATTGACGGTGACGGAACTCGTTGACGTGGAAAGGACGGTGAGTTAGTGGCGGAGATTGCTTCGAAGGTCCGTCGGCAAAATCTTCACTGATATGCTGGTTGGTGTTCCCAAAAAAGACCCCAGGATTGGGGCCTTACATATTCGGGCATAGGAGAATTCTGTTACTCACCCACTCTGGCTTGCAATTCAGGAGAACGGGTAATTGATGCAGCAGATGACCCTGAAACTGGAACCCTCCAAACACCAGCATGCAACTTTGCTGCAACTGGTTTTGGTTTCCGAAAACATTTTAGAACAAGTAGCACTGTTTGGTCGTGTTTCACATAAATCAGAGTGAGCGATGCTGGTTGGCTGGAAGGATCTGGTTTTCGTTGTGAGGTCTCGTCCATCCATGGCAAACTTCCGGTTGAACTGTAACATGCCAAGTCATTTCAACAACGTGGCAAAGAGAGGGCTGCTACCGTGGTTGCCTCCATGTCATCGACGTGTTGTGACCTTTGGTTGCGGTAGGACGGCGCACACACGCACGCAAGGGGACCCTTCCCAAATTTCAGGGACCACATGAAAATCGCTG
This sequence comes from Closterium sp. Yama58-4, assembly GCA_947470075.1. NCBI lineage: Eukaryota > Viridiplantae > Streptophyta > Zygnematophyceae > Desmidiales > Closteriaceae > Closterium > Closterium sp. Yama58-4. Next base: position 328,825 of record CANIUD010000601.1, read on the forward strand.
ATTGGCGCCACCTGGCTCCGAGCCCATCCACAAATCCATACGCGCTGGCGCAAACACGAATATGAAATCTCTTATATGATTTATTTTGCATCCTCTATTTTTGTTTTACGAATTCTAGATGTAACTTTATGAATCATAATAAAGAAGACGTTCCGGCGGGTCTGATAACAAAATCATACCAACGAAAGACTTCCTTAAAGAGTTGGGGGTTTCTAAGATTGATGATCTTTCTTGCCTGCTCTCTCCGCATCCCGTCTCTCCCCCTCCCTCCTCATGAACACCCCCCTCACTCGCCACACCACATTGAGTGCCGACAGCGCCAGCAGCAGCGCCACTCCCAGCCCTCCGCGCTCCTCCACGGCGCCTGCCAGGGGTGGGCGGAACGAGGGGGACGGCCCCATCCAATGCGCTGCGCTGATGGACGCATGGGCTGTAGCGCCCTGTGTGAACCCGCCTTGCATGCCACCAGCTGTAGCGCCTGCTGTAGCACTAGCTGTTTTACCCATGTCTCCAATTTTCTCTTCAACAGCCCCCTCCGCTGCACCAGCAGCAGCGGCTGCACCAGTAAACCCTTCCTCACATGCCACCTGCGCCACTGTAGCCACTGGCACAGGCACCCCAGCAGCACCAGCAGCAGATGCCGCGTCCCCTCCCTCACCCCCTGAGTGGCACTTTCTCTGAGGCAGCACCAGCAGGGGCGCCAGCCCCATGAGGCACCCGATGGTCACCCCCACAGTTGCGCCGCCCGTTTCCGCCCACCGCGCGCGGGAATCCGCGAGCTGCTTGGAGGAGAAGTTGACGTCCGGCAGGAATCGGCCTGTAGCGCCCTCGATGTACTCTCGGAAGATTGTTCCAACAATATCCGACACTGCATTGCCCAGCCCCGCCGCCTGCAGAGGGGAAAGTAGATGGGTGGGCAGGGGCGGGGCCATGGGAAGTGGGGGAGAGGGGGAGAAGGGGGAGGAAGGGGAGAAGTGGGAGAAGGGGGGGAAGGGGGAGAAGGCGGAACGTGCAGAGAGGGATGCTGAGGAAACGGATGAAAAGCATGTGGATGGGGAGCAGGAGGATGCATGATGACATGGGAACGGTGGCGCATAAGACGAGCACTGTGATGGGGCACATGGGAGTGGGGAGTGGAGCACATGGCATGCATGCGCGCACCATGAGAGTGGAAAT